>CM062812.1:589667809-589983424 GCA_031772625.1 Pinus tabuliformis | reverse complement strand
TTTGCCCACAGTACCCCCACCAACTTCGCTCCCACAAACTTGCCCAAAGCTTCCTATGCCCCAGCAACTGAAGGACTGAGCCTCTAGGCTCTGCGCAATCCCGACACTAGCAAAATAGCTCCCTCAGCCAACTGCGTCAACCCTCCTGATCTCTTCATGAGCCTCTTTCTGCCCTCCTCAGCCTCTGCGCTGGCCTCTCTCTGGCTCAAACTTATGACAATCCCTCTGTGTCAGCCCTTCTTTTGTTGCTTCTGCAAGGAGTAGCTTTTGTCACTCGAGACAGTTGATTATGTTGCAAATGCTCTGCTTCGCTGATGCCTTCAGCTCTCCTGTGATTTGCAACCATGCTCTGATACCATGTTGAAATTTCTAATTCTATCCGTTAGAAATTTAATCTGTATTCTTCTGGTTTATTTCTTCTACTTGTTAAATTCGAACAAGTTATTTAAAACATATAAATAACGAAATAAACACAATACAGTCTCAACATCTACAAATCATCAGCTGAAAGAAAACAAACACACAAGTGACACTGTTATTTTTGGACAAATGTCCCCGGAAAAACCCAATGCGAGAAAACCAGTGCAGCTATTCTAAGGGTTTATTATTATGCAATATTTCCTTGAGTACAAGTGGGTGCCAAACTGGCTCACCCGACAGAGAAAAATAACTCGCAGCAATACCTCTCTATTTGGAAACAAGTATTCAGAAAAACCTGTCCCACGGAACCCTGTCTAGCGACTCTAAAGCACTGCGTTGGCCCTTTTGGCCTCTATGTCAACCCTTTGAGGCACTGCGCAGCCTCTAAGACCCTCTACGTCACTCTAGCTGGTCTCTGCATGGATGACGAAGTCCCTCTGGCCTTTGCACTATCTCTGTTGGGCTCTACAAGGCTTGCTCTAGCTGTTGCTTCTCGCTTTCTACCTCTGCGTTGGTCTCTCGGCACTGTCTCTGCCTCTCTGTCCAGTACTCACTGCCCCTCACTACTAATCACTAATTCGACTTTGCTTAGCAAACCCGCTCTAGCAAAACGAATAACTGATCACTCTGGTGTGTTCTCCAACTGACACTCAAGCCTCCTCTTATACTTTTCTCGTTGGCCCTTAAACGGTCGAGATTACATCTCTAATCAACGACTAAGATTAGATTTGGCTTAATCCATGACTTTTGGAACCTTCTAACCCAGTTTTATATTAATACCCATTAATATTTTACTTTTCTCAAGTTTAGACTTAGGAACTCATAAAAAATATTAATTATTTTAATATCTCCTTAACCTGGTGGAATCTGCCCAAACCATTTTTGGGTCTTGGAGATCTCATGTGCTTTAGCCTCTCCACCAATTTTCATGGCTAGAGCACATCTGATGCTACCCCAAATCAACAGTCTCTTCGCATAAGGATCAGTGTTCAAATAATATCACTGTGATTTTAGATGAGTACTATTGTGATGATTACATTCTCAGCATAAGTCTAAAGACAAGGGTCTGCGTACTAATCTCTACAGTCATAACCTTAAGCATAGTTATGATCTCTACAGTGACTCTGTCTCAAGGATATAATCTCATCAAAGGGGCAGCGATGGTGAAAAATGGTGAAGATCTCGGTGGTGCGGGCATAGTGATAATCTCCTAAAAGTTGCAGTGATGATGATGATTTCAACAGTATGAAGAAGAGGATTGATGTCTTGGTCTTGGAGTGGCTCAGTCAGTCAAGGGTCATGGTCTTGGTGTTTGTCAATTGGAATCTCTAGAAGAAGAATTTAGTGCGGGTTTTCCTCTCCAAGAGGGAGAGGGTTTGGCCTTGGCAGAATGCCTACATGTGTTCTTGTCTTTTTGGTTTTGGTAGCTATTTGATGAAATGAGAAACACACACTCTAATAATGCTAAAGAGAAGATTGTGATAATAAGCAAATTAAAATGTCTCACAAATAGTTATCAAGTTAAGAAGAATCTCATTAACTACATGTGCCTCGGATTCTTCAACATGAACTAGTAATTATTCTTCTGTATGTAGATGATCTTCTCTTGACAGGTGTAGAAGGTCGAATTGAACAACGTAAGAAGCCACTGGCAACAAAATTTGACATGAAGGATCTTGGGTTGATGCATTACTATTTGGGACTAGAAGTTTGGCAAGGACCAAATGAAATCTATTTGGGTCAAGGAAAGTATGTGATCGAGATTCTAAAGAAGTTCGACATGATGGACTGTAAACCTATGACCACTCTAATGATCACAAACTTGAAGAGACTGAGGAGTTTCGAATCAAGCCTTGTGGATCCTTCCAGGTATAGACAACTTGTTGGATCATTGATGTACTTGGTGAATACTCAACCAGACATATGTTTTGTAGTAAATGTACTCAGTCAATTCCAAGTGGAACCGAATCATGATTATTGGATAGCAGCAAAGCATATTCTGAGATATCTGCAAGGAACCATCAACTATTGTTTGAAATATGATAGAAGGAATGATGTCCAATTGATTGGTTATACAGATTCCGACTAGGGAGGCAATGAATAGGATGGAAGAAGCGCTATGGGAGGATGTTTTAGTTTAGGATCCTCCATGGTCTCATGGATGAGCATAAAGCAAGACATTGTTTCTTTGAGTAGTTTTGAGGCTGAATATGTTGTAGCATGTGAAATAAGCAGATAAGCAATATGGTTAAGGAAGCTGCTATCCGACTTGTTTGAAGGACCTATGAACCCTACAAGTGATACTTTTGAGATAACACCAGTCGTATTTGTTTGTCTAAGGATCTAGTGTTTCACGAAAAGACAAATGATATCAACAAAAAGTATCATTATATTCGAGAGCTAGTACAAAATGGTGTGTTGCAGCTATGATATATCTCTACTGATGAACAGGGAGCTAACATATTGACGAAATCACTTCCGAAGAAGAAGCTTGTATACTTAAGGGACAAGCTTGGTTTGGTGGATTTGTCCCCCTAATTGAGAAGGAGAGATAGACACTACATTCTTGTCTTCACTGGGAGAAAGAATGGAGGATTGGGTAACCATCTGGCATTTGATACTCTTTGAGAATGTGGTAGGGCATTCAAGGCAAGAGTAGTCGTGGACCGATATTTTTTAAGGATTGGCTACCCAAGATAAGAATAGCCCAATGGGAGGTCATACTCTGTGAACACCCAGGTGGGATATTGTTAAGTTATGGTATGTTTTATGCTTATAACAGTTTCTTTTTCTTATTATATTCCACAGATTAGCAATCGACAGAAAACAAGCCAAGACAAAAGACCCAAGATGTGGCAGCTAGCCAGGGACAAAGCCCACAATGTGTGGGGAAACCCTTTGATCAAATCTTCTTTTATCTTCAATAATTCAACAAAGAGAAATATTACAATAAATATGATTCATATCAGCAGTGGCAAACCCTAGATCAGTAGCGTCAGCATTAGCGGCTTTATCATCAAACTAGGGCAGACGATATCTCACAAACCAACCATCGGATCGGCTTGATTCCACCACCAAAAGTTTTGGCTTTCAGAGGAGGTTTAGATGAACCTACAGCGCAGTTCAGATGAGGAGATCTTCTAGCCCACGCAGGTCAAACTTTACTTCTGCGGTTGCAGCTTCAGTTTCAGCAGCTTCCTTCAAACTATGGCAGTCAGTATCTTGCAAACCGTCCGTCGGATTGACTTGATTCCACCACCAAAAGTTGTGGCTTTCAAAGGAGGTTCAGATGAACCTACAGCGCAGTTCGGATGAGGAGATCTTCTAGTCCACGCAAGTCAATTTTTACTTCTGCAGTTGCAGCTTTAGTTTCAGCAGCTTCCTTCAAACTAGGGCAGTTGATATCTTGCAAACCATCCATCGGATTGACTTGATTCCACCACCAAAAGTTGCGGCTTTCAGAGAAGGTTCAGATGAACCTACAGCGCAGTTTAGATAAGGAGATCTTCTAGTCCACGCAGGCCAATCTTTACTTATGCAGTTGCAGCTTCAGTTTCAACAGCTTCTTTTAAACTAGGGCAGTTGATATCTTGCAAACCGTCCGTCGGATTGATTTGATTCCACCACCAAAAGTTGCGGCTTTCAAAGGAGCTTCAAATGAACCTACAACGCAGTTCAAATGAGGAGATCTTCTAGTCCAGGCAAGTCAATCTTTACTTCTGCAGTTGCAGCTTCAGTTTTAGCAGTTTCCTTCAAACTAGGGCAGTCGATATCTTACAAACCATTCGTCGGATTGACTTGATTCCACCACCAAAAGTTGCGGCTTTCAAAGGAGTTTCAAATGAACCTACAGCACAGTTCAGATGAGGAGATCTTCTAGTCCACGCAGGTCAATCTTTACTTCTGCAGTTGTAGCTTTAGTTTTAGCAGCTTCCGGCTTCACATGTGTGAGGGAGAGACCCTTTTCTACACAGTAGAGAACAAACTCTTTTCTACACAGTAGAGAGAGAGAGATGTGATGAGATGAGTGAGTCCAAATGAGGAAAAGTCCTCCTGTATTTATACACAACATTGGTGTTTGAATAGATGCGACTGTTGGGCTTCTGAGCCTACATGAGTTGTAGGTCGGCTTGATAATAATTCCATAATCAAAATAAATTCATATCTCCATGAATACTTATCGGAATCAGATGATCTTTATATCAATCCTACACCTCTCGACGAGAGGAATCTAATAAAAATATTATCAGCCATGAATAAGATGACCCACATGAAGTTTTTCCCTAGTTGCCAATTTTAATACTCCCTTTCAACTAGGGAGAACTTCATCTGCAATCTGTCTATCGGTCGTTACTATTCATCCATCCAATGCACTGCCCTGTACAAACTGACCCTTGTCCTGCTCTGCTCTATTCTACCTATTTTGCTTTGTCTTGATCTGCGCTGTGGGCCTGTACTGATCTGTGTTGCTTTGCTCTATTCTACTCTGCTCTTGCATTGTTTTGTTCTGCTCTGCTTTTGTCCGAATTATGAAGAAGAAGAAATGATCGAGGATGTATCATACTGACTCAAAGTCAGTCTCAAAGTATGTACCACTGGTCCCAGACCGACCCGAAGTCAGCGTCGTAGTGAGTACAACTCCACTGGTCCCAGACCAGTATCATCCTCCACTGACTCAAAGTCAGTGTCAGAGTGCGTACCATTAGTTCTAGACCAGTCTCAAGTTTCAACTGACCCAAAGTCAACTTCGTAGTAGGTACCACTCCTACCACTGGTCCCAGACCAGTATCGTAGTCTCAAAGAGTGTACCACTGGTCCCAGACCAGTCTCAACCGACCCGAAGTCAACATCATAGTATGTACCACCCTCATTGGTCCCAAACCAATAGTGCACTAACACGAAGTCAGTCTCAGAGTATGTACCACTAGACCCAGACTAGTCTCAACCGACCTGAAGTCAACGTCATAGTATGGTACAACTCCTACCACTGGTCCCAGACCAGTATCATTGATCCCAGATCAATGGAGGTCATCCTAGCGTAGGGAGTACGGTAGATACAACGATGCATCCATTGGTACTACTATGGTCCATAACTTCATTTCCCTGCTCATTGATAAGATGAGAGGTACTTCCCATGAGTCTCAGACTGCATGGGTAGGATGCCTCGACAAGAGAACTTAATCAATCCCGTCCTCACAGGAGAACACATCAATCCTGCTACAATCGCCATGGAGAACACATCAATCCAGGCCTCACAAGAGAACACATCAATCCTGCTACAATCACCATGGAGAACACATCAATCCAGGCCTCACAGGAGAACACATCAATCTTGCTACACAGGAGAGCGAATCATCCTGTTCCACAAGACAGCAAATCATCTTGTCCCACAAGAGAGCAAATCATCTTGTTCCAGTGCGCACCAACAGGGGAGGGTGAGTCACCCTGTGGTCGTATGTTGCTCCAGTAAGAACCACAAGCCCTCAGAGCTCATTGTATGCAACACGCAGGACCCTTGTACAAGGGTTTCTTGACGACTCCAAGTCGTTTGGGAAAATCACAGATTAGATCTTTCCTCGAGGCTTTGACAAGGTGTATCGACCTATACATCATCTTTTAATGCGATGGAGCCTCCTTGCTCATCGACTTACCATATCCCAAATGATGTCTATCTACTGGAGCAGTCGACGAATACGGGATTCCTCAATATTCGAATCCCATCTCTGGTTGTTACAGAGAATCACAGTGGTATGTGTTCAAATAGCTCACTGAAGAGCTTCCCCAACCAGGCCGCTTCATATGAGATCATACTCGTAGATATGTATCTAGTCCCAGCGGTGCTTATGGCAACTGACTTCTGCTTCCTGCTCATTCATTATATCGAAGCAGAGTCCAAAGAGAAACAGCACTAAAAAGTGCTCCAGTGATCCTCCACACTACCTGCCTAATCAGCATTCGAATAATCATGCAGTTTCATATTTCCGGCAGTGTATCTCAATCCATGAGAGATTGTGTCTTGAAGACATCTCAGAAGATTCTTGGCACCAACCTAGTGAGGCTCAACCAAATATGAGCTCACAATGCTAATTGCAAAACATATGTTCGGACGGAGGTTCACTAAGAACATCAACGCGAATGAGTTTTTCAAACTCAGAGGCATTTCCCAAATCTGGTCCAACATCACTACCATATAACTTCTGAAAGTTAAGATCCTTGAGATAGTCACAGGCTTGCAGTCCACCATACCAAATCTTTTCAGAATCTTCACCACATATTTTCCTTGAGATAGGAAAATTTCCCTTGGCTTCTGCCACACTTCAAGTCCTAGGAAATAGTGCATCAGTCCTAGGTCTTTCATTTCAAATTCAGAAGCCAACTCCCTCTTACATTTGTGAATGAGAGGGTATGCACCTGTTAGAAAGGGGTCATACACATACAACACCTAGTATGAGAGGCTTGTCATCTTCAACCTTAAATTAAAGTTTAGGATCTGCTTCACTCCTAGTGAATCCCAGCTTCATCAAGTAGCTGTCGATCCTCTCATACCATGCTCGGGGTGCTTGCTTCAGTCGATAGAGAGCCTTCTTCAACCTGCATAATAAATCTCAAATCCTTCGGGTTGCTCCACGTAGACCTCTTCTATGATCGAGCTGTGCAAAAACGCGGTCTTGACATCCATCTGATGTAGGTTCCATCCTTGTGAAGTGGCAAGGGCTATGATCGAGTGGATGGTCGTATATCTGGCAACAGCTGCAAATATCTCATCATAGTCTATACCTTCTTTCTGGGAGAAACCACGAGCAACAAAACGAGCCTTATACTTTTCCGTACTTCCATCTGCTGCATGCTTTATCTTGTAAAGCCATTTAGAAGTAACAACTGTCTTGTCCTGAAGTCTAGGAACTATTTCCCAGACATCATTCTTCATAATAGACTCATATTCTTCGATCATAGCATCCTTCCATACTTGATGCTTGACGGCATCTGAGAATGATGAAGGCTTATTTTGTATGATCGTGCTCATGATGGTCAGGTATCCCTGATACCTATTAGGTTTCTTACCTTTACGAAAGGTTCCTCGGGGTGCAGCATGTCCTTCAGCATCATCAAGTACCCCCCTAAGCCATGAAGGCCTCTTCCTAGAAGAGGAAGGCTCAGGTGGATAAATAGGATCCATGGGTTCTTCCACATCAGGCATTGTTACATCATCTACCCATAGAGACAGCGTCCACAATCGTACGATGCCACACCATTCTGCTCTGGAGTATGTGGTGTAGTAGTCTCCCTCTTAATGTCAACCTCAAGTATGCCTGAGTGAACCAACTGTAATATATCAGAGGTCTTGCTTAGGCTTGAGGGGAATGGTCCCCTTTTGAGCTTTCCTTCGACACATCCTGGACATACACCTTCTTTCTCTACTCGGAATTCGGGCATCTCTGTCACCATTTGTCTTACACCGAGTAGAGCTTTATAATGAAGGGGGGCAAACCTCCGATGCCAAAGTTCGGACTGAAGAGATGTGTCATAAGACATGACACCTAGCAGACTTCCATCGACCTGATATAATGAATCAACACAAAACCCAAGAGTAAAGGCATCTTTAACATTATTTTTCCATATATGTACCTTGCCATCGCTGAAGGTTACCTTGTAGCCTTTGTCTTCTATCGTCGAGATGGACACCAGGTTCTTTTTTAGGTTAGGTGCATTTAATACATCCTAGAATTTCTAGTCTTCTTGAATGGTTGTCCTCTTCCTTGATTCCTAGCTCTCCTCTTACCTTTGCTATGAATTTGTCATTCCTTTGATTTCCATCAGATGGATTTTGATCATCGTCCCGGTGTGAGTCCTTTCTATCAGGGCACTCCCTTGCATAGTGACCTGCTTTATCACAGATGTAACATCATCCTTGTCTTCCACCCTTATGTCCAGCATTTCCTTTTAATTTAGTCCCGGAATTATTTCTTTTCTTAGCATGAGAAGAAAACATAGCAGGAGGACCTTTAGGCATGGGCATTTCTTGCTCTTCTACCCTTGTTTCTTCTTGAATGCATCTAGCCATTAATTCCTCGAAACTAGGAATTACATTATTGTTTAGAAGAGTAGTCCTGAACACGTACCATTCGGATGGTAATCCTCCAAGAGTCGTGAGTGCCATTTCTCTATCAGTAATAGTCTCCCCAATAGATAGGAAATCATTCTTGATCTCAGTGATTCTTAAGAAGTATGCTTGCATACTCTCATCTTTACCCTTATGAATTTCCTTCAGCTTATTTCTAAGAAACAAAACTTGATTTGCATCATTAACTTTAAATAAACTCACCTGTCTATCGTAGATTTCCTTGGAGGTGTCCAATTCAGAGATGTAGGCCACCAAGTGCTTGTCGATAGAGTCCCGGATGATCGTCTTTGTTTTGACTTCTCCATTTTTCCATTTGTTCCAGGCAGCAACGGATGCATTTGATGGAGGCTCAACAATATTGCCTCTTACATGGTCCAACGCTCCTTGATCTTCTAGGGTTAGATCGATAGACATCTTCCATCCGTGATAGTCAGCTTTCTCACGAAGCTTGTCTTCGACAGGAAAGAGTGTTGAGGACCCCATAGTTCTTTTAGGATAGCCTTGCCAATCTTCTCTTCGATGATTGCTCTTGCTCTTGCTCGGGCTTTGTCTTCACCTCAGCTCTGATACCATGTTAAATTATCGTATGTTCTATGCTTATAACAGTTTACCTCTTTTTCTTATTATATTCCACAGATTAGCAATCACATGTACATAAATTAAAGTGCAGATAGAACATTAAACGATCGACAAAAAACAAGCCAAGACAAGAGACCCAAGATGTGGCGGCTAGCCAAGGACAAACCCCACAATGTGTGGGGAAACCCTTTGATCAAATCTTCTTTTATCTTCAATAATTCAGCAAAGAGAAATATTACAATAAATCTAGTTCATATCAGCAGTAGCAAACCCTAGATCAGCGACATCAACATTAGCGGCTTTATCATCAAACTAGGGCAGACGATATCTCACAAACCGACCGTCGAATCAGCTTGATTCCACCACCAAAAGTTGTGGCCTCCGGAGGAGGTTCAGATGAACCTACAGCGCAGTTCAGATGAGGAGATCTTCTAGCCCACACAGGTCAAACTTTACTTCTGCAGTTATAGCTTCAGTTTCAACAGCTTCCTTCAAACTAGGGCAGTCAGTGTTTTGCAAACTGTCCGTCGGATTGACTTGATTCCACCACCAAAAGTTACGGCTTTCAAAGGAGGTTCAGATAAACCTACAACACAGTTCAGATGAGGAGATCTTCTAGTCCACGCAAGTCAATCTTTACTTCTGCAGTTGCAGCTTTAGTTTCAGCAGCTTCCTTCTAACTAGGGCAGTTGATATCTTGCAAACCGTCCATCGGATTGACTTGATTCCACCACCAAAAGTTGCGGCTTTCATAGAATTTCAGATGAACCTACAGTGCAATTTAGATGAGGAGATCTTCTAGTCCACGCAGGTCAATCTTTACTTATGTAATTGCAGCGTCAGTTTCAGCAGCTTCTTTTAAACTAGGGCAGTTAATATCTTGCAAACCGTCCGTCGGATTGACTTGATTCCACCACCAAAAGTTGCGGCGTTCAAAGGAGGTTCAAATGAACCCACAACGCAGTTCAAATGAGGAGATATTCTAGTCCACGCAGGTCAATCTTTACTTCTGCAGTTGCAGCTTCAGTTTCAGCAGCTTCCTTCAAACTAGGGCAATCGATATCTTGCAAACCGTCCATCGAATTGACTTTATTCCACCACCAAAAGTTGCGGCTTTTAGAGGAGGTTCAGATGAACCTACAACACAGTTCAAATGAGGAGATCTTCTAGTCCATGCAGGTCAATCTTTACTTCTGCAGTTGCAGCTTCCAGCTTCACATGTGTGAGGGAGAGACCCTTGTTTGCGCAGTAGAGAGAGACTCTTTTCTGCGCAGTAGAGAGAGAGAGGTGTGATGAGATGAGTGAGTCCAAATGAGGAAAAGTCCTCTTGTATTTATACACAATGTTGGTGTTTGAATAGATGCGACTGTTGGGCTTCTAAGCCTACATGAGTTGTAGGTCGGCTTGATAATAATTCCATAATCAAAATAAATTCATATCTCTATGAATACTTATCGGAATCAGATGATCTTTATATCAATCCTACACCTCTCGACGAGAGGAATCTAATAAAAATATTATCAAGCATGAATAAGATGACCCACATGAAGTTTTGCCCTAGGTTCCAATTTTAACAGATATGTACCTTGGGAGACAACAATGATGGTGTCTACACATCATTGGTCTCGCTAGCATTATGCCCTGTTCTTGTGGAGAGATAGATTTGTTAGTCAAGGCCTTGCTATGTCACATTGTTAGTTAATATGACGCTAGACAAATGGGTTACCAATCCAACTCTTCTTATGAGATCTCTTCAGATTGAGAATAACAATGTACCTCTTATGAATAACTTCCTAGTTAAGAGGGAGTGTTAAAAAATGTGTAACTAGGTTCAGTATTCATAAGTATGAAATGTATTTTTGTAAATATAAAATGAAAAAGAAATTATTATTATTATTGGAGCATGGGTTTCATGCTCAAGTTCTTTTATTTTATAGATCAAGCATTCGTTGAGCGCTTCTAGGATTTATTCTAGTTAGAAGAGTCATTATCATATATGGAAGACCCTATGGGCACATTGTAAATTGTAAAGAGAAATTTATTTTGTCTTGAAAGTGTCAAAATACCTCCAAGATCAAGTCGGCCTATATGAAGAACCACGTCCACCCTTGAAGAAGCCTATATATAAGAGGAACTCGTCCTCCATTTGGATCATCTCACTCACTCATCTCTTGGTCGTAGAAGGAAGTGCGAAAAAGGAGAAATCGAAGAACGAAGTGCGAGGAAGAGAAAGTCAAAGAAGTCGAAGTGTTTCTAGGCCTTGTATATTCTTTTGGGAAGATCGAATGTAGGATTTTCTGTGCTAGATCTTCTGGTGTTCGATTTTGGAAGCAAAAGAGAAGGGAATGCAAGCGAAGGTCTCTTAGGGCATCTTACTAGCCCTAGGACTCAAGTCAAGGCAAGCAAAGACAAGAGGAAGGCTTTTAGAAGGAGATTGAAGTCTCCTAGAGAGGCAACAACAGTTGCTGGAGAGTAGAATTTCTGATCTGCTGGGAGGTCGAAGATATTGCAACAGGAGGCCGTGGTAGACTTGATCTTGGAGGGTATTTGTCTGAGTCTAGGTCATGGTATTTGTCAATTGAAAGATCTGAGAGATAAAGAAGAGATTTACGGGTTTTCCCCTCAAGACGAGGTGTTTTGGCCCTGGCTTGTAGCCTATATACTGTGTCACTGTTCTTACTATTTTGATAGTTGTTTCATGTATTGCACATTGGAATAATAATGAACAAAGCTAATAAGTAAAAGGTGACACAAACAGTTATCAAGTTAAGAGAATTAACATATTCATTGCCCTATTCAATTCTCAACAGTTCCACCATCACGCGTTCACGCCAAAAACCAGATCAAAGAATCTACCATGGTCTTGCATTAATAATATGCATGCGATCAATCAAATGCTAGAATTAGATTGCATCAAAACCTGGGCCAAAACATATATTAAAACCACAATACCACAAACACTAGATCACAAACTTCATATCGCAGTCTGCTCATTCAAGCCGATCTTAAGGAACAATTGGAGAATCTCTTCGTTGTTTCTCTCGTTTGTCCCCATTTTACTAATAGAGGTGTCTTTGCACAAACTAGCAGGCCTTGCAAATAGGAAAAATATAGAGGGCACAACAACACCCTGGGACAAAGGCCCACTGTCACCACAGCCTAAGTCCCCTTATATTTTCGGATTTTCACCGACAGGAGGAGTCCCAGTATTACTCACTATGATAGGCTTGGAGTGAGGTAAGGTGGCTCATTCATTATAAAGGTTCAATAATAGTGTGAGATTTGGGAGAAACTAGTAAGACTTTCCATGAAAAACCCCTTGAAAAGAAGGTTACACGAGACCTAGGGTTGAGATATTTAACGAGATATGAGTTCATCCAAGGTTAGGGTAGACAAGAGAAAAGACAATTTATGATTTACTCCAACGAGTACTAAAGCAAATGCCTTACGTGAAATCCTGAAATTGAAGAATTAGCTTCTGAGGTTCCCTCTTGGTGTGATGGCTAGGGCATCAAATTTCCTGAGATTCCACCATGGGAAATCCACCAAAACTTGCAGATCACTAGAGGAGATGCCAAGGAAGAGTTCTATCCAAGTGAAATTCAAAATGCCCTCCCTTAATGGATTTCGCACCAGGCCCTAGAGATGCCTACTTATCCTTAAAAAGATGAGGAAAAGAGGTGAAAAGAGAGATGATTTATCAGTTTAAGAGTGATCGCCAAAGATTTTAAGACCAGTGCCTAACAATTGGGAGAATTGGAGTCAAAGATAACCTTGATATGGCAATTTGCTTTTCAAGGAGACCTAGAAGCAACTTTGCTACCCTAAATGAAGCAGCTACACAAAACTTCTAGATATTTATACTTCGATGACACTTGTTGGAGTTTCAAGGATGCAAAATGCAATAAAACCTCTAGGAACATTCATTCATTCATTATCCATAAATAACACATGCAAAATTTCCCAATAGTTTCAATGCTTAAACAAAATTTCATCAATTAGGGCACATTAATGACCATGAGATAATATTTTGTGCATTAGACATTAATCAAAATCAGAAATATAGCATTAAGTATCACTTACAAGATAATGAAGAATATATCCATCCATCACAATGCCAAAAAGAAGCTCTAAGAGATTAGCGAAATTATCTAAACATCAAAATTCATCCAACTCATCCAAATTCATCCTCAAATTGCAGGTCTGAAATTCTCAAAGAGAGATATCAAAAATCCAAAGTGTGATGCTAGGAAGAGACTAGCTCTCTCCGACTTATACAAATGCTAAGGGTCCAAAATATGAAAGATAAAGCCCCTTTTTTCCCTAATGTGCCAAGTAACCCACCCATGGTTACAAGCCAACCATGATAGCATAAGAAATAAATTGAATTAGCCCTCTTAAGGCCATGCAAGGATGATGTGGAGGCCTAGAGGGGCAGCGTTGAGGCCTCATGTGCTAAGGATGAGAGTGAGGGCCTCAAAAATGATGATGAAGAGGGGGATGCCCTCCATATGCTGCAAAACATCTCCAAACCCCTATTTGGGCTTTGTGGGCTCCAAATGGGTCTCATGGGTCTCCAAGTGGCTCAAGATCAAGTCGATGCTCCATCAATGAGGGCTAGAAGATGACACATGCCCTCCCATGTCTCCCTAGGAAAGACATAACCTCCTCTAGGCCTTGGATCAACTACCAAGTGTCGGGTGCAATGTGTAGTCGGCTAGGCAACGTGGTCCAAGTGCATCATCATCTCTAAATAACTAGGGCACGAGCAAGCAAATGGTGGTGCTGAAGAAGCCCATGGTGTGGAAATCAATGCTCTGCATGGATGGAGGCCCATGGCTTTCAACACTCACCCTACAAATGTCATTGTGATCCTCTAGAGGGCTTGGATCTCGTATAGGGAGGCTAAGTCTAAGATGAAAACCCACCTGCAATCCTATATAAGATCCAATGCATCTCCTCACCTTCCAATACAATGATTCGTTAGTGCAATTGAGTAATTAAGCTTGCAAATCAAGGGCAGAAGTGGACACTTCATAGTGGGTTTCCCTTCCAAATTTGGGGTTTTAGACATGCACTGGCATTACCTTTCTTGGAAAAAGAGGTTAATGAAGGACCCTATTAGATGGTTTCAACATCTAAGAGAATGACAGGTCCAATGTACACCCATCAAGTGGCAAGTGTCATGTGTCATGTGAAATAATGATGGAACGGAGTAGGAACATAAGGGAGGCTCCAAGCCACATGCCATGGTACAAGGGTAGTTATGATGAAGGAAGCCCACACCTTTGGTGTATGAATGTAAGGAGGAAGTAAACGAGGTACATGAGTTGCCTCGGCCTTTGTTTTTCCACCCTTCTTCATTTTCCTTTTGCCTTTTATCAATTTTTCTTCATTTTACTGCTCGGGGGCTCAAAGGGGATGAGAGCATGATGTGTATGATGTAGTAGTGATTACCCTGTTAAGGTGGGGCAGTTCATTTCCCAACAGGGGTTGAAACATTCATGGGTTTCTTAGTGATGAAAGGGGCACTCACAGGGGCCCTAGGAACCAAGGTGATAGCCATAATGATAGGGGGTAGAGCTCATGTTTGCCTTTTGCCCACGTGCTAAATTTTATTGTCCCGACCATCTTTTGCATTTTGTGGTACATTTCCTGTTGTATGTGGTTATATTATGCTTTTTTCTTTCTTTTTAGTTGCATCAACCTTCGGGGCATTGTTCCAGACTCGATCCAAGGTGTGGACAAGGGGAAAGGGAGACTAACACCTTGTGGACCCAATGGACAAATGTGAACCCAGATAGGAAAGATGTGAAAAGGGGCTTGTAATAAGCGGAGGGGAGTTAGATATATGGTGTCGAGAAGCAGAACAACGCAACCAAAATCAAAGTCTCCCATGTAGTGTCACTCCTAAAGCTAGTAGCCAATAAAGGAGATCCCACGAGACTAGGATCAGTATTAACCCCTAAGTTGAGGTAAGGGAACAAGAGTACAATCAACGCCTTTCATTCTTCCAAGTCACCAAATATGTGCCCGAGAAAAAAAAAGCATAAACACCCAATTACATAATGGAAAATCATACCTTTGAAGTTGGATGGCCCACCTTCATGCAGATGAGAGAGGGTACACAACAGCTGCTCAGGTGGCGGAGAATGGTAGCACATCAAGATATCAGGTGGCTTTAAGGGGCTGTTCACTGCCGGCTGAAGACAAATCTAGGATAGAAATTCTCCTATAGGGGTCACCCACTGGTGGTGGGTAACGAGAGGCACACAAAAAATATCGTAGATGTTGAGTGAGCAGATTGTGTCTCTTCAAAGGCTACTCTTATCAACCAGCTCTGAGATCATGTTGATTTTTCTACAATAAACACAGTAAAAACCAATTTTCTGATCTGATAATTACTTCTAATGATCTTCAATTAATTTATGATATGTCACATATCATTAAACAATTATACACAGAAAAATATTTTCTACAATAAACACAATAGAAAACATTTTTATGATCTGATAATTACTTCTAATGATCTTCAATTAATTTATCTTGTGCCACATATATCATTTAGCAATTATACATAGAGAAATCTTAACAGTAAAGCAGTAGAAACAATAAAGATCATAAAGAGACAGCCATGTACAACAGAGACAACAAATTTTCCTTGGAAACCCAAACTCGGGGGAAAACCCAGCGACTCTTCTTCGGGGAGAAATTCTTCTTCAGCAACGTTTACAATTAAATATCTAGAAATCTGTGCCAAAGGCCAAATCCAAACTTTTGCCATTTCATCCTTTTTCTGCGCCCAAGAGTGTCTTCTATATAAGAGAGATGATTAATGAGCGTGTGACAAATAAAGTGTCACATCATGTGTATATATACAAGTAGAATGGTTGCATTTACCACAAGGGACACCCCCTTTCATGGTGGAGCTGACTTGTCCCTTTTGAGCCTATATGAAACCCAAAAATAAAATTTATTTTATTTTAATTGCCATGATTTTTCTAGGCCACAACTTAGGAGGTCTCTTGGTATGCCGGAATACCTCCAGATGCTACACAAAAATCAACAGTACATTGGATCTAGATTGTGATACTAGGGAGCATTTGAGAAGAGATAAATTGAACAAATATGAAATTTCATATGATCAACTTAATGTAGTCATTTTCATGAATTCAATAACGCGGTCTGGACTCATGCATTTTGTACAACATTTCTTTTGGCATATAGAAATAACAATATATTTGTGAAAATGGTGCAGGATAAACAGCGTAAAAGAGCTGAAGAAACAAAGAACAAAGTCCCAGCTCAGTCAGCAGCTGAAGCTACTCGCCAGATGCTTACTAAAAAGGTAAAATGTGCTCCTTTTGTATTCATTACCTTGTAGTTTAAGGTGTACGAATGGTTAGTGAAAACAATTCACGAACAAAGGTCCAAGCATATCTTGCACCCACGCTTGTCATATACAATACGGAACACATTATGAAAGGGTTGGCTTGGGAGTGTTGTGGATAAAAGTTCAAGTATTGTTATGCTGACTAGAAATAAAAAGGTCAAGATGGAAAACTCTGTATGCTAGGAATCCAAGCAGATTGATAGGAAACCGTGGCATATGCCTTGATAATTTTAATATGACTCATACCGAATACCAGCGCTGAATGGTTGCAATATTTACCATGCACTCCTGAAAAGTTTAGCGAGGCTTTATCAGGTTGTTTTATTTCCTTGAGAATTTGAGGTTGTGCCATTGAAATCACGAAAGAGATTTCAGGAAAGTGTACATATTGATAATTTGAAGTGCCTTTTTCCTTCTTTGAAATATAACTCTCTTCTTTCATGCTGGCCATGTGTCTCTCTTATGTAACTATGTAAACAGACAGGTCTCTAGATCTATTACTTTCCTTTCATCATCCAACTGACAGATCTGTCTTGTGCATCACAGAAACTCAGTTCAAAAGTCAACTACGATGTACTGGAAAAGCTATTTGACGACAACGTATGTTCTTCAAACCTCTGTAAATTATGTTGAGATCTTTCTGTTACTTTTGCATATTTTTAATGTTTATTTGTTGTTCTACTGATTGGCAGAAAAAGAATGGTACGGAGATGTCAAAAGCAAAAGAAGATATACAGAATGACTCAATTGTGGAAAATGGGAAAAGGACCCGTTCTGTCGCATGGGCGGAAGGGGAGGATGCCAATCTCCAAATCCCGAAAAGACAGACTATTTACAATGAAATTAACCCGGGAAAAGTTACCAAATCTGAAGAGGCAACTGACCCAAAAATGGAAGATGAAGCAGAAGATGAGGATTTTGACGTTCCAGATCAAGATGTGGTAGATCACGAACAGTTCCATCCTTATGGGCTACAGTATGAACATGAAGACGAATATGACTATGAAGAGTACTGAATTTATATGACATCTTATTTCAGGAAGGCAAATAATCTTAGACCTTCGTTCAACCAATAATCTCCAACATTGTTCATCAGGACAGGTCGGTTTGTACATGATGTAGAAAGGGAATGAGGGAAGGGGTGGTTCCAAGAAATAGATATGTCTAGTAGCTTCAGCAATCCAGGACATGAAAGAATCCTTATAAAGTCTGCCAAAATATTTGGATGTACATATTTTGTCAGCCAGAATTTCTGTTACTACATGTAATAATGGATGTATTGATTTCCATCACCTTGTGATGGTTAGCTACATGCCATAAGATAGTGAGTTCCTTTCTCACCGGTATTCATCTGCAATTTGAAAGTCACATGAGCCAAGTATGTATTTGAGGATCTGGGCTCTTTTAATTTCCTTGTTGCCCATATCCTCAGTTTCAGTACTTCAAAGGCTAGTTGAAATCCCGTGCCTTTTGTTACCTCACTTAGCATGGTAATAGAGAGATTCTAGCACAGTCCTAGCAGTGGAGTCCAGAATCATCTTGGGAGCCAAGGGCTGCTTAATTATATCGATGTACGATGTTTGTTCCATAAAATGCAGTCTCATTGAAATAAATTTGGTGGCAAACCTGAGGGTTGATTTTGAGCTATGATGTATGATGTTAATATTTGCATTTATCAAATATTTATTGAAACAAGCATGGTGAGTCTAACAGCATGGAAGGGCTAGGAGCAGTATGTGGAGCTGCTACACTAGATTGCCTTCGTTCCACTGTAACATAACCTATAAAATAAACAGATCTTTAGAATTCAAAATGGAATCATGTTGAGGGTAAAAGAAAGGTCCAGCATTTTGGGATAGGAAGAGTTAATGTAGGAGATATCATGGGAACATTTATTCATTATTGAAGCGAAAGCATCCAAGTGAGATATGGAATCTCAAGGAAAACACAAAATCTCTTGAAATGATGTTGTTTATTATATTTTATTGGAAAATGCTTACCCTGATTAAATAAAGCATAGATCCATATAACTTCAGATTTTTATGAGCCAAGAGGGATCAAATTCCTTACGTATAAACATTTTCTCAAGTTTTTTCAATCTAAGAGAAGCTTTCAGTTTCAGAAACTTGATCTATATCCATGCATACTAGATCTGGTTTTAAGATAGATTTACACTGGTTCTTTATACATACACACCACGTGTCAACTCAATGTTGAACATTAAAAGAATTACACATCTCCTTCAGACTGAGCAACACATCATTGAAATAAATTTATTTTTAATATATATATATATATATATATAACGTAAGATGGGCATTTAATAATTTTTTTGTTATTGATTTTTTTAAATACCACAAATTGAGCATGAAAGGAATTACACCTCATAATTTTTTTAAGGTCACAGCCAAGCCAGACACCAAATTGGTGTATGAGACCTTGTTTGTGGGACAAGGGACCACCTCCGCGCAGCGATTTGACTGCTAATTCTACGAGGCATACATACTCTACCCCCTCTGGTTTTGAACCTGTGACCTTTTACAAGAAAACACATGCTCTTAACCATTAGGCCCACTCAAGCTGTATATAATTCAATTGCAATATATATATTAAATTGCATAAATCTATAATCACATGCTCTTTAATTAACCATTCCTTATTATTATTATATTTATATTTTATTCATAACATAATGTAGGAAGCCATTGGAATTTTTCGAATTATACCAAGAGAATGAGCATTATTCTCTTGAGCATTATTTAACTTTATTGAACATACAATTCGTAAGAAATGAGATCCTATGAGTTGCCGTATTTAGAATGCACTATTGTTTCTCAATTTTGAAATTGCTGGTCGGTGTTGGAGGAAGCATCGATTTCGTATAGAGATCGGTTGGTATCAAATCAGTCACTCCCTGATCCAAAAATCTGGTTTCTTATCAAGTAGCCATGCAGAGTAACTGTCTTGAGGGAAAGATAAACTCCTGAAATGATGAGTGGCCTGTAGTAGACGTGGCAAATTCAGGAATTTAAAGCCTCTATTACTGTTTGGCTTGAGATAGGTGCTGATCCAATAAAAATGAGAAGAGAATCAGATCACATAAGAAAATAACAATAACGGATCGCAAACTTACACTCGTGGTAGTTTAGTGATGGTAAATGATGACTAGAAAGCAAGTTTATCCTAAAGAGAATGACGTATGCAAGAAAACATAAAATGGATCGACGTCAAGTCCATCATAAACCTGCTAGATCGGTGCGACCAAAAGTAGATATGAAGGACAATCTTCACTTGAGTAGAAGAGGATTCGATGTGTAACATTGGAGAGATGACAAGTAGATTTAAGGGAAAATTGAAAGATGGATTGGATTTTTATATAAACTTGCACTCATGGTAGTTTAGTGATGGTAAAGCATGACGAGAAAGCAAGTTTATCCTAAAGAGTGACATATGCAAGAAAACATAAAATGGATCGACGCTAAGTTCATCATAAACTTGCTAGATCGGTGCGATCATAAGTAGAAAAAAAGAAAGAAATTATTTTAACGTCCACGAGGCTAAAGATAGTCTATGGGACAGATTGCTTCTTCATCTGCTTGATGTATTCGGCCCTTTTTCTGTGAAGCTTCACAATAAATGTTCCTAGCTTCTCGACAAACCCCTCATCGCTAAATAGATTATCCCAAGAGCTAGCTGACAGCATATCTGCATAACTCTCTGTTGTCTTTGAAGGCCTCACATTCTAAAATGAAATGTTTTTCTGTTTCCACTTTTCCGGAAGAACAAAAAATGCATACCCTTTCCTCCCACACTTCCTTTGGCCTTTTCCAACGCCTGTTTCACAACAGAGTTGATGAGAATTAGTCCTTAACTGAGCAATAAGAATTTTGGCTCTCCAAGAAATATTGACCTCTATGTATGCTTTTGGTTGATGATTATGAGTAGGATTAAACACTTCAATATAGTAATTTTTCTTTCTTCCTAGCTCCTTATCCCAAGTACGTTTGTGAAACTTTTCCATAACAAAAGCTTTTATCTTTGTTGTTTATGGGACACGCGTTCAACCAAATACCCCATTTACTAACCATTTGTTATTTTGTTGCATCCAAGCTTTTTTGCTCTTGCGCAATCTATCATTAAAGACAACCTTAGGCCATCTACCCTCTTCCATTTGCTCAATTTTTTTTAAATACCTTATGACTCGCACCATAGCAATTGCTTCAATAGGAGCAGTCCCTGTTTCACTTAACAAGATACCATAAGGAACTGCACTTTTAATCTTAAATTTGTTTGTAATCAAACGCTTCTGAATTTTCTCAATTTGTTTCCACTGCATGTCGGAGGTACTACTAGCCCACAGTTCACAACCATAGAGAATCACCGGAATCACTAGAAGCCCAAAAAGAGTTTGAGTGGTCTTCTAGTCCCATAACTTTGCTTCTCTACACCTATTTTGAAAAGCATAAAATGCTTTCCAACCCCCCAAAGTTCTTTTCTTTCTACAACCATTTCAGCTTAGATTTTTGTTGAAGTCAATCCCGAGGTATTTGTAACCCGCAACTTCTTCTAGAATGTTGCATTCAAAGTAGAACTTATGCTGGTTATGTTTTATTTTCTTAGAGAAGACCACTACTTTCGTTTTGCTAATATTGACTTGCATCCCCACACTTCTACAAAAATGCTCAAGGGATAGTAAGTGTTCTTGCAAACCAAGAGCCGATTTAGCAATCAGAATAAGGTCATCTACATACAAAAGAAGCCTTATAACAAACTTGCACAAATAGATACCATCACCCCATTGCAAATTTAATCACTCCTCAAGCTTGTCGATATATAAGCCAAAAAGGGTAGGAGACAGTGGGCAACCTTGCTTGACCCCGATATCGCTTCTAAAACTTTTAGAAATGCTTGCTGAAGTTCTAATTTTGACTTTCACATCTTCATACAGCCTATGCACAACTGCTCTCAAATGTTTAGGAACCTCGAGTTCCTCCATTTTCTGTGAAAGTTTATCCCTAGGAACCGAGTCAAACACTTTTCTGAAATCAACAAAGCAACAAAAGATTTCTTCCTTTTTCTCCCAAACTTTTTCAATGATGTGCCTTAAAGTTATGCAATGATCAACTGTGGAATGTTTAGGTCTAAAACCTGCTTGCCCTTTAGCATGCTTATCTCTTTCTTCTGCCCACTTGCTAATTTTTTTTTCTAGAATGCTTCCAAATAGCTTTGCAAACAAAGGGTTTATCATGATGGTCCTATAATTGGAGGGATTATTGACATCATCGATCTTGAAAAGAGGTATTCCCAGACTAGTTGACCAATCTGTGGGGAGCCCTTGTTGTATGATGTTGTTGAAGATTTTTGTAATGTGAGGTGCAAGAATCTTTGAGCCCCACTTTAGATATTCTGCTTGGAGTTCAGCTAAGTCTTTTGCTTTTCCAACACCCAACTTCTTGATACCCATCTCTACTTCTTGTACTGTGAAGAGATCAGTATCAGTGTTGACCAAGGGGAAGGGTCAACCTCGGGAACCTGCTCATAGAGTCGTCTTGCATAGTCAAACCATTTAGAAGCTGTAATATTATTTCCAATTTGTATCTTTTTCGGTTGGAGCTCCTTCGAAAATAATTTGGATTAATTTTCCCAAGGAAGATTAGTTCTTCCCTCCTTGAAACCATGAAATCAACCTTTCTCTTGCTTAATAAATGCTTGTACGATTTGAGCTTTATGTTATCCTTGTTTGACTCTTTCCACATTCCCCTTGCCTTTTTGCATTCCTCGTCAAACCAAGCATTAACTGGAAAGCAATTTGTTTCAGACTTCTTAATTTTTGTTTTTTTGCACTTTGCAAGTGCACATTGAATTAAATGTGTTAATTCATGACTATGAAGGCCGTGAATTGTAATTTTCTCTAGTTCTCAAAGAGCCTCTCTAGCGTCATTTTGA
The DNA here is from genome assembly GCA_031772625.1 of Pinus tabuliformis. NCBI lineage: Eukaryota > Viridiplantae > Streptophyta > Pinopsida > Pinales > Pinaceae > Pinus > Pinus tabuliformis. The sequence goes on along the minus strand of CM062812.1, from coordinate 589,960,964 downwards.
AGGTATTACAATTTTCTGGTGTCAAAAGAATTATGCCTTGTGGGAGATTTTGTTGGACATGCTAAATTTTTACTCTAATTGTTTTTTTCCAATCCAAGAGAAACATAAATAAATTGGCTTGTGATCTGATTTCAAATCCCACAACTGATCTCCAACCAAAACTTCTTCCATTTTCTCACACAAACTATGCGAGCAAATTACATAATCTACCACACTTACTCCAGTGCAAATATTGCAAGTGAAATTACCGGACTTTTCCCATCTAGTCAAGCCATTACAAATGACTAAATCAAAGGCCCCACATAGAGTAAGCAATTGTTCACCAAAGAGATTGCAGCCCTTGTCCTCTAAAATTCTTTCCCACTGATGATTACTTTCTTTTGTAAGCCAAATAGGGTCACAATCATCTTTACAACAAAGAATGCTAGCTTGCTCACTTGCAGTCCTAGATATAAAGGACAAGCTTCACTTGAGTAGTTGAGGATTCAATGTGTAACACTAGAGAGATGACAAGTAGATTTAAGGGAAAATTGAAAGATGGATTAGATTTTTACATAGAAGACAACTATGTTCGAAAGATGGATTTAAGGAGATGGCTAAAGTAAAAGAACAGTTCAAAATTCACGTATTTAAATATGATTGCACTTCTATCTTACATTAGGGTTGTCTTTGGCTTAGCCTACTTGAAATATATATGGCTTTGTACTTCTATCTTACATTGGGGTTGTCTTTGGCTTAGCTTACATTGGGTAGTCCCTGGCCTAGGATTTTGAAATATATATATATATATGAGGCATCAAAAAGGAAAGTTTGCTAGTTGCATGAGAAAAAAACAAGAAACCTAAATTGATGTGAACCCTCTAGTTGGCGATCTACAGCCGAAAGGTAAGGTTTAGAGTATTCCTTGGCGGTGCTTTTTGGTCCAAGCTAAGACCGTGAGCCATCTCAACCTCAAAAGATTTCATGCAACTAAACCTCCTCCGTAATGTAAGTTTTAGAGTATTCGTTGGTGGTGTTGTTTGTTCCAAGTTAAGACCATGAGCCATCTCAACCTCAAAAGCTTTAATGCGACTCAACCTCAAAGCTTCCATGCCCGTCCATTCCCTCCTTAAGGTTTCAACTGATGGCTGGGGAAAAGATTTTCTTTAATTCTGAAATGAAAAATGTGTATGTCATAATGGTTATAATCTCAATCTTCTTATAGTAATACTTTGTCATTATCTATAATTGGGGATTTGATAGTACTAACTACAAATAAAATTGTGAGATAAATATTGGTATTTTATAAATATTTTGTAAGAGGTAAAATTTAAGTATTAAGGGGTTTTGGCAGTGTATTATATAAAGGTAAAATCATGAGATAAGTGTTGGTATTTTGTAAATATTTGGTTTTGAGGTGATATTTATTTTTGAACTTGTTCAATCTTCTGCACACCTTAATTACCACTACTTGAGCAATAACTATTCGAATCAAGAAAAACTTACTAAGCACTAGTACTATGACCACATGTCTACTAGTTATGGACAAGAAGTCAATTTTTTTAATGCTCAAAACAAGTTGTTAACTAATGAATTTGAGAATCATTCGACATCAATATTATAATCCCCATTTTTTTTGGGGAGCATAATCCATTATTTAGTTGTTAACTAATGAATTGAAAATCATTCGACATCAATATTCTAATCCCAATTTTTTTTTGGGAGCATAATCCATTATTTAGGATAACTATTGTTGAAAGTGAATAAGAGGGCATTGAGCATCATACCTCTATGAATTAGATGGGTTTAATGAAAGCATTAAGAAGAAAGATGAGTTACATGAAACCATTGAAATGAAAGAAGATGAAGACATTATAGAAATAGAAGATAAATTTGATTATACAATTGTTAGTGTTATATTTCAAGAAGAACAAATTTAGCTTAATATATGAAAAGAATGAATTTAAATTCTTTTTGCATTCCTAATTACTCCAAGCTTATGAGTGTTGGCCTTCTTAAGAAAGATTTGTAGATGCATATTGTTGATGATGATAAGTGTAGTGCCCACTCTAATTTCCTGGCCCTAATATGACATTATCTTAGATACTTTAGTCTTTGAGGACCTCAGGTTGAGGATCCAGAAACGTAACTCTATTATTAGTGAATGTAATGGTTATGTATGTTCTCTATTGATATTGTGATGACGATATAATTAATGGTTACGTGTACTCGCTATTGATATCATGATGGTTATAGTAGTAAAGGATAGGCATGTTTTCTATTGATGTTATGATGATGATAGTTTTGATCTATATGTATGGTTCCATTAACGTTATGATGATGCTAGCCATGATGGATGTGTCCCCTATGTTAGCTACTTACATTAGTTCTGGTTCACAATGAGCAATGATGTGAATGACTAGGTGATGTTGATGATGTTATTATGACAATGAATAACACTGAGAAACTTTGTTACTAATGATTATTGAGTATGACAGGAAACCACCAGAGGCACTCGCATATGATGAGTTGACAACACCTGGCATAGATTAGTTGCTTGGCCAAATGACTCACATATGGGTGATGGGGTTGTACAATTGGATGGAACTACATGGGAGGGGTGGGACAATGTCCCTTATCTCACCCACTAGGGCTGGGACTGGTGACAGTGTCCCTGATCTCACCCGCTAGGGATGGGACTGGTGACTCCTATTTTAGAAATGGTTCCGGCGAAGAAACAGTAAGGGGCATTTCGGGCATTTCCCGGTTCTCACAACCCAGAGTGCATCCAACCAAATTTATCTCATATTTTCCTATCAATCTGTTTCTTAAGATCATTACGCTATGTGCCTATTTTATCCTTGACTTATTTCTTTTACCTCTCAAACCTCAGGTTTCAGTTGACCCAAACTCAGTTCACAACAAACAACATCAAGCCCACACGCTTAGCTACAACCTTAAGTTTTGTTCAGTACAACATTTCCATAAGTTTTAAGAGTTTAGGAATATTCTGAAGTCTGGATCTAGTTGAACATTTCATATGAGAATCTCCACAACTTTGAGACCGCAAACAATGGAAATATACCAGGATGCATTTCAAATTTTAAAACTAAGATTTCAAGATCAAAAGCAGAAGGGAATGAATAAGCAGAACTAGAGACGCTACTCTTTTATTTTGTATGGAACAGGTAAATATACTATGTGAACGGTTGCTTTCATTGTTCATGTTTGTCACAACAACTTTTCTGTTTGCATTTCTCCTGAGAATTTCTGAAATATTTCACTTAAAATTGTTATTTCTGAGACCATTTTTTATATTAATTTGGTTCGAAAGGGGAGGAGGGATTTTTGGTTTAAAAAAAATTGGTGACATTTGATTGGAAATGGTTGTCTGTTGATCCGGGTATTATAATTGTTTGATCTACTAAGGTTATGCACAGTATGATGGGCAAAGGTGAGAAAATTTCACCCACATACGCACATATATAAACATCTGCCAGTCTATTCAGGCCATATGCGTCTACTGGGACCAAATTATACCCACATGTAGCTGGTCTAGAGGGCCTCTTTTCTTGGAACAAAAACCCAGTTATTTGGAGATTTGATCAAGAAAGTTCAGCTTTCAAGAACTTGTTTCAAAGGTTTGATAGCTTAGTCACGAGGCCAAGAACCTGTTTCCGACTTTAAACAACTCAAGTATGAAGTTTCCTATATAGCTGGTACATAGGACCTCCGAGTCAATCAGCGACGTATTAAATCGACTTAACGATTCCACATTCATAATATGGAAATATTGGTTCAACGGTTGATTCCCTTGCTTCTGAATTCGAGATCCCTCTATGTATGTCATGGCCATTCCCATGGGCCCATTCTAGTAGTAAATCATTCTACATCTTAACTCAAAACTATCAGACTTTACCTATCCTTCCTAAACAGTTGTGTGTCAAATACCCAGAAACAAAAAGAAGTGGGTGCATCCATGGGATCTCCATTTCCCTACTTTCAGTCAGATGTTACATGAAAGCATTTGTCCATATTCCTTCTCTAAGGGAATCCAACAACGTTGTGAACTTTGCAGTGGTCATTGTGGCCAATTACGCCATCTATGATCGTCATGCTACTATTATCTTCTCCTTTTCGCTTTTGGATATTATAGCGAGGTGGGCCATAATCACGGAGTGTTACATTGTTTGCCACGTATCCTGCGAATATATATATATATATATTCTGCCAAGGCAACACAACACTATTATGCACGCACTGTGATGCAATGATAGTTGGCTTAGCTTTGACCCGCAAAGAGAATTTTGATGTCTTTTAGAACGTACTGCAAGCGATGCAGGAGGTGATGTTCAATCAGCCTGCATTAATTTTTCTTTCTTCTTTCGGGTCAAATTTATTAATTGCCACTTGAATAGCAGCTAGTCAATATTCCCAGGAAAAAGCGGTAGTCTCATATTTGTTGATATTAACAATATTGTTTATGAAAAATGCATAATCCATCCAAGAGAATTCTAAGAATACTCAAATATATTGTTTTATCAAGAATGAAAAAAAAAAGGGAAACATGAGTATGTATATGTATATATATACACACGAGGGAGGATGGTTAACTAGTGATTTCATTCCTCTCCACGTAATTCAGTATTATATCCACATATTCTTATAATTTTTTGGGAATGCATTCTCACTATTCATATCATTCACGGTATTTTACTAATCGTCTACACTATCCCTCAAAGTATTAATCATTTCCCACTGAGATTCCAACTTACTCTTCAAATTTTTAACCTACTCTTCTGAGATAAGAATCCACCAGAGGTTTAAACTCCAACTCTAGTCTTTTACTCTTTAGTATTTTCTTAAGGCCAATGACTTCTTTGAAGAGTAAGGCAACGATCTCACTCTACACTCTTTCAGACTCTCCGTGAGATAAAATTTCAACCTCAAAACTGTGCTTGAAACCATTGCCTTCATTTATTTCGTTTATTTCATAATAGATTGAATCATACGTCCTTGGGGTTTAAGTTGAAAGCGAGCAGCTACAAGCTCGAAGGCCATAGAGTATCAAGAATATTTTGATATACTATTTAAATACCTCGACATATATAACAGTTAAGTCTAGTGAAAATCTATGATACTTGATTTTGGCATAAAGTTTAAGGTGATTAATGATGTTTTAGCCGTCTTTCACAATTCTTAACTAATGAGCTTTTGAAATGTGTCTAAATGATTTTTCAAATATTTTGTCGAATGGATTAAGAAATTCAGGTTCTACTTCAATCAATATTGTTTCCCAGATACAGGTATCTCTCAGATATTATTTATTTCACATATATGTGCATTATAACTATGTGCAATGCATTTTTGTTTTTTGTTTTTCTCAATCCAAAAATGGAGAGAGACAAAATTGAACATTGAGTATCCAATCAATTATATTTGCAATTGTACCTTCAATTTCCCTCAATTTTCAATCATATTTCTTTTTAAAGGGACTTATCACTGGAATATTAGCTAAATTTAAGACAAATAGAAACTTCAAAGCAATATCTAAACATGCAATTTTATAATACTTTAAGTAGCATATTGTTCCTTTCATCGGTCCATTTTCCAAACGGTTGAACAATATTTTGACCCTACGTTTGCCTATTCATTGGATATACTCCATGTAATTTTCAAGGATATCAAACAGTGCACAAACATTTTTGTGATATATTTGAATAAATAAATGATAGTTACAACATGTTTAGTATATATATATATATATATATAAACTGCTAAAGCTACAGAATCAGAGACTTTGTTTAAGGTGGTATTGAAATATACAACTTAGAAGCCCTCATCCTTAAAATGAATTAGTTAATGCACATGTTTTATGACAGCTAAGGATGTTTGAATGTGCTTAATATATATATATATATATATATATAATGATTAACAATCACCATAAAATAATAATAAAATAAAACATAAGAATAAGTTTAACTAATGAAACTAGTTTTATCTCATTTCAATAAGTTGTCATTTTTCGTCGTATAATACCAAAAACTTAATCTTGGCTTCGTCATACGTTAATTTTCTTGGTTCAGGCTTTGAAATCGAATGAGTGATTGGATGTGAAGCATTTTTAATTCCTTAACACTAATCAAGCCATTCTTTTAAAAATTAATGACGAGTTACAAGTGCCACATTATAAATTGACATGGAAATTATGTTTTATGTAGTAATATCTTGGTTAATAAATTTAATATTTACATCAATGGTATAGAATTTTTCTATATTCGTATGTATTAAAGAGAAGTCAATAATTAAATATTGATTGCAAAAGGATGTGTTTTTTTGGGTATATGAAAAGTTATGAGTGTGTTTTAAAATATTATTAAATTAATTTGTTTTGAAATTTTTAATAATAATTTGAATTAAATTATAGTTTTCATAAATATAATTATTGATATAAATATATATTATAATTTGGATATAATATTTTCGATAGGTTGCTATGATAATTTGGCAATTTATTTAATTACTTATGCATGAGTGAGTGAAGTGGAGTGGTCACTCGTCATAAGTTATGATCACTTAAGAGTATCCTTGGGTTTTTTGTGAAAAAGGTCGGGATCTTTCTTCCAGGATGAACTTGAGTGATAGCAGGGATGTCACTATCTCTTTCTTTATAGGTGAGGTGTGGTAGGTGTTATAACCAATTTGATTCCTCTCGATAGTTTTTATGTAGCTAAAACAAAATTCTCCCACATTTGCAAATAGAAGACAACTTCCTTGGATTGGGAAGTATGATTTTTGTTTGATTGGCATAACTTCCTTATTTATAGTATTCTTCTTTATGCCCAATTCAATGCTCGATATATTATCGACTACATGTTTAGATTCTTCCATTGTTAGGTCATGTGTCACATCATCTCTAACTAGTTGAGACACTAACATCATTGCTTACTAGGATATTATCTATAATTAATTAATGTGGTGATGTTTCAAAGAGTTTCTTGGTCGGCTGAACTCCGAGGAACTATTCATTGAACATTACATCTTGACGCACAATCACTTTCTTTGTAATTTATCTATTAATTTACAACTGCTAATAAAGATGTTTTAATTTTTAGCACTTTTGACATCAAAATCCTTCATCTTTTTGCTAGCTCATGAGCTTAAGTTCACCATTTGAATTTCTTATTCTTAATTGTCCACCTCTTTCAACATTTTTCAGTTTATGGCCTAAATGCAATGCTACAAGTATCATTTTAGGGAACATGTTGACAAGGGTCCAAAATGACACTTATTGAGATATTGAGGAAAATATTACAGAATTATCAGAAGGGATAACTTAGAATTTAAGACTTTTGAAAATATCAAACGTTTGAACAACTTAATAAAATAAAAATAAAAATAAGGGAGGAAAAAAGAAATCTCCAAGACTCATTTAAATAATTTATACGATCTTTTCTTCTACGACAATATTATTGCAACATCTATGACAATGAACTCTAACATATGCAATGATGATCATACAAATCACTTTGTGTTACATATTGTCCCCGACATTGTCACTTATAGGGTCATGTAGACGTAGTTTGAAATGAACGACTATAATTGGAAGCTACATGAGTATAGTGTGTGGATGACTTTATTTGGTTGAAAGCATCATATATTAATTGTACCATGAGATGAATATTGATTGTGATTATCCTGCCCCTTGTTTTGTTGTTGCTTAGTCCATAAATAAATTTGGGCTGCAATGTTCACCAAATATAGTCCTTCAGTTTATAATAGAATTCGTGGTATAGATACCTTGGGAAAATTATAACCTGCACACTAGAAAGTAAATCAATCTGGATATTCACTTAGTAAAGAGTCATTATTGTTTGGAATAACCCATATTCAGGTTCCAAGTCAAACTAAAATGGTAGATAATTATGAGGTCGACCAATGTGAGCTTATATAGGAGGGATTGCATACCTACTATTAATTTTCCTTGAGCAATGACCAACAAGAATGAAGAAAAAGGGGAGGAAACTTCTGATAAAATAAAAATAAAAAGGACTTGCATTATGAACATAGTACAAAGGATGGTCATGACAAGGACAATTGTTGGACATTACATCTCAAGCTCATATTCAAAGGAGCTATACTAGAAAAATATTCTTGAATATTCAAGAGGTTAAAGGAATGAAAATGAGAAGCATTAGATTTTATGGCAATGTTTCATGAGGGCCTAATATAACTAATTAGGTAAAATAATAATAATAAATAAATAAATAAATTTGTTTAGAAAAATCCTTAATCCAAAAGATGAAGTCGATTATGTTGATTGATTTTAATTGATTAGAGAAAAGTTGCTTAATTTACAAATTAGGGATCCATGTTACTAGAAAGTTAGCAAGAGTTTTAGGAAGGATTCCTAGGAGAGGTGTCACCAGTTTTCCTTTATGTTCTGAGGACTTCGGGATGAAGTCCATTGTCAAGAGAGGGTGTATGTAGTGCCCACTTTAGTTTCCTAGCCCTAATATGACATTATATTAGATACTTTAGTCTTTGAGGATCTCATGTTGAGGATCCAGAAACATGACTCTATTATTAGTGAATGTGATGGTTATGTATGTTCTCTATTGATATTATGATGACGATATAATTAATGGTTACGTTTACTCTCTATTGATATCATGATGGTGATAGTCGTAAAGGATAGGAATGTTTTCTATTGATATTATGATGATGATAACTTTGATCTATATGTATGGTTCCATTAATGTTATGATGATGCTAGCCATGTTGGATGTGTCCCCTATGTTAGCTACTTACATTAGTTCTGGTTCACAATGAGCAATGATGCGAATGACTAGGTGATGTTGATGATGCTATTATGACAATGAATAACATTGAGAAACTTTGTTACTGATGATTATTGAGTATGACAGGAAGCCACCAGAGGCACTCGCATATGATGAGTCGACAACACTTGGCATAGATTAGTTGCTTGGCCGAATGACTCACATATGGGTGATGGGGTTGTACAATTAGATGGAACTGCATGGAGGGGTGGGACAGTGTCCCTAATCTCACCCGCTAGCACTCCCACCGTGACTTGGGCTGGAAAGGTTGAAACACCTTCGCCTTGAAGATCACGATGTCATGAGGGCAGATCCCAAAGTTGGGTCACTCATGAGGATTTTACTGAGGGGCTTGCATCAAGGTGGATTCCTTGATCCCCGACACCATTATTCTCACTATAGCATGCAACATAGGAGATGATAGTGGTCTCTGTCATTGCACCTATACTTTCCCCGCGTAGCCACTGAATTCTTGAAGGGCAAGCGGCATGGCACCCTTGGAAATTCAAGGGAATTTCTTGAAGGGCATGACCAACTTGGCACCCTTGGCATCACAAATAAACTGTTAGGCATGACACCCTTGGAACTTCAAGGGAAGTTCTTGAAGGGCATGGCCAAACTTGGCACCCTTGGAATCATTAAAAATTAATTAATTAATAAATATAATCAAGATATGAAAACCATATAAATTCACATCAAGTGGTAAATGATGATTAGAACTGAGGTAATTAAATCAAGAATAAAACTTGGGTTAAGGGGATCGTAGGAAGAAATAAAATATTTTACCTTAAAAACTCTACCCTTACCATGTTGGAAAATTTTAGGTAGATAATGTAATTTAATTAGGTAAAAAGGGGGAAGAGGGATATAAATGTAAGAATAAATATTAATCCTAAAATAGCTAAACCTAATTAAGAGAAGAGGATGGTGAATTAAAATAAGATTAATTTAGAGAACCTCCATGTAGCAACAACCAACATACAAATATCCATCTAAGAGATAAATTGAGTTAAATTAGGGAGTAGATAGGGGATCAAAACTTGACTTATCAATTGACTTTAGTAATGAACACAAATTAAGAAGTAAAAAGGGGGATCAATATACAACTAGGAGAAGAAATATGAATCTTGTTGAGGTGAGGAAAATATTATTTTTAAATTAAAATTTAAATAAATAATTTTGGAGATCCTTAATGAGAGAGCGACACATGGGTGGGTGAATAATCAAACTATTGGATTATCAAAAATAATTAATTGTGCATGAAAGGCCAAGTGTCACCTATGAGGACTCCTATAAAAGAAGGGGAATGCCATGGGAGAATGGAATTTTTACCCTACTATTGGATGGATGAGACCATGTCAAAGTAGTGACTACGAGCTATAGTGAGTTTGGTGAGGTATAAAACTTTAGAGATGGGACTCTTGAGCCTAGGAGTGCTCTCCTATATCGGCTAATACATTCCTCCGTTGTACAACCCCATTGTAGCTTGGGGGTCTGCAGGGAATGAGAGTACCCAAGGAGTAGGTATGGAGGTCAACCGGTGGGTCACTGCTTTTGGATTAAGCACATCGACATTCACACTCGGAGGTGAACAACAACAAAGGAAGACAAGTAGCAGCAAGTCAGGTTTGAATCTCGTATTCTAGTGAACGGTACCTATGTTGCTATAATATTCTTTTGTATGACTTCATTATGGCTTTAGTCAAATATATGTAAATTAGATGATATGTTCCATGAAGTGAAATTCAAGAAATTTTTATATAATTCTTAATGATTTTTTAGTTCCCAATGCTATTTTCTTATGGTTGTATTTTTAGTATTTCAAAAAATATATATAGGGTTAGTTCCTACAATAAGTTGGATGAAGTACCTTGAATTGATGATCATGATGAGGAACATGATGATGATGATGATTTAGTTGATGATGATCATTTGGATGATGTGCCTAAACATGATGATCATTTGGGTAGATTACTTAAATACTACCAACTCTATCATTGAGTTGGCCATAATGAATGGCATTGTTCTAATCTTACCCTATGCAATTTTTGTGGGAAGTCAAACCATCTTTCAAAAGGTGTCAAAAGAGAACAAGGAGTGGGAAAAGTGAATTTGAGGTAGTTAAGATCTTGGTGTTGGCCTTTGGAGGTCAAGTTATTGGATCCTTATTATTGTTGGGTTCATATACAAGTAAAAACATGTTTGATTGGAGAGGTTTTTGATATCAAAGGATATAATTATTCTTAGCAAATATTTGATGATTTAGGGAATGATTGAGCCTCACTTGAGGTTATATTTTGAGTTGGAGATCTAGTATTCATTCCTCATTGAGTATTGCTACCCTTTTCCACTTTCAAAGGAGGTGCATTGATGTAATTGATTTATAGGCCTTAAACTTCTCACCATTCAGTTGACAAGGGGGGAGACATTGATGATGATCATTAGAATCCAAGATTTAAATTCTATTAAGAATTTTTCAAATTTTTTTGGTTGAAAGGATTGATTCTAAGGATATTGGATTAATAAATTTGACCTTTTGACTTGGTATTCTTGAGAATTTGGCAATTTTGAGGATATTCATGAATATAGTTCAACAATTGGCTCTATACAAGTATTTTTTGGATATTGGTATGGATGGTTAGTTTTTCATTTTGTTGATTTGACTCAATGACTTAGCATATCTATGACTTGCATGGTTGTTCCATTTGTTTGGTTGACATATTGGTTTTTAGGATTTGTAGCAGTAATTGCAATTTACATAGTTTGCTTCTTAATAGTTTTTAGCATGATTATAATTTACTCATGATTGAATCATTGGCAAGTTTTTATACATAGTTTTTATAGCATACAATATTGGATGTTGATCAACATTTTTTTCTATTGGTTGTACTATTAATAATTTTTATCTATGACATATTTTTTCAATAGTATTATGAATGCAACTATTCACATGAGAGTCTTTATACTTCATAGGGATGGTCTTCGAACCTAGCAAAGGATAGATGATTCTTCATTTTCTCCCAGCATGTTGAATTATCAAGCACTTTCAAGATTTGGGATGAGTTAGACTTACATCTAATTCTCTTCTCATTAGAATTCGTTGTCTTCAATTTTGTTGCATTGTGTTATTTCTAAATTTGGTTTTTGACATCCGTTTTTGGAAGTTTTTTAAATTAGATTTTTATCAAGACTCGTGAGGTTCAAACCATGGGTATCAAGCTAAAGGCTTTGGATATTTTACCAAATTTTGCACTAATATTTGTTGCCTAGATGATACACTTATATGAACTTATGATTAAGGGGGAATTGTTATCCTTTTTTCTCTTAATCCTAAGTCCATTTACCATCTTATGTTGAATTCTCTACAAGATAATTAATTCTTAATGATACTTCACACTGTATTTCATGCCAATGCTATCATTGAATAATTACACTTGGAAAATCTCAACAGTATTATAGCAAAAACAGTAAAGATCATAGAAAGGCAGCCATGCACAATTTTTACCTCGGGAAACCCAACCATGGGAGAAAACCTAGCAACTTTTCTTAAGGAGAAATTATTATTTAGCAAGGTTTACAAATCAATAATTTGTTTAGAAATATGTGCCAATATCCAAGTTAAAATACTAGTCAAATCTGGTCAAAATCAGTGTTTGGTCAAACTAGACAAAAATTCAAATGTAGTCAAACTTTTTCCCTAGTCAAATACAACCATGCGATCAAATCTGATATGTTCTATAGTTAAACAACTGCAGCCAAACGCCTAATCAATTCAATCAAAACAGAGGTCAAATTAGCTCAGTTAATGTTGGTAAAACTTAGTCCAAAAAAAAAAGATCAACTTGTTGTCGGTCAAAATTGTATTTTCTCCCACACATGTGGCCTCAAGAAGATAGACAGAAATGATAGAGAGAGAAGAAGAATTTTTCTTGCTTGCTTGAGAAAATGAGGTATCACATTATCTATTTATACTAGTCAAATGGGTGTGATAACCCAAAGGAAATGTCCCTTCACCTTCATGGACTGACTTGACACTCAAAAATCAAATTTATATTTAATTCTTCTAGGGAAACTTGGAGACACCTTTTTCCATGTCGGAATACTTATGAATGCTAGAAAAAATAAACACTCCCTCTTAGCAAGGGAGGTATTCTCCTTGGCTACAAACAGCTTTGTCCTTAGCTGAATTTTCTCCTCCATAAGAAAAGGTCATGACCTTGTTATCTTGATGTAGCGTCTTTTCACATGCATGTCTATAGATTACTCCATCTTGGAGTAGTAAATGTGACTCTTCACATGCACGTCTATATATGATCCCATCCTAGAATAGGAAATGTGAGTATCATGGGCCATTTGTAGGAATTTACAGGGTAAGTTCCACAGAAAGAATACCAAAAGGACACCGCTCACAACCAGATCTCAAATCAATACACCAGTATTTTTGACGTGGTTAAAACCCTCAGAGTGCAAGGAGGGAAACAGTCCACGGCCTGTCCCAACGTGGGTACTACAGGCAATTTATTAATCAAAGAATGAAAATTTACATAAGCTTCTCTCATGCACGGATTACCCGAACAATGACCCTCCATGCACTTTAAATAGAACTCATGGACCAATCGGGTGTCAAGCCACAGATCAAGTGTCGGTAATACCGAGGTGAGAGTGAACCGTCGGATCACTACATATTGTGACCGTCGGATTGTAAGTTACAAAATGTACAACGGTAAAGAAACACACTTTACCTAACTCTAACCTAACTCTATACTAGACCAAGTTGAACTTAACTATATCCTATGTGTCGGAATATCCTAACATCCCCCCTTAAGAACAACTTGGGATAGGATTGAAGGATTTACAAATATGACACAATAGGAGAAGGAAGGAGGCACTAGAGCCTATCCCCCCTTAGTGACAACTTCGTGAACTCCAAGCATATATCGAAGTTTAGTGAACTTCGCCTCTGTGAGAGCCTTTGTGAAGATGTCTGCAACCTGATCATCTGTTGGACAATATTGCACTTCAAGAACATGGTCATGAATGAGCTTTCTGATGAAGTGCATGTGTAGTTCAATGTGTTTGCTGCGCTGATGCTGGACTGGATCTTTGCATAGCTGAATGGCACTTTGATTATCACACCAAAGTGTGGTTGGATGCTGCTGCTCAAAGCCAAACTCTGATAGGATCTGACGAAGCCACAAGGCTTCCTTACTAGCTTCCACGGCACCACGATACTCTGCTTCTGCTGACGAAAGAGAAATTGCAGCCTGTTTCTTACAAGCCCATGTAATAGGTCCTGAACCAAGAGTGAAGACATAACCGGCAGTAGACTTCTGATCATCAGGGTCACCAGCCCAATCAGAATCAGTGAAACCAACTAACAGAGGAGCTGCTTTGGCACTGTAATGAATCCCAAACTGTACTGTACCTCAAACATAACGAAGTATTCTTTTAGCTGCTTTCCAATGACTTTCACGGGGGTTTTGCATAAAACGAGCAACAAGGCCAACAGCAAAGGAAAGATCAGGACGAGTATGGGTTAAATACAAGAGTTTTCCGACAAGTTGACGGTATAAGGTAGCATCAACTTCAGGAGAAGTACAAGAGACTGAAAGTTTGACTCCAGACTGAAAGGGAGAAGGGGCTGGCTTACAGTGTTCCATGTGAAAATGACGAAGAATATCACAAGCATACTTGGACTGGGAAAGGAAAATACCCTCTTGGGATTGCAAGACTTGAAGACCGAGAAAATAGTGTAAGTGGCCTAAGTCTGTCATTTCAAATTTCTTTTTAAGGCTGGACTTCACATGGTTTATAAGGTTGGGATCACTACCAGTAAGAATAAGATCATCAACATAAAGAACAAGGATGATAAGAGAGTTGCCCACTTTCTTGGTGTAGACAGTATTGTCAGAATGACACCTAGAAAAGCCAGATTCTAAAAGAAAGCTATCCATTTTGGCATACCAAGCCCGAGGAGCTTGCTTGAGGCCATAAAGGGATTTCTTAAGTCGACAAACAAGGCTGGAGTCTGTTTGTATGAAGCCAATGGGTTGTTCCATATAGATTTCTTCCTGCAAGTCCCCATGCAAGAAGGCAGATTTAACATCCATCTGATGGACTTCCCATTTTAAAGAGGCAGCAAGGGAAAGAACAAGGCGGATAGAGTTCATTTTGGCAACAGGGGAGAAGGTTTCAGTGTAGTCAATGCCTTCAACCTGTGAAAAGCCCTTAGCAACGAGACGAGCTTTATGTTTATCAACTTTCCCATCTGGTCCATACTTGGTTCTGTAAACCCATTTACATCTAACAAGTTTGCGTCCCTTTGGTAGAGGAACAAGATCCCATGTATCATTTGTCATCAATGAATGATATTCTTCATTCATAGCTGCTTCCCAATGTGGATGGCCTGAAGCTTCTGCAAAAGTGTCAGGATCATGATTTACTGGAGCTTGAGCCAGTAAAGAAGAGGCTCTTTCAAACTGAGAACGTGTACGTCGCTGATCTGTAGGATCACCGGCAAGATCACCTGCTGCATCCCGAGTAGCACGGACCCATCTTGGAAGTTGAGGATCCTGAGAAGGTGGGGGAGGATTATCATCCTCGCTTTCATCATCTGAAGAAGAAATGTTTTCAAAAGTAGAAGAGATAGGAAGAGGTGGCACATCCGCCGGACTAGGCTCGCAGGCCGATTTATTTTCATCAAATTTTACATCTCTTCTAATGATAACATTTTTGGACTTAAATGGAATAAGTCTATAACCTTTTACATCTTCAGAATATCCAACAAAAGTACATTTCTCACTCTTAGGTTCTAAAGCTTTATGCTTTTCATCTGGAATATGGGCCCATGCTTCACTTCCAAACACACGAAAGTGACTTACATCTGGTTTAATGGAACTCCAAGCTTCTTCTGGAGTGATATTCTCTAGAACCTTAGTAGGAGTGCGATTGATTATATAATTTGCACAATTAATTGCTTCGGCCCAAAAACTAAGACTGAGTCCTTTAGATTGCAGCATACAATTAGCCATTTCCTTTAAGGTGCGATTTTTCCTTTCAGCTACACCATTTTGTTGTGGAGTGTATGGAACAGTATGCTGCATTTGAATTCCATTTTCGGTGCAAAAGTTGATGAATGTGTTTTTAACATATTCTCCACCATTATCAGTTCTTAGCTTAAGAATTTGATGTCCAGATTGTTTTTCAACAAAGGCTTTGAAGGCCAAAAAAGTGTTAAATACTTCACTCTTGAGTTTTAAGAAGTATACCCAAGTGCGTCTGGAGAAATCATCAATGAAAGTTACGAAGTACTTGCAGCCAGAGAATGAAGCAACAGGAAGAGGACCACATAAATCACTGTGCACAAGCTGTAAAGGGGCTGAGGCGTGCCAAGAGGCACGTTTGTCAAAACTGTCCCGATGATGTTTTCCGAGTACACATCCGGAACAAACACCATCTCTGCAAGATATCATAGGAAGACCTGTCACCATATTTTCTTTACATAGATGCTGAAGGGAGCGATAGTTTAAGTGACCAAATCGCTCATGCCAAAGTTTGCTCACTTCATCATTATGAGCAACAAATACTGAGGGAAGATTGGATGACCCAAAGTTGTGAAACTTATACAACCTTTTGGAATCATCAGCAAGACCAGTAGCTAGAATCTGTTTAGGATCTTTTAGATCCTTGATTACAACATCATGAGGTGAAAATTCAACAATTTTACCTTCACCTGAATGAGTTATCTGATAGACAGATAGAAGGTTGCAGGATAAGGTTGGAACACATAATACATCATTAAACTGACCATTGTCTAGATGAACAGTTCCAGTCCCTACAACATTAAGAGATCTATCATCACCAATATATATATTTTTGGTGTTACAATCATTTAAAGAAGAAAACATGGCTTGATTTTTGGCCATGTGACAAGAGGCTCCAGAATCAATGAGCCACTCATGAGAATGAGAAGAAGAAGAAGATATATTTAATGCATAACCAGACTGAGATGATTGATAATGACATGCAGAAAGTGCCATTCCGGAAGTTGAAGTTGAAGTAGGCTCCACATGGATGTTATGTTTCTTCATTGCGGCTTCCAAGGCTTCCATCTTCTTAAAGCATTTAGATTCTAAGTGGCCATCTCGATTACAAAAGTTACAATGTCTATCAGACTTCTTCCATTTGTTTTTATTGGTCTTATCATTTTGCTGAAATGATCTTTCATTTTGAGGCTGAGATGGTTTAGGACCATTCTTTTGAGGATATGACTTCTTAGGATTCTTTGAATTTGGTTGCTGCTGGGCGGCTAACGCTTTCGTGGAAGAGTTTCCAAGATTAAGAAGACCAAGGTGTAAGAGTTTTTCTTGTTCTCTTATTAAGGAATCACAAAAGGAGTCAAAGGAAGGGGCCTTGTATTCTTGTCCTTGACAAATGAAAGCTTCCCTTGTAGAATGGAAGTGGAAACAAATACAGAGTAGGCTGGTCCCAACTTAGTAAGGATGGAATAAATGAGGTTACCATCTTCTTTCTTAACTTTAACACCTTCCAAGAGATATCTAAGGGTCTTGAATTTGGACAAGAAATCTTCAATGCAAGAAAAATTATTAGGATCCAAAGTAAGCAGCTCATTTTCAAGTTGATGGGTTCTAATTTCATTTTTAATTCCAAAAACTTTAGCAAGTTTTTCTAATGCTTCATGAGGAGTCTCAAGTTCTGCAATGTGGAATCTAAGATCAGGAGAAACAGACATCCCTATCAAACCACGTGCTTGATCTTGTCTATTTTCCCATTTTGCCGCCTTGTCTTCATCTTTTGGTTTCTTCTCTTGGTCTGTGGCTATTCTGTAGAGACCTTTACTTCTAAGTAAATCTCCCATGTAGGCTACCCATTGGAAGTAGTTAGTGCTGTCAAGAATGACTTGGCATGGACTTTCCATTTTAAAAAAAACTGAAGCTGAAGATGCTGAAAGTAAGTGTTCCAATGGATAGATCTCGAAAAAATAGGCGGTTTTAAAAAAAACGGCTCTGAAAAAGGCTTCCGGATGAAGAAGTTATGGCTTTTTGAAAAAAAATGTTGACGTTGCCGGCAAAGTGCGCGAATGTGCGGGAATGAAAAAATCCGCCCCCACAAAATGGAGACTTGAACCCAAGACCTCTACTCTCTTAAAATAGCTTTGAACCAATTGATCTATACAAAAAATTTGAGAGAGAGAGAGAGAGAGAGAGAGAGAGAGAGAGAGAGGGGGGGGGGGCCTTGGTTTGCGTGCTTGCCTTGAGAAAGCTCTTTTTCCCTACAAAACACAAAACACAAAACCCAACACGAATATGCAAAGAAAAACGAACCTTACGGCTCGAAGTTAGCTTTAGCCAAAAAACTAGAAATTTAAAAAAAAATCTCAAAGTTAGCTTTAGCCGAAAAACTAAATATTTTTCTTAATGTTTCTGATTTTCCGAGATCACACTAAGGTGCAGGGAAAAGAGCATACGCATGAGAAAAATCCTTCCTTTCTGTTTCTGATTTGCCCAGATCGCACAGAGTCGCAGGGCAAAGAGCATACGCAGAAATGAAAGGTATAGATCCGGTTAAAAAAAGGCTAAATAAACTGAGACCGAAATAAGCAGAGAGAAAATAACAGTAAACTGCAAAAAAACACTGTATACCTCCCGATCTGAAAAATGACGCAGCTAGGGCTACCGGAAACCTTTTCGCGTGAAACGAAAGGGGTTCCTCACTGGAACAGATGCTCCGAACGCAACAGAGCAGTCCTCTCGGCCCGAAAGCAGTCAGAAACAGCAGATCTAGGAAACGACAGCCGCATGCAGTTCTACCGGCTTCAGATTTGGATCACCAACGGACGCGGCCCTCAAATAGCTCTGATACCATGTAGGAATTTACAGGGTAAGTTCCACAGAAAGAATACCAAAAGGACACCGCTCACAACCAGATCTCAAATCAATACACCAGTATTTTTGACGTGGTTAAAACCCTCAGAGTGCAAGGAGGGAAACAGTCCACGGCCTGTCCCAACGTGGGTACTACAGGCAATTTATTAATCAAAGAATGAAAATTTACATAAGCTTCTCTCATGCACGGATTACCCGAACAATGACCCTCCATGCGCTTTAAATAGAACTCATGGACCAATCGGGTGTCAAGCCACGGATCAAGTGTCGGTAATACCGAGGTGAGAGTGAACCGTCGGATCACTACATATCGTGACCGTCGGATTGTAAGTTACAAAATGTACAACGGTAAAGAAACACACTTTACCTAACTCTAACCTAACTCTATACTAGACCAAGTTGAACTTAACTATATCCTATGTGTCGGAATATCCTAACACCATTTACCCCTAGTCAAATCAGCAAGGCCTAGCCAAATCAGCATGGGTCCTCGTGTAAATGTATCAATCTCCTCGGGTCTAATCAACATGACCCAGCCAAATTCCTTCACTACTTCTCAAGAGAGGAATTGTCCCTATACAATTCACCCCTAGCCAAATCAACATTTCCTAGCCAAAGTCCTTTATGGCTTCTCAGGTGAATTACATTAATCTCCTCTAATCAAATTAGTATGACCCAACCAAATTCCATGGCTTCTCAAGAGAAGATATGTCCAATCCTACAAAGAAATCAAGACTCCCTCTCAATGAGGGAGACATTTTGCATCACGCCAAGCTTGTCTTGGAAGTATACAAACTTCATTTTAAACAAAGCCTTGGTGAGAATGTTTGCAATATGTCCGTCTATGGATATGTGTTGGAGCTTCAATGCTCCCTTCACACCATATCTCGAATGAAGTGATCTTTTAACTCCGCCTAATTAAATAGCCCTACAAGTAACTTCTGAAGCCACGCTACTTCTTGACATCCGACACTGGCTACAATATACTCTACCTCTGTTGTACTGAGCGTGACAGAAATTTGCTTCCTACTAAACTAAGACGTCATAGTCAATCCTAAGATGAAGCAGCACCCCAAGGTCCTATTTTTTTGTCCTTTTCACTCTAAACCCATTCTAAATCAGTGTATCCCTACAGCCTCACTTCATCATCTGAGACATATCACAAACTATATCCAATTATACCATGCAAGTACCTCAACACATGTTTTGTAGCAACCCAATGTGCATGCCTCATTCAACCATAAACTTGGCTCAAAGTGCTCACTACGAATCAAATATCAAGCATGGTGTTAACCAAATACATCAACGATCAAATCAACTACCTTTACATCATGGGATCCATCAAAATTTAATCTGAAGTAAAATCCATCAACTTCTTCAAATTGGTTACCATAGGTGTAGCCATGGACCTGTAATCCATCATATCGAATCCCCTTAAGGTCTGGACTATGTTCTTCCCCTATTGGAGGAAGATATCAGTTGGTCTCTGCCATACCTCTAATATCAAGAAATAGTCCATAAGTCCAAGATCCTTCATCTCGAACTCTGAGGCCAACTCCCTCTAAAAATTAAGCATATCCTCTTCTGGTAATCTTGGTTGCTTCCTTTTCACGGAAGTAAATCCTTCTTCCTTTTCTACTCCCTTTGTCACTGAAGCATAATTCATTATCTGACATTGTCCCCTCACAGAAGGCATACATCTCTTAGAGACCTCCTGTCTCTAAGCATCTTGTTTGACAATGTCAATAGATGACATCCTCTTGGAAGGTTACTCCTTCCACTCTGCTTGATTGTCTGCTCCCTCATAAATGGAAGTTATTTCGACCATCTGGCACAGTCCTGGACATCCTAGTAATTTGTACAATTCTCCCTCTCGAACACCAATCATTCATGTTGAGTATGTACTTGAGTCCTTAGGCCATACAAGAACCTGACTATTTGGTACCTGGAGTAAAAGTCTCCTTGTAGTCCACTGATCAGGGATCAGTATTTTAGCTAAAAAATTAAAGTGCTCAGAATTGCTTCAGACCTAGATTAATGGATAGAGTTCGCCTCCAGCTTTCCAATGACACAAACGGTTCAAAAAACCGACATCGTATGCAAAAGTTAGAGCTTCTGCAAGTTTGGTAAAAGAAAGCCCCCGGGGCCAGCCCCCACCCCATGTGACCAAGCACCTAAACCAGGAGCTAGGGGCCAAATGCCAAGTGGGATTAGTGCACCACTAATCAGTTTAGAATTTAATTAATCCATAATTAAGTTGGCAGAATTTATGGTGGAGCCACTAAATCCGGAACGGCCACCAAACTTGGCGGACCTAACTGGCAGTTCTCCAGATTTAGAGGAAGTTTTCTAGGAAAACCTGTTTGAGCCATAAATTACTCAATTCTCAACCAAATTTCGAAAATGAATAGTCATTTTTAGTTAATTGGCATGTTGGGAATTCATTGGAGTAGGTTTTAGAGGTAAAAGAGGTCATCTACAGGTGTTTTTGTTCACTTGAATATTTTTTAAGCCTAGGGCCACCAAGTGTTGGAGGCCATTCCCAGAGCGGCTGGTAACCAAATTGAGTGAAAAAATAGTCAATTATGATAGATTTGAATGGTTTAAACTCATTTGAATAGGTACCAAGAGCATTGGCTGCATGTAACAAAAATTTTAGCACTATTGAAGCTAATACAAAGGCTCACACTATGAAGTTGGACCAAGGAGATGTAGTACATGAGGGGTGAACTCCTTCAACAAAAATTTGTGTATTGAGCTCTGTTATTTTTGTTTGTTTTGTTTTTATATGCTGTTGTTCAGCCATTTAAATTCATGCTTTTAAGTTCATGCAAAACACTAAATTTCACCAAGTTAGATGAATTGACAATCACATGCTCATGGATAAACTCTCTATGGATAAGAAAACCAAAGCAAAGAAAAATTTATATCTGGAAATGATACTAGCATAGCATTAAATAGAAATCAATTTTAGATCAAGTTGGTATCAGAGCATAAGGTTGCTTGCTTTATTTGCTTGAAGGGTTTGATAGTTGCAATTGTTGTTATGATTACGAGGTTGAAGTTGCAGAGAGGAGAAGGGAAGATACGGATAGCTAGTCCTGAGATTAGGAAAATAAGGAAGAAGGATGAGAAAGCACCATACTCACCCAAAGGACCACTCAAGGCAGCACCTGAATCGCCTCAAGTTCCATCTCCATCAGTTGAGATAGAAGAGGCATATATTGCACAAGAGGCTGAAGCGATTGAAGAGGTACAATCAGTACAAATTTTTGACCCTGAATCCATAGCCATTATGTCTGGAGAAAGACAGCATGAAGGTCCCTCTTCAGAAGAGGAAGAATTCAAGAAAGCTTTCTATGCTTTGATTGAGATGGTTAGAGTCCTCTATGAAGATAGGAACACCAAAATGGTTGGACAGAGTTCTAAACCTCCACATGGAGAAGGAAGCTCAGAGAACAAAAAAGATGAAAAGAAGGATTCCAAAGGGAATGGTGGAAAGCCACCTCTATCTCCACCATCCTCATCATCTTCACCATATCAAAATGACATCATCTTCCACAACCACCACTGCCCATACTCATTCCAAAACCCTAAAAGGAAAAACTCCACTACTAAAATTGGACATAAAATTCAAACTTCCCATGTACAATGGAGAAGTGCATGCAGAAAAGTTAGACAATTGGATTCGATAGTTGGAGGTATACTGCAGAATTCAGAACCTTAAATAAGATGACACAAAGATTCAGTTGGCTTCACTGAGGCTAGAAGGAGTTGCACTAGTTTGGTGGGAAGCAAGGACTCAAGAGGAAATGCGAATCCATGGTAAGATATCCATTTCTTGGGTTGAATTTGTTTCTGCAATTAAAAGATAGTTTTATCCTTTAGCCTGTTAGCACTCGAATTTGGCCTCAAGCTGAAGAAGGCAAAATCCAAGGCAACATCAAACCACTTAGCCTCGTAGCTAGCCCTACGAGGACTGGAGAGGGCTCTCTCCGGGTCTATCTCGGCAAAAGGTCTTCAAAGGGCTGAGATGACCAATAAAGAACACTGATTTTAGGCTAGTAAACTGATAGGGAAAGTTTGATTTCAAATTTTTAGGGTTTTGTTGGAAAACTGAGCACGGCAATTTTGGGTGCGGGGATGAGACAAAGTTTTTGCAGAGGTCTTTTTGGGGCAAGGTAGGAGATTGTCTTGATGCCTTTGAAATAAGTGAATGGATAGATATGACTGGTGAGGAGTTAAGGAGAGCAAGAAACCATCGAGAGTTCTCCTTAAATAGATGAAAACATAGATATTAAGCAAACTTAAAGGCAGAGCATAGAAACCATGAATTCTACCTTAACACTTCATTTACTTAATTTGCAGAAGAGAAGAGTAGGAAATGGTACACATAACAAACTTACAAGTACATGAGAGAAACACACCATCAACACAAATCACCACAGGAATCCCAAATAGTGCTGCAAAACCCTGGTCTTTCCTTTGCCAAAATTGTAGAGATACAAAGAGTAATACAGTCTAAGCTTATCCCTTAAGAGTCCAACCTCTCCAACCATGAAAATGATTTAGAAAATACATAATATAGATCATGCCAACCCATTCCCTAGCCTCTATGGGTCGAGCTCATCATCCTAGGAGTTGTTTCAACCAATTCTAAACAAAGCACTACAATCTAGGCAATCAAAACAACTTGCCTCTATAAGCTAGGAAACCAATTCATTCATTAAATGTTTGCTATTTTATGAATGAATCTTCTAGAATAGGTAAAAAAGTGTCATGTCAACATGAAATTACATCAATTACATCAAGGAGGATGAAAAATCCCACCAAAAAGTCAAAACTAGTCAATGTTGCGTTTTCCTGATCTGAAGGTGCAAAACTGGCAAATTTTCCCAACGCGTAGCGCGCCTTTCAGGCCACTTTTGAGGCACTTCCCGACATCCAAATGAGGCAAAAGTGGGCTTGTTGGAAAGGTCTGGATGTCTACTCTCCAGCCCAAGTGGAATTTCTCAATTTGGTGGTCATTTTCCCCTAAAAAATTGCAATCTCCCAAGACTGCTTCCTGTGTGTCCAAAAAGTGGCAGAAGGTCATTTCTTGCTTGTTTTTTGACCTTTTGGGGGCTCAAATCTCCATGAAACTTCTTGGCAGTGGCTGAGCAAGTGTATTTTTTCATGACAAATTCAAAAATGAAATGGACCTCCCCAACTTAAGGGTAGCGCGCGGCGCGCTACGCGTTGAGCCAAAACCCTGACACGTAGCGCGCCTGAGCCCTACGCGTAGCGCGACTTTCAGATGATTTTTGGAGGCCTTCCAGGTGTCCAAATTAGGTTCAGGATAGCTCGTTGGAAAGGTATTTGAGTCTACTTTCCAACACAACTAGAATTTTTCAATTTGGAGTTCATTTAATCTGTCAAAAATCAAATCTCCCAAGACTGGTAAAAATGTGCCAAATGAGGCTGCCTCAAGGCAGAGTGTTGTTGCAGTCAACTTCTGAATGCCTTCCTCAACTCCAAATTGAGCTCATGATAGATCATTGGAAATATATTTGTGTCTAGTTATCATTTGATGCATAAAGAAAGTCATTTGGCCAACCAAGCTATGAGAAAACTTGGTTTTCCCAAGGTCACTTCAGAGGTGCATTCGATTCTCCTGAGGCAATGGTATTTTTGACATTTCTCTAAAACCATGACACCTGTGTAAAAAATGAATGATTTTTTTCTTCTTTGGCATGTTTTGGACAAAAACCTCTCTCAGTTTCCAAAATTCATCTTTGATTGCTCTGAAACATCTTTTTAATGAAACTTATCCCAATGTGTAGAACATGGGATTTTGTCGAAATGAAGCGAAATGAAGGGGATAGGGGGCTTCTAAATTCTTGAGGAAATTTTGGGGAGTAGGGAGGGATGTTAGGAAGCAGGGGAAAGTGGAATCTCAGATGTTGAGTGAGGGGAAGGGGTCCAAAAGGGCAAAACACAGGCCCAACCTAGAAAATTGCCAAGTTGTAGCAAGAAACTAGGGTTTGTGCAAAAAGGAGGAATTTGGGGGATCTCAGTGATGGGAAGTGTTTGATAAGGTACTTTAAGGATAGGGGAAGGTGTATGAACATCAGGATACAAGTGTTTCCGATAATTTTGCCATCCAAGAGAAATTACCTCCAAAACCCTAGGAGAGGGAAATGGACCTTACCAAGGCACAACTGAAGCATGGATAAGCTGTAAAATGACCCTATGGAACTTGACATGATGATGAAAACCCTCTGAATGATGATACACTCAACTGAATGATGACATGGACTGCCATTTAGACAACTTTGAAAAGAGTGAAAACAAACCCTAGACCTAATTCCTAGTGACCAAATTTTGCTCGAAGACTCACTGAAATGACAAAATTTGACCTTGACACTTTGAGACCACTTTGTAAGAGCATATTTGATCACTGGAGTAAGGCTGGAAAGACTGACACTAACATTGGCTCCAATGGGGATGGTAGCTCCTTGGAGGTGCCAAGAACGGCAGATCTTTGGGAGAGCAGACAGTGCCTTCATCCATTGGGAAATGGAGTAAAAAACTCAAACTAAAAGCATGACTGAAAACTGATGACTCGGATGACACAAATTGACTCTCACTCAACTAAAAACTGACTCAATACTTAAACACAACCGACAAACTGGAAATGATTCTCAAAGGGGAGCTTATTCATCACAACCTACTCTATCAGTTTCATTCATCACCTGATCAAGTGAAATGAAACAACCAATGCAACCAAGTAAGTATTCCATCTGATGTTCGAATTTTCTGCAAGTGCTCACTTATGAACAACAAGAGAGAACTATTGAAAGGCAACTCCCATGATAACTTAGAAACAGATCTGTTGAATGATATGAATTCTCTATCCGCCTCCAAAAACACTGCATAAGGATCTTGAAATTCAAGCACACTGGAACCTAGCTCATCTAATGGATTACTTCTCTTTTCCTCATACCGTGAATGCAAACTTTGATCTGAGCCTTGTGACGAGACTCCTGCTGAAAATGAGAAAGAAACCGGCTGTCGGATCAAATTCATATCAGCACATGTTTCAAGCTCACATGTAGTCAATGGAGAAAGACTTTGACTGCAAACCTCATCCAAAACATTAGCTATTGGATCATGAAAAACTTGAAAAGACTGTTGTAATGTATCCATTGAAAATGTATGACATCCTTCTAGCTGTTCATCTTTTTCTTGAGAGATTTTACAAAGATTCTGCCTTATAAACTGAAATGCTTTGAAACAAAAGGGTATAGAATCTTCCTGCATCATCAAATCATGTATTTCATCTTCCACAGCTTCATCTGTAATCTGCCCTTCAATTTCATTTGGTGGCTGCAAATCTGATGCTACAGGCTACTCAAGAATTTTGTTATCTGTCTCATCCTCAACATTAACACTGAGAGATTGCTGATTTGTTATAGGCTGTTCATTTGAAGATTTACTATGCAATCTACCCTTCAAAAACTGAAATGATTTAAAACAGAATGGTACGGAGTCACCTTGAATCATTAAATCATGTGTGTCCACTTCCAAGTCTTCAGCTGCAACTTGACAATCAATGGCTTTCGGGGGTTGCAAATCTGAATATGAGAAGTCTTGAACAAAATTTTCATTTCTCTCAAGATGATTCAAATCAAGACTTGTTGACATTTAATTTCTGATTGCATGGTATTTATCTCTGATGAACTTAAACGAATCAAAACAAAAAGGCAAAGATCCTTCACTTACTTCAAAATTTGCTGCACTTTCCTCATCATTGTCATAGCTGATATGCATCATTTGATGATTGTACTCGAGCTGCTGGAAGTGAACTTCTTCCTCCCACAAACTAACTGCTTGTTTGATTGCAAGATTAGCTTCTGTTTGGAGAACATGATCATCATCATACTGATCAAACTGAGGCAAATCATCGATATAAAACATATCATCAAGCATGCAGGTCATATCAACAGTTCTTTCTTCACCAAGATGATCTATAAGACAATCATTATCAGATCTATGACAACTAGGATAAGAAACAAAATTTTTTCGATCAGCAACTTGTTCTTCTTCAATCAACGAGCCATGAGCTTGAACATCATGAGCATTTCTTGTGGTGATCTTGTCCATCATATTTTCTACTGCACTTACCAGAATGTCAAGCTTTACCTCTAGAGATGTCGATTTTTCCGGATCTATGTTTTTCATCTCTTCTTCCTTCAACCTTGCCCTTCGGATCAGCAGATGAGCCTCTACATTTACTGCACTGTTTTGCATCTCATGAAGCGTTGCAATTTCCCTTTCTCTCAGCTGAAACTCCATCTCCGGATCAAAGGCACCCGGATAGTGCAAGATAGCAGATCTAGGAGTAGGCCTTATATCAACTGGCATTGAATAATAAACTTGGTTAAATCTGGCTGAAAACTGTTGTACTGTCTCCCCTGGCAATCTTTTCAGCTGGTTATACTCTTCTATAATCAAGAAAAGGTTCTGCCCAATCATCCACCTATCGAGAAAAACTTTGACGAACTGCTGGAAATCTGAAATGCTTGCATCAGGCAGGGATTTGAACCAACTCTTCACTTTGGCTTGCAAAGAAAGAGAAAAAAGCCTTATACTAACATCTTCGCTATCAACTTCAAAAAGGTCTAGAAAAGACTCAAAATTCTGCACATGTTGCTCAGCGTTGACATTCTTACTTTCACCATCGAACCTCGGCAAGTATAGATCATAGTTTTTGGGGAAAGCATGGAGAACAAAAGGTAAAACAAGAGGTTTATACCGATCTGGAATTTTACAAGGTGTAGGGGTATGTACAACAGGTATAGAATCGGTCTTGGTCTTTTGAGGTTCATCAATCTGAAGATGGTCATCACAAAATTTAGAAGAAAGGTCTTGATCAAGCTCAAAGGTATGCAAATCTTTGGTATTCACAATCTTCAAAGGGAAAGAATCAACTGCAGGCCTGGGATCTTTTCTCAAGCATACTATACTTTGCAAAGCCTTCTTTACATTCTCAGGAAAAGAGAAGAAATAATTTAGAACAAAGAACAAAATATCTTGGATGAAATTCCAACTTGAATACTTGATCTGTCCATATTGTCCTTTCATGTTTTTGCTGGTCGGGATCATCCTCCAGTGGAGTCTTTGGATCTGATCTCAAAACTGATTTAGAGTCACCAGGTGAATGATTTTAGCCTTGCCAGTGTCTGATCGTTGTCCACCATCAACAATCAGATCTGAACTTGATACATGTATTGGGGCAATTAACAAGTTAGATGTCACGATTACAAGCTAGACCGGAGATTGACTGAAGCAGCGTTTATCTACTTCTGCTAATGCAAAGCAAAAGCGTTTCGAAGGCTACCTGGCATAACTTCAGGCTCCGTCTGTAGCTTATAAAACAAATGACATCAACAAGCAAACCATTTGTTCTTCCCCAGTATGGTCGCCAATATGTTAGTGCTCAAATTTGGCCTCAGGTTGAAGAAGGCAAAATCCAAGGCAACAGCAAACCACTTAGCCTCGTAGCTAGCCCTATGAGGACTGGAGAGGGCTCTCTCCGGGTCTATCTCGGCAAAAGGTCTTCAAAGGGCTGAGATGACCAATAAAGAACATTGATTTTAGGCTAGTAAACTGATAGGGAAATTTTGATTTCAAATTTTTAGGGTTTTGTTGGAAAACTGAGCACGGCAATTTTGGGTGCGGGGATGAGACACAGTTTTTGCAGAGGTCTTTTTGGGGCAAGGTAGGAGATTGTCTTGATGCCTTTGAAATAAGTGAATGGATAGATATGACCGGTGAGGAGTTAAGGAGAGCAAGAAACCATCGAGAGTTCTCCTTAAACAGATGAAAACATAGATATTAAGCAAACTTAAAGGCAGAGCATAGAAACCATGAATTCTACCTTAACACTTCATTTACTTAATTTGCAGAAGAGAAGAGTAGGAAAATGGTACACATAAAAAACTTACAAGTACATGAGAGAAACACACCATCAACACAAATCACCACAGGAATCCCAAATAGTGCTGCAAAACCCTGGTCTTTCCTTTGCCAAAATTGTAGAGATACAAAGAGTAATACAGTCTAAGCTTATCCCTCAAGAGTCCAACCTCTCCAACCATGAAAATGATTTAGAAAATACATAATATAGAGCATGCCAACCCATTCCCTAGCCTCTAGGGGTTGAGCTCATCATCCTAGGAGCTGTTTCAACCAATTCTAAACTGAGCACTACAATCTAGGCAATCAAAACAACTTGCCTCTATAAGCTAGGAAACCAATTCATTCATTAAATGTTTGCTATTTTATGAATTAATCTTCTAGAATAGGTAAAAAAGTGTCATGTCAACATGAAATTACATCAATTACATCAAGGAGGATGAAAAATCCCACCAAAAAGTCAAAACTAGTCAATGCTGCGTTTTCCTGAGCTGAAGGTGCAAAACTGGCAAATTTTCTCAATGCGTAGCGCGCCATTTCTCAACGCGTAGCGCGCCTTTCAGGCCACTTTTGAGGCACTTCCCGGCATCCAAATGAGGTACAAGTGGGCTTGTTGGAAAGGTATGGATGTCTACTCTCCCACTCAAGTGGAATTTCTCAATTTGGTGGCCATTTTCCCCTCCAAAATTGCAATCTCCCAAGACTGCTTCCTGTGTGTCCAAAAAGTGGCAGAAGGTCATTTTTTGCTTGTTTTTTGACCTTTTGGGGGCTCAAATCTCCATGAAACTTCTTGGAAGTGGTTGAGCAAGTGTATTTTGTCATGAAAAATCCAAAAATGCTGAGTTTTTGTGAAATGGACCTCCCCAACTTAAGGGTAGCGCGCTACGCGTTGAGCCAAAACCCTGACGCGTAGCGCGCCTGAGCCCTACTCGTAGCGCGACTTTCAGATGATTTTTGGAGGCCTTCCCGGTGTCCAATTTGGTGCAAGATAGCTCGTTGGAAAGGTATTTGCGTCTACTTTCCAACACAACTGGAATGTTTCAATTTGGAGTTCATTTGCCCTGTCAAAAATCAAATCTCCCAAGACTGGTAAAAATGTGCCAAATGAGGCTGCCTCAAGGCAGAGTGCTGTTGCAGTCAACTTTTGAATGCCTTCCTCAACTCCAAATTGAGCTCATGATAGCTCATTGGAAAAATCTTTGTGTCTAGTTATCATTTGACTCATCATGAAAGTCATTTGGCCAACCAAGCTAGGAGAAAACTTGGTTTTCCCAAGGTCACTTCAGAGGTGCATTCGATTCTCCTGAGGCAACGGTATTTTTGACATTTCTCTAAAAACATGACACCTGTGTAAAAAATGAAGGAGGTTTTTCTTCTTTGGCATATTCTGGAAAAAATCCTCTCTCAGTTTTCCAAAATTCATCTTTGATTGCTCTGAAACATCTTTTGAATGAAACTTATCCCAATGTGTAGAACATGGGATTTTGTCGAAATGAAGCGAAATGAAGGGGATAGGGGGCTTCTAAATTCTTGAGGAAATTTTGGGGAGTAGGGAGGGATGTTAGGAAGTAGGGGAAAGTGGAATCGCAGATGTTGAGTGAGGGGAAGGGGTCCAAAAGGGCAAAACACAGGCCCAACCTAGAAAATTGCCAAGTTGTAGCAAGAAACTAGGGTTTGTGTAAAAATGAGGAATTTGGGGGATCTCAGTGATGGGAAGTGTTTGATGAGGTAATTTAAGGATAGGGGAAGGTGTATGAACATCAGGATACAAGTTTTTCCGATAATTTGGCCATCCAAGAGAAATTACCTCCAAAACCCTAGGAGAGGGAAATGGACCTTACCAAGGCACAACTGAAGCATGGATAAGCTGTAAAATGACCCTATGGAACTTGACATGATGATGACAATCCTCTGAATGATGATACACTCAACTGAATGATGACATGGACTGCCATTTAGACAACTTTGAAAAGAGTGAAAACAAACCCTAGACCTAATTCCTAGTGACCAAATTTTGCTTGAAGACTCACTGAAATGACAAAATTTGACCTTGACACTCTGAGACCACTTTGTAAGAGCATATTTGATCACTGGAGGAAGGCTGGAAATACTGACACTAACATATCCTATATGAAAAAAGCCATAATGAGTTGGCAAAACTTTAGGCAGCTTAAAGGCCAAACAATCCAAGATTATACACGGGAGTTTAGGTAAAAGGCTTTGTTATTAGGAGTAAACTTGAATTCACAAGACACACTCTTGAAATATATTGGAGGTTTACATTCCTATTTGCAACATACTATCCTTATGTTTAACCCAAGCAACTTAGATGAAGTATGTGTGCAAGCCACGCATCTTGAGGCAAGGGGAAAACAAAACATAGAGGAGAAAGGTGAAAGCAAGGGTAAGCGAAAAGAGAAGGGAGGAAAATGGAATGGAAATAAGAATGCAAGTGTCAAAAAAGAGAAAGAAAAACTCACATGCAAAAACTATTCAAAGACTGGCCATGATGAAGACCATTGTTGGCAACTTCATACGAATTAAAATCAGATAGATTGAAAGCCAAAGAGAAGGGAAAAACTGTTGCTATAGCTGAAAAAGACTTAGGGTCAGATTCAAGAGATGAGACAAAAATTACAGCTATGGGTTTGAAA
The DNA here is from genome assembly GCA_031772625.1 of Pinus tabuliformis. Taxonomy (NCBI): domain Eukaryota; kingdom Viridiplantae; phylum Streptophyta; class Pinopsida; order Pinales; family Pinaceae; genus Pinus; species Pinus tabuliformis. The sequence continues at coordinate 589,929,623 of CM062812.1, read as the reverse complement.
GATCAACATGTTGGAATTACTAGTTCCTCAAATAGTCACAACAACACTCCAAATGAAGACAAAAGGGAAGAGTTGTTCACTGTCAAAGTAATCTCAAATCATAACAAGATTGATGCACTCTTTGATAGTGGATCACAAGCAAACCTGATTTCAAAAGACTTGGTTAAAGAGCTTAAACTTGAAACAGTACCACATCATAAACCATACCCTTTGGATTGGATAGTTAAGGATGCCAATTTACAGGTTTCAAGGAAATGCATTTTTAGATTTGCTATTACTTTAAACTTTGTTAATGAAGTCAAGTTACGCGTGGTTCCACTTGACATTTCTAGAATTATCTTGGGAATTCCATATTTGTACGACAGGAAATCGGTGTTTCATCACTATGAGCACAAATATCATTTGCTTAAATATGGGGTGAATTATATTGTGAAAGCTCATCGTAAGAAACTGAAAATTTCTTTAGTTAATGCAGGGAAAATGAAGAGGCTAGTGAATTTAAGTCATAACTTGACATTGTTGATGATCAAACAAAGATATGTTTTGAATCATACTTTTCATAAAGATGTTTATATTTGTAATGAGTTGTTTCAAAATGATAACAGGTTGCCTTTGAAAGAAGGTGAAAAACGTTTGCAGCAGCCAACATTGGTGTTACGCAGTGTTGAAAACAAGGTGTCGGTGCAAGAAGTTGCAAAGGTCAAGAGAAGAGGACAAAGCAGCTTGGCAAAGAAGGCACGGGTTTCACAAATGTTCATTTCTGGTTTCCAAAAGGCACATTACAATGGCAAAGAAACTTGGGCAAGAGTCAACTCGAGTACAAGGTAAAAGCAGCTAAAAATCGCCATAGAGGCAAAGTGCAAGGTAAGAAAGATTCCAAGTTTCCTTTGATTGTTGACCAAGGTATGAACAATATGTTTTCTGCAAAATTATATTGTTGTTCTGCAAATTCATAAATATTGCAGCATGATGGTGTCAAAGACAGCAATAGATGGTCGTTGGAATCAGCGAAAAAAATGACTTTATATGAAAAGCTCCAAATGATGAAATTAGGAAAATTCAATGGGTAAAGACTGGAAGGATGAGGGAACAGTCCCCTCATCAACATAAACAGTGATCAAGAGAGCTTTTGGGGTCCAAAAGGCTTCTAGTGGGGAGGAATGATCAGGGATTAGTGTTTTAGCTAAAAACAAAAAAGTGCTTAGAATTGTTTCAGACCTAAAGTAATGGATAGAGTTCGTCTCCAGCTTTCCAACTCCGCAAACGATTCAAAAAACCGAAATCTTATGCAAAAGTTAGAGCTCCTGCAAGTTTGGTAAAAAGAAAGACCCCAGGGCTAGCCCCCACCCCATGTGACCAAGCGCCTGAACCAGGAGCTAGGGGCCAACTGTTAAGCGAGATTAGTGCGCCACTAATTAGTTTAGTATTTAATTAATCCATAATTAAGTTGACAGAATTTATGGCAGAGCCACTAAATCTGGAACCGCCACCAAACTTGGCGGACATAACTGGCAGTTCTCCAGATTTAAAGGAGGTTTTCTAGGAAAAACTGTTTGAGCCATAACTTACTCAATTCTCAACCAAATTTTGAAAATGAATAGTCATTTTTGGCTAATTGGCATGTTGGGAATTCGCTGGAGTAGGTTTTAGAGGCAGAAGAGGTCATCTACATGTGTTTTTGTTCACTTGAATAATTTTGAAGCCTAGGGCCACTAGGTGTTGGAGGTCATTCCCATAACAGCTGGTAACCAAATTGAGTAAATAAATAGTCAATTATGATAGATTTGAATGTTTTAAACACATTTAATAGGTACCAAGAGCATTGGATGCATGTAACAGCAATTTGAGCACTATTGAAGCTAATACAAAGACCCACACTATGAAGTTGGACCAAGGAGATGTAGCCCAGGAGGGGTGAACTCCTTCAACAAAAATTTGTTTATTGAGCTCTATTATTTGTGCTTGATATGTTTTTATATGTTGTTGTTCAACCATTTAAATTCATGTTTTTAAGTTCATGCAAAACACTAAATTTCACCAAGTTAGATAAATTGACAATCACATGCTCATGGATAAGCAAACCAAAGCAAAGAAAATTTTAAATTTGGAAATGATACTAGCATAGCATTAACTAGCAATCAATTTCAAATCATCAACTCCCTCTTTCTAGGAGGACCCTCCTCCCACAAATATTGATTTGCACTTCCCAACATTGCCACTTGTTGTATGAATCATTGCCTTACATTGTACCTATTCTTCCTTTTCACAAACCTCATTCAGGAGGCCATGGAAGAAAATCATAACCAAGAAATATACAAAGACAAGAGATTGACTAAGAAAAATAATCACGGGAGAAAACATATGATTGGAAATAGTTAATCTCTTGATTAAGAATAAATTACTGGGGGTTGTAGATAATTGCTAATGAATGTCAAAGGAACTATTCTTTTGTCTTGTTTAGTCGTTGATGTTCAACAACATCAACATTGGTTTTTGATGCATGTTGATTTTCCTTCCTTTTCTTCTGAGGACGTTGAGAGGCATCATGAGAAATGAAGCACTTAATGTTTGATTTATCCTTCTTCTTCTAATCTTGGACTAGAGCAGGTCTTCTACCTGAATTCTTCTTATCAAATTTTCCAAAGTTCCTTCTTCCTTTTCCTTTCCTTGTATGAGTTGCAACATCTTGAGTTTCTTCATCCTGTAGATTCTGCAAGCTATTCCTAGAAAATAATTCGGCATCCTATTGGACACAATCAGTCAAAGCTTATCAAACTTGGCAGATTTTCTTGTGCACAAATTCCTTGAATAAATGGCTCCCATGAGGAAGGAAATCCATTGAGAGTCGTTTTTGTAAGCTATGTATCATCAATGGTGTCTCCAATGGCTATAATCTCATCTCTGATCTAGGAAACCCTCATAATACAAGAGACTATAGAAATTGATCTAGTCATCATGGTATTACGAAGACAATTTCTCAAGGTTAATGTCATGTTAGTGTTGTTGCTTTTAAAAAATACTACTAGAGCATCATATACTTCTTTAGTAATCTTCAATGCAACAACATGAGGAATCAAGTGGTTCTTTATAGAATCTACCAAGATTATCTTAGCCTTGGTTTCATTCTTCTTATAATTGGTTTCTCCTCAACTCCCTCTGGCTTTGGAATGACTTTCTCCACGTGATTTTGAAGCTCATTCTCTTACAAGATAAGGAGTATCCTAGTCTTCCAAGATTTGAAGTTGATGACACCATCTAACTTATCTTCAACTTTGAGACTTGGTGCCATTTTGACAAAAGATTCAAAATTCAATCAATTTGCTTAATATTGTCTCTTAGGCTTACTTCAATGGCTACTCTTTCAACAAAGCTCTGACACCATGTTGAATTTTCTACAAGATGCACAATAGAATACAATTTTCTACCAGATAGTTACTTCCTAATTATATTTCACAAATTATTTCATGCCACTACCATCATTGAATAATTACACTCAGAAAATTTCAACAGTAAATACAACAAAAATAGTTATCATTGAAAGACAGCCATGCACAATAGAGAGTGTTTTTACCCTAGGAAACCTAATCTTGGGAGAAAACCCAACAACTTTTCTTAAGGAGAAATTATTCTTCAACAAGGTTTACAAATCAACAGTTTGTCTAGAGACTTGCACCAATATCCAAGTCAAAATACCAGTCAAACTTGGTCAAAATTAGTAGCAAGTCAATGCTAGTCAAACCAGCCAAAACGTCAAATCTGGTCAAACTTTCGCCCTGACCAAATACAGCCATGCAGTCAACTTCTATGGTCAGCGCTTGCAGTCAAATCCGATATGTTCTACGGTCAAAAAACTTCGATCAAATTCCCAGTCAATTTGGTCAAAATAGAGGTCAAATCAACTCAGTCAATGATATTCAAACTCGATCCAAAAAACAGAGATCAACATACAGGTCAAATTTGTCTTTTCTCCCACACGTGCAGCCTCAAGAAGTAAGATAGAAATGACAATGAGAGAAGAAGAATTGTTCTTGCTTTCTTGAGAAAATGAGGATTCATGTTATCTATTTATACTAGTCGAATTGGTGTGATAACCCAAGGGGCACATCAATTCACCCTCCTGGTTTGACTTGATGTGTATGGGCCTACTTAACACTCAAAAATAAAATCTGTATTTAATTCTTCTAGGAAAAATTGGAGACCCCTTTTTCAAATCAACATCTTCATGTGTGTATTGAGATATAGTCATTAATGTTTATGTACTTCTTTACTTGCCGACATGATTGCTAGAAGGTGATTATTCATTATTTACTGTTAGTGTACTCTAGCATATGAATAATCTAATTAATGAGATTCATCTTTTATCTTGTTTAACACTTCATTTTCTTGTTATATATTATGTCTTTCATTACCAGTGATATCCATGGACTCCATATATATTGAAGAACCTAAGGGTTCATATGTTTCTCCAATATCCCTTATAGGAGGATCAACTAGAGGTAGCATTGTTTCCATATGAGGTTATAATATGTCAAAATAAGAGTGATAATTTCTTTGACTACTTCTAGAGAATTTTTTAGCTTGTATTTTTGGGGAAAACCCTAAAGGTCATTCATGCTTTAGTGTCCTAGCTCAAAAACTCTTATAGATGGCATTGAGTGTTCTATCCCTCCAAGGGAGTGTCATCATTCTCATTGGTATGGTATTGAGGGAATCATACTCTCATATGCTAGAAGGGATTTATATGTGGCAATTGACAAAGTTTGGCTCATAGAGTGTTCACAATGCCTAAAACCTATTTTGAGGTCCTTCAATTCAACATCATGCAAATACCATTTGCAACATTGGTCGGACATTCTTTCTAGGAGAAGGAGAAGATCCATATTAATACTATTCAAGTGACTTCCTTCCATATGGGGATTATGGAAGAGGGTTATACCCAATTCCAAAGAGGGGGAAGAATGCACAAAATTTTGAAGGTACTATAATAATATGGAGCCAAAGTGGTTGAGTTGTGCATTCTAGACAATGATTCTTGGAAACAATAGGGTAGGAAAATATGGAAACCCTACATTTTTACAAGGGAAACATCACATTGTAGGTGTTGGTTGAAGAAATATTGTGATAGAATTGCAACTGCTCAAGAAATTTAATCTAAATCAAGAGACAATTATACTCTATTTCTCTATGAAAATTAATTCACAATTTAGAACAACATTCATAAACATGCATCAATCACATACACAAGTACACAGATTTATTTAGGGGAAACCAACTGGTAAAAACCCATTACACCTGCTTGCATTAATTAGATGAATAGAGAATGTACTACAATTTATTGGTCACTCTGAGCCCAACCTGCAAGTGAATAATTGTTCTCTCTGCTCAAAGAAAATCTTTGACCCAAACTTAGTCAATTTTTTCCTCCACCTAAACTCCTATTTCATTGTGCAATTCCTGAGGAAATTTTCCCCTACTCTTTAGGAATTTCCTCCAAATTGATTGTGTAATTCCCAAGGATTTATCACTAATTGCATGCAACACCTATACACTCAAAACTAGTCTACAACTAATGTTACACTACCTTGGAATCTCCACCATAGTCGAGGAATTTGAATTTCTTACATCCATGAGTTTTTTTTGGTTGATTGATCAGTTACCTAGATAATTACTTAGTTAGACTATTGTCCCATTGCGTAATTGACCTCCAACTAGTTCTATCAACAGATAGAACTAGTTTAACTGAGTACAATTGGAAATAATTGAATTGGATTGCTACAAATTAGCAATCACACATGCATAACTAAACTCCAAGCCCTCTAACTCGAATTTACTGAGCTAACTGAGTGACAAGAGCCATGTCACCTCAGTTAATTGCCTCCAAGTTGTCTGCTGATGTGGAAATTTAAAATTTTCTCAATTTGACCAAGGCTAAGTCAAATTGAGCCTTTCTTGCTACATTTTTTCAACACTCCCTCTTAGCAAGAAAGGGATTATCAACCACCCCTATATTGCATGTGTGGAATTCAAACTTCCCTCTTGAAAAATCATTTTTCAAGATGTCAACATCTTGTTCCTTTGTCGGAATGTATTGTAGCAACATTAATCTTCTCTGCACAGAGTCTCGTAAATGATGATACCAAATATCTATATTCTTGGATCGATTGTGAAATATCAAATTTTCATAGAGGTTAATGCAACTTTGATTATCACAATATATCACAAAGGGATCCATCTCCTGACCAAACAACCCCAGAAGTATCTTTCTCATCTAGATCGCCTCACATGTTACTTGAATTGCAGCCATGTATTCAACTTCTACCGCGCTGAGCACCACAGACCTCTCCTTCCTACTATACCAAGAAATTTTTGCAAACCCAACACTGAAAATTCCGACCAATGTACTCTTTCGTCAGATGGACTCCTTACCCAATCTACATCTCTGAAGCCACACAACTTCACTCCCTCTTATTGTCTGTACCATAATCCATACTGGGTAGTGCCTCTGAGATATCAAAAAACATGCTTAGCTGCCTTCCAATGCAATTTGGTCGACCTAACCATAGCTTGGCTCATCTAGTTGACTGCATATCACATATCTAGTCGTGTAATCACAAGATACATCAATGAACCCACTAGCTATCGGTAAAAGGTAGCATCAACGTCTTCACCTAAATTGGCATTCTCCTTCAATTGGTCGCTAGAGGTGTCTTGACAGGCTTAAAACTCTCCATGTGGAATCTTTGTAGTATCTCGTTGGCATACTTGTCTTGAGACACAAACAATTCCCCATCACCTTGTCATACTTCCAACCCGAGGAAGTAGTGCATGAGACCCATGTCTTTCATCTCAAATTCCCTTACAAGGTCTTCCTTGTAGGAACTGATCAGCTTCTCATCACCTTCCAATATTAAATCATCAACATATAAAAAAATGATAATAAATTTATCTTCTACCAAAATATGATAGAGGTTTGCATCTGCTTCAATTTTGGTGAAGCCCAATCCACTGAGGTAACTATCAATATGAGTGTACCAAGCTAAGGATGCATGCTTAAGACCATACAATGCTCACCTAAGTCTGCACACATGAGACTCTTGATAAAATGTCTCAATACCTTCTGGTTTCTATGTATACACTTCCTCCTCAATAACACCATTGAGAAATGTTGTTTTTACATCCATGTAGTGGATCTTCCACCCCATTTACGCAGCCAGTGCAAGAATTGATCTAGTGGATGAATACCTTGCTATGGGAGAAAAGGTTTCCTCATAGTCAATTCCATAAACTTGAGAGAATACCTTGACCACAAATATGGCCTTATACTTCTCTATGCTCTTGTCTGTTTCATGCTTAACCTTGAAGATCCATTTCAAATCCACAAATGATTTACCTACCGGTCATGGGACCACTTCCAAAACATTGTTCTTCATGATGGATCCATATTCTTCCACCATTGCATCAACCCAAACAGGTTGCTCAAATACTTCCTCAAAAGAGGATGGCTCGGTCTGTACAAGATCAGTCATTATATCCATGTAGCCAATGTACCTCTCAAGTGACCTCCTTTGCTTGCGCAAATTTGAAGGAGCTCCCACATTCTCCCTCGCATCCTGCACCAATCTATCAACTTCCCTAGTTCTCTTTCTACCTTCTCTGGATGGTTCTACTTGAGTGGATGTCTCCACTCTTCCTCCTCTCTACTCCTCCATTTGTGGTTGCTCCACAACTTCCTGAGGCTCCTCCTTTGGAGATAAAAGCTCCTCTTCTAGTGGGATTTGTAGCTCCCTCTCAGGAGAGCGTCTCATTGGTTTATCTTCTTCAAACTTTACATCCCTTCGCACAATTATCATTCTAAGGGAAGGTAAGTATACCTGGTAACTGTGTGAAGTTTTGTTGTAACCAACAAAAATTCTCAACTTTATTATCAGCTCAAGTTTCTTCCTCAAGTCGTTGGAGACATGGCAATAAACAAAGGCTCCAAAAATTATGAAATGGGACATATCTAACTTTCTCTCCAAGAAGGCCTCCTCCAATGTAATCATACCAAGAATCTGATGAGGACCCTAGTTCTATAAGTATATTGTTGTGTTACATGCCTCTTAGCTCTCGCAGCTCCCACAATCCTCCAATTCTTTCTCTCAACCACCCCATTTTGTTGTGGATTGTGGGGAGCTTTCATTTATCTTTGAATTCCTTCTTTGGCACAAAATTCCTTGAATTCATTCGAAACATATTCACCTCCATTGTCACTCCTAAGAGCCTTCACCTTCTTGTCAGTCTCTTTCTCAACTAGTGCCTTGAATTCTACAAATTTTGAGAATGTCTCATCCTTCTTCCGCATGAAGAAAATCCAACACTTTCTTGAGAAATCATCAATAAAAATAACATAGTACTTATGTCTGGAAATGGAGGCTATCAAGAAGGGTCCACAAACATTAGAGTGGACTCTCTCCAAGACTACATTTGCTTTGTTGTCTCGATCATGGAATGTGGATTTTACATACTTCCCCAAGGTACAACCCTTGCAGACATCTTGTTGCTCAAGTGATCCTTTAGGGAGGCCAGTGGTTATTTGCTGCATAATTTTTAAGGCACCATGATGCAAATGACCCAATATCATGTGCCAGAGTTCACCTCCATCTTGACTCTACACTTTCTCTACCTTACTCCTTAATGCAGCAGTAGCTATGTGTCTCGGAAAGGCTTTCCCTTTATTGAATATCGCAGCATAGCCACGATCTTCCAAAACGACTATAGAGATTAGAATCTTCTTCAGGCCTGGTACGAACATGACATATTTGAGGCGAAGAGGAGATCTTGACTCCCTCTTAAAGGTTACTGTACCTTCTGTTGTCCCTAAGTTCAATATGCATCTGGAGATCTTTCTCCTCCAGGTCACTGATAAACTCTTTACACCCTGTCATGTGGAATGAGGCACCTAAGTCTAAGTACCACACACTCCCCATCGCAGTATTTACCATGCATGCGATCACGGTGAATTCTAACTCAAATTGTGAAGCCAATGCTTCACTTGCTACTCCTCCCTATACTTTTTGTGTGGAAACTTTGTAGCATAGTGTCTGAATTCATGACAATTGAAGCATTTTATTTTGGATAAGTCTTTATTCTTGTCCCCTTGGTTGGATTCTAGTTTGGTTTGAGATTTCTTCCCTTTGCCCTTCTTTCCTTTTCCAACCAATGCAAATTTTTCTTCAACCTCTCCCTTAGATGAACTTCCCTCTTTGGTATTTCATTTGATTTCTTCTTGTACCAAATCAGACCATAAGTGTTCCCAATTCGGTAATTTACCCCTCTTGTTCACCAAGCCTTGGTAGATATGCTATCTTTTGGGAAGGCCTAGAAGAGATAGGTTCATGAGGTCATCTTCTACAACATTCACACCAAACCCTCCAAGCTCCTCTCGAACTTGTGTAAATCTGGTGAGATACTATGGAATAGTATCATTCTTCTTCATCTTAATGTTTTGAAGTTTGTCTTTGAGGGCCAGTTTTCTATGGTCATTATTATTCTTGAATATCTCAATCAGTGTCTTCCAAATTGTGAAAGGATTTTCTTTCCCATGGATATTTGAGATAATGTGGTCTCTCACTCCCTCCAGAATTATTCTCCTCAACTTGGCTACATCTTTCTTTGATTAGGCTACATTTTGGGCATTAGTGGATCCTGGTTTTGGAATGTTTGTCTTGAAATAATCCAGAAACCTATTGTCATCAAGCATTGCATCCATGTGATCTTTCCAGGCAATGAAATTTCAGTTGCCTTCCAAGGCATACTCTAATCTCATACCATTGAACGAAATTTCCTCAATCCTGAAGAAATCATGCTACACTGAAGCTGCAAATTCGAACCTCCTGAGGAACAACTTCGAAATTCTTTTTCTAACATGAATCTTTCTCTGATACCATGTAGAAATATGGTGATAGAGTTGAAACTGGTCAAGAAATTTAATCTAAATCAAGAGACATAATTATACTCTATTTCTCTGTGGAAATTAATTCACAATTTAGAACCATGTTCGCAAACATGCATCAATCACACACACACAGGTACACATATTTATCTTGGGGAAACCAACAAGTAAAAACCCCTTATGCCTACTTGCATTAATCAAATGAATAGATAATGTATTACAATTTCTTGCTCGCTCTAAGTTGAACTTGCAAGTGAATAACTATTCTCTTTGCTCAATGAAAATCTATAACCTAGACTTAATCAATTTCTGCCTCCACCCGAGCTCCTATTTCCTTGTGCAATTCCTGAGGACATTAGCCCATATTCTTTAGGAATTTCCTCAAAATTGAATGTGCAATTCCCAAGGATTGATCCTTGATTGCATGCAACACCTATACACTCAAAACTAGTCTACAACTGATGTTACATTACCTTGGAATATCCACCAAAAGTGATCAATTCAAATTCCTTGCATGGATGAGCTATTTTTGCTTGATTGATCAGTCAACTAGATGATCATTGAGTTAGACTATTGTCCCAATGCACAACTAACCTCCAATTAGTTCTATCAACTGTTAGAACTAGTTTAATTGAGTACAACTGGAAATAATTGAACTGGATTGCTACAAATTAGCAATCACGCATGCATAACTGAACTCCAAACCCTCTAACTCAAATCTATTGAAGTAACTAAGTAACAAGAGCCATGTCACCTCAGTTAACTGCCTCCAAGTTGTTTGCTGATGTGGAAATTTTGAATTTTCTTAATTTGACCAAGGCTAAGTCGAATAGATCCTTTCTTACTACATTTTTTCAGCATTGGTGTGTGGAGAGATCAAGGAGGAACTAGTTGTCACATATCCATTTTCTACTACATGTAAGTATTAAGGGGAAGGGAGGGGAGGCATGAAGAGCCACATTTTGTCAAGAGTGCTGAATGAAGTAGAAACTTAGTGATGGGCGACAAGGTAATTAATGCAAGACTTGAGATGACAAGGGTAGGTGGAGCATGTCCCCCTCCTTAATTCAAACTATGGGATGCTCCCTCAAACCATCCAAACAAATGCTGATAAGAGATGTAGCCTTGTGGTCATCGATGGAATTCCTACTTGTTGGTCGTTTCCTCCACTCTACTAATATGAAGGGACATCATTCAAGAATATGCCTTCATTTTCTATTTTATCAACCATTGAGTTAAAGGTGACACCATTCAGGAAGGTGACTTTATTTTATATTTTATCCACCATTAAGTTAAATGTGATACTCATTCAGAATGTGCCTTCATTTTCTATTTTATCCACCATTAAGTTAAAGGTGACACTCGTTTAGGAATGTGCCTTCATTTTCTATTTTATCCACCATTGAGTTATTAAAATGAAGCGCCTGAAGTATGTTGACTAATTTGAAACTCCAAAGGATATTCTTGTTTTAAATAATGATTTTGACTCAAGGTGAGGAGATACCTCCTTTGTTGCAAAGGATGTTAATAATAAAGGAAAATTTGGAAAGGGGCCTTCCATTATATGTGAGCATGGCAAGTCAAGAATAAAAGGTGGGGAATGAATAAGTTAATATGTGAATTCTTTCTTTGTTGTTCCCCTAGCAATATCTAAGGCAATATCATATATCTACTATCTCCACCAAACCTATCAATTCAAATTCCTATCAGTAGTGCTAGAGGTGAAAGGAGATCTCAAGGGCCACAAACTAGTCAAGTAGAGAAGATAGATTCACAACTCCTTAATAAGAGTAATAAGGCATATTATCTATGTATTAACAATAGACTGGTTCATATAACTGGAAATATGAGGGATCAACTAGTTGGTTAGTTCCAACCACCATGATTCTCCTTGTTCGGTATTTGAAGAGAAACTTGAATTCTTGGAATGTTAGTAGGCTTCACGCCTCATTACTGGTTGCCACACTGAGCCCCCATGCAAATGTTATTGTTTATTTTCCGTTAGGTTCCATGATGATCTCCCAACCCCCCCACATCCCCACTTCCACACCTACTTTTGTATCCATCTCAAGCCTTTATGCATGTGTTTCCCATAAATTTTGAAAAAGGAAGAAGAACAATCAACATTATATGGGAATTAAAGGACTTAGAGGGTAGGAGTGCATCAAATTTTAGGGATTTATCAAGTATGGGAGTAAACCACTTTCTCTCTTTATTCTCGGCTCCTAATATTTCCTCTCTGGCAGAGATGCTTAACGTGGCAAATCATTTCACAAGATTTGCAGATGAGGTGGAAAATAGAATGTTTATGGAACCAATCTCCTCTAAACCAATCTCCTTACAAGAGATTGGGAAAGTTCTCCATGGATTCCAAAATCATAAAAGTTTGTACCTTGATGTATGTCCCATCGAATTCTACATAGAATTATTTTACCTTATTGGAAAATATTTTCTCAAACTTGTTGAAGAGAGTCAGAATCTAGGAAAGATATATGAGGCCTTTAACTCCACCTTTCTCGCACTCATACCAAATTTAGATAACCCTAGCTATTTTGATGATTTCAGAGAAATTTCTTAATGCAACTTCATTTACAAAATTATTGCTAATATTACTGAAAATTGGCTAAAGCTAATCATCTCTTAAAATATCTCCAGGGAATAATTTGTTGAAATATGTAACTAGGTTCGGTCATCATAAGGACATATGTAATCATGATTTTATGTATTTGATGTAATGAGAAAAATAAATTTATTATTTTATTCTTGAGACATGGGTTTCATGCTCAAGGAAATTTATTATAGGTCAAGCTCCCATTGAGAGCTTCTAGAGCTTTTCAATGAGTCTACAAGTCGAGAAAGTCATCATCGTGTATGAAATACCCTTCTTGGGCATGTTACATATTGTAAAGAAAAATGTATTTGATTCAAAATACCCTCCAATACCTTATCAAGTCGGCCTACACACATGGATAAGTCGGCCCAAAAAGGGACAATTCAACCCAGTAAGAAGACCTATATAAAGGAGACTTCGGCCTCACTTGAAAAAACACTCAAGCATCAAGAAGTTTCATCACAAAGAGAGAAAGGTAAAAATAAAGGAAGGATGAAGGAAGAAGAAAGAGGACGAAATTTTGGATATTTTTTGGGCTACTTCTCTCCACATGTGCGAAGGAAATAGGTCAATTATTGCAGCAGTGTTGTGGTAAAAACACAACCTCCCCATTATTCACTTAATTCTCATTATGGGGACCCTTTGATTGAATGGTTGGTCATATTACTATTTTATTTTGAGCATTTGGAATGCTTCAATGAGTTCCATAATTTCCTATCTTCCTGTCATAACTTTTTTTATCTCATTTAGTTGTTTGGTTTGCAAATGGTGCCTAAATGAAGATTGGGCATTTTCACTGCCTTGGCCTACTAAATGTAAAAATGTACATCACTTTTGTTTTATAAACTTATTCATTTGTAAATAATAAACTTTTATTTGTAAATTTAGTTTTATTTTAATTTTTAATCAATTTGATTAATTATGAAAATAGCCCCCGAGACCAAGATCTATTGTAAAGTGGTTGTAGGTCATAGCCCTTTATCTTAAAGCAATGGAGATATTTTATTAACAAAAGTTTTATATATATATATATATATATATATATATATATATATATATATATTAGAGTTTTTGGATTTTGGATATCAGAGGAATTCCTAAGAATCCCTGATATCCAAAAGTCCTGAACCTCATACCAACTGGTTGCAGTTCATTTACATATTATAAACTATGAGTATTCAGAAGGACCCACTTGCCACATCATTACTTCCACTCTCGAGTATCAGCAATCTGAGATTTTCAACTCAGCAAGCTTTTAAAAACTCTGATCTCCAATAATCGATATAACCTCCCACTTCGACCCCCGATATTCTCTCCATGTTGATATCCCAATGTGCCTCCCTCTCTGACTTTCGATATTCATATCCCTCCGACCGTTGATATTCCGATAACCAATCCTTCCGACCTCTGATATAATATTCACTCTGACTTTTGATATGTACCAATATCTGATATGTCGGACTCGATATGATTTAAGATTTGGTTTGATTGTGAAATCACATATGCTCGTATATCGAAACTTTTGAAATGGCACACATCTAAAATCTTCGATAAGACCTAATCTTTTGATCTCCGACATGGTTGCAGATCTGATGGGCTTTACCACATTGATTTAATACAAAATATCGTCCAAACTATATCATATTTCCACAATATCGTAACTTTAGCTATGTTGCAACCATTTCAAAAACTCTTATATCCATTTCTCTGATACCTATCATCTTTTGCCATGTGTCGCTTTTGCTCCAAGCATTATTATTATTATTATAAATTCAGAAGCTACTCAATTAATTTAAAAGGGTCTCTTTCCATAAGTATAGTTTAATGCATTTTTATAGTTTAATCTATATTTTCGCTATTTTAATATAAAATCCAATTATTTACCATTGACTTTGTTTTCTGTTTGACAAGGAGACTTCCAAGGCCGAAGAAGAACAGATCCAGTCAAAGAAACTCCTCCAGGTGGCACAAAACAAACTTAAAATGGGAAGGGGTAGTTGAAGTTGTTATTCAAATATCACCATGCCTGTGAATTCCTCCTATCATATCCAAGCAAGTTGTACAATCTTATCAGAGTGCTCACCAAGATGGGTATTTTCTTAACCATGGCAATCTATATTCAACTAGATCTCCAAAAGGAGCATAACCTCCAGACCTATATTCTTTTAATAAACTTTGTTGTTGAGAGATATGGGGGGACTGTTATTATTTCTCCTTGTATAAATATGACTTCTTGGATAAGTCCTGGTGGGGAAATGCACAAGATAGAGTAGAGAATAGAATAGAGAGGCATTATTAGAATAGGAGATTCTTTCGCAGATCTGTGATTTATGTGATTGCGGTTTGGTCTCTTTCAATTCTGAGTTATGTAAAGTTAAGCAGGGTCTCCACTATTGTAGTTTTTGTTTCTATCAGTGGGGTTCACGACATGGAAGAGGCGTGTTGAAGATCAAATCTTGTATTGAGCAGGAGAGGAGGTTTGATTAGTTTGTATAAAGATACTATTATTTTTAATAACAAATTACATTCCTTTTTGGTAGAAGAATTATGTCTATGGAATTTATATTGTGCACTACTGTCAATATTGATTCTTATATTGTAGATTAGCTATTTGATATTCAATACAAAAATATGTTATCATTTATCTCTTTCCATTACTTATTAAGATCAAATTTCTGAGTAACTATTTACTCAGAAATCTCCTATCTTATCCTGATTTAATAACCAGTAATGTTATGTGAACTAATTCCTAATGTTATTGGTTCATTGTTTTTTGTTTTCATTAACATTATGTGAACTACTTCCTAATGTTAGTGATTCATCATTTATAATTAACTGATCTCTTAAACATAGAATGATAAACAATTACAATGTCAGTTAAATGAACTATTTCTTTAACCAGATATTCACCATTATTTTTTCATGTTAATATCCCAATTATTATTAGTCTTTCTCTTGATTTCGTGGAGGACTAATCCTTCATCCAATCGGGATAGTCTTAGGGAATATAGATTTATATCTTCATCTAGTTTAAAGATTGCATTTCTAGAAGTCCTCTTCTTAAAGAGGCAAAGCATTAGAAGTGGTTTGGTTGAGCCACAAAGTCAACTTAAGATCATTCTCTTGCCTTATCAGCAAGGAGAATTAATCTGATGTCTTTTCTCTATTGGTATATGAAGGTCATACTTTAAGCGATTAGAGATAGAGAGAAGGTAATTGGACCTAATATAACAAGTTGGAACCACTACTTCAATGTAAAAGGAGCTTATTTAAGTTCCCGACTGAGTGGTCTCCCTTAGAATGTTGAAGGGTCATTTTTCCCGATCAACATTTTTTGCTTTAGAAGGAGGGCTTGTTTTAAATTGTTTGTTAAAGTTTTTATTGCAGAATTTTAAACTTTGAATTATGGGTTCCTCCAAAAAACCTCCTCGGAGTTTCTTTAGTGTATCACAATCAAACACAACTCCAATCAAGGGATTTAAAACATTGTCAAAGTTAAATTTCAATGGTAATTCTTCTGCCTTCAATCACATTTTTCAATTCATTTCAAATTCTCAAAAATTTAATATTGATGAGGTTGATCTTGGTAGGATTTTCACATATACTTTGACAGGACAAGCAAAATATTGGTGTCTTTCACTTCCAGTTGCCTCAATACATAGTTGGGATGAGTTTGCAGCGATGTTCCTTCAGGATTTTCAACGATACAACTACAAAAAGGTGTGCAAACAACTACTTGAATTGCGTAATACAAAAGGTGAGCCCTTGGATCAATTTTCAGTTAAATTTAAATTCACATTAATGCTCTTTAAATCCAATGACTTACCTCCTAAACATCAATTAACAAGTTTGTTTAAGTATTTAATTTCTCTTCCTTGTAATTCTAATGAAGAAACAGATACCAAGGAAGACACTAATAAATTTATTTATGACAATGAAAATATTGAAGTTGGCTCTTCTTCATCTTCAAAATGTGTTTTAACTAACTCCCAATCCTCAAATGAATCTGTTTTTGAAAGTGAAAAAGATAGCAGTTCAAACACTTCCTCTCATAGTCATAATGATTTCAATGATTATAAATCAATTTCGATTTCTCAATCCTACAATGATAATGTACCTTCTTGCAGTTTTAATATTGAGGATAATAATGATTTTAAATTTATAATCACTTGTAAAAAGGAAATCTCTGTAAACAAACTTCCATTGTTTTGTAACATAAATGCATATTACAAATTATCTTTCTCTTATTCTTTTCAATGTCTTTCGTTGTTCAATTTTATTTTTGATTTTGTGCACATACTACGCTAGCATCTTGAGCAACAAAGTTCCACACTCTCGTCAAATGCATTAATTAGTACATGCAATAATCGATTTCAAAATTTCAATCATCCATTTAAATTTTTTCTAAGCTTGAGGTTCTATCTTATGATTGAACAGTTGATTTCAGATTTCCAAATGCATTTTACACGAATGATAACACTTGAGAGTACATCTATCCAATTTGACCAGCCATGTGTTCTTTTTACAAATCTTCCTCATTGTTATCCACTTGATTCTTTTGAAAAGAAGATTTCTGATTTTTCTTTTTCTTTACAACAACCTTTCATTTGCAAAGATTTAACATTTAATATTGGTTTTCTATTTCCTCTTTCTTTGAATTCTTTTCAAACATCTAAATCACATCCTTATCTTGATGATCTTATAGACAAATACTTGGAAGATTTTCAAGGGAAGTATTTTGTAAATAATTTTATTTTTATTTTTTCAATCTTAAAAGTACGTGGTGTGTTTCATTTTTATTTTATTGTTTCAGCTACATTTTTATTTTTGCTAATATTTGTTGTTTGCATGCATGCAGTAAACAAAGCACTTGAATGGTTGCACTGGAAGTTTGATCTTACCTAGTCATAATCTACTTTTAGATTGGGATTAGGAATAGATCAGATTTATTTTTTGTTAAAGTTTTGCAGATTAAATAAAAAGATGATTTTTGAACATTTTAAAATACATGGAAGAAGATGAAGACTAATGAGGTAAACTTATTATCAAATTCTTCCATGTATGCATTTGCATTTTTATTGTCATCTATTAGCATTTTTATTTCAGTTTGTTATTTTCAGCTTTACTTTTTTCTTTCTTATCTTTTTGTTGTTCTTTTTGTAGGTTTTGGTTTGATCTAGCTTCCACGAATAAGACAGTTGTGATAAACATAAATGCTAAATAGCCTTACTCAAGGAGTTTTCCTTAACTTTTAATTTTCCTTATCATTTTCAAGATATGTTTTTAAAGCAAATCTTGATTAAGGAAATAAATCCCTATTAAGCTCTCAAATGCAATTTTTAATCATAACTCTTCATTAGGTAGTTTTTAACAAAATCTTGAATAACAAACTCATTTAACAAGACAACATTTTACTTGACAAATACATAACAAGATCTTAAATTTCGTATGTCAGGATATTGCTTTTATCTTATTTGAGTTGTGCCTATTTCATGATTTTGCTTGTAATGAAATTCATTGGTTTACATTTCTCTTTGCTCCTTCTTTTAGACCCAATTTCACGACATCACATTTTGTTTCCTTTTGAAAATCCCCTTGTTTGTGCTTTTGGTGATATTGCCAGCCTTTTAGCTAGAGGGCCTTTTCCACCCACCTTTGGTCTGATATATGGGAAATCTTTACTCTTATTTAATGAAATCCATTGGAAAAAGGAAGAATATAAGGTTAATTATCAAATTTTTGTCTTTCATATGTGCGGTTTTAACCCCATACAGAAAGTACCTACATATGAATTTTAAAAAACAGAAAATAAACAAAGGCAAGAGCATAACACATAAAACAAATAAACACAAATATTTTCCCCTGGATCCCAAAATCAGGACTACCAGATTGATTTTTCATTATGTTCCTTTCAATGTTACAATACATATATATACATGCTGAAGCATCCAATACCATGGACCAAAAACCATCGCGCCCAAAACCATGTGCGAAAACCATGCACAAAACCATAGGTAGATCTGCGCACCTAATATAGGGTCCAAAAAAAAAATCCCCGCGATGCTACCTTGGACCCCGTATAGGGGGGCTAACTACCCCCCTCTAACCCCCCAGTACACTAAGTGAGCTAGTCGTCGAAAGAATATAACACAACCCAACATTCTCCCACTTGTTGTTTTCTTTCCGCAGGGGGCCACAGAGAGCTTAGTCATTTATGAAACCCTGCAACGCCCATTGTTTCTCTACACCAAGAGAACTTCTCAAAGCTCATAGATTTTTCCAATGCATCTGCCGTAAGAACCATCCCTTAGAGGAGGAATATGGATGAATGCTTTCATATAACATCCGATTGAAAGTAGGGAAATGGAGATCCCATGGATGCACCCACTTTTTTTTGTTTCTGGGTATTCGGCACACAACTGTTTAGGAATGATAGGTAAAGTCTGATAGTTTTGAGTTAAGATGTAGAATCATTTGCTACTGGAATGGGCCCATGGGAATGGCCATGACATACATAGAGGGATCTCGAATTCAGAAGCAAGGGAATCAACCATTGAACCAAAATTTCCATATTATGAATGTGGAATCGTTAAGTCGATTTAATACGTAGCTAATTGAATCGACCGAGAAGTCGAATTGAATTTTTTTTACATGGAAGAGGATGGGTAGGGCTACAGACCTGCAAAAACGAGAACACAATCTTGTGGTAACCGATTGTGAAGATACTAGATCTTCGGAGATCCTATGTACCAACTATATAGGAAACTTCATACTTGAGTTGTTTAAAGTTGGAAACATGATCTTGGCCTCATGACTAATCTATCAAACCTTTGAAACAAGATCTTGAAAGCTCAACTTTCTTGATCAAATCTCCAAATAACTGGATTTTTGTTCCAAGAAAAGAGGCCCTCTAGACCAGCTACATGTGGGTGTAATTTGGTCCCAGTAGACGCATATGACCTGAATAGACTGGCAGATGTTTATATCTGTGCGTATGTGGGTGAAATTTTCTCACCTTTACCCATCATTCTATGCATAACCTTAGTAGATCAAACAATTATAATACCCAGATCAACAGACAACCATTTCTAATCAAATGTCGCCGAAATTTTTTTAAACCAAAAATCCCTCCTAGATTCCCCTTTTGAACCAAACTAATATAAAAAATGACCTCAGAAATAACAATTTTCAGTGAAATATTCAGAAATTCTCAGGAGAAATGCAAACAGAAAAGTTGTTATGACAAACATGAACAAGGAAAGCAACCATTCACATAGTATATTTACCTGTTCCATATAAAAAAAGGGTAGCATCTCTGGTTGAACTTATTCATTCCCTTCTGCTTTTGATCTTGAAATATTAGTTTTAAAATTTGAAATGCATCTTGGTATATTTCCATTGTTTGCGGTCTCAAAGTTGTAGAGATTCTCATGTGAAATGTTCAACTAGATCTAGACTTCAGAATATTTCTAATCTCTTAAAACTTATGGAAATGTTGTACTAAACAAAACTTAAGGTTGTAGATAAGCGTGTGGGTTTGATGTTGTTTGTTGTGAACTGAGTTTGGTAAACTGAAACCTAAGGTTTGAGAGATGTAAAATAAATACGTCAAGGATAAAATAGGCTATGTACATGGCATAATGATCTTAAGAAACAGATTGATAGGAAAATATGAGATAAATTTGGTTGGATGCACTCTGGGTTGTGAGAACTCAGAAATTCCCGAAATGCCCCTTACTGTTTCTTGGCCGGAACCATTTCTAAAATAGGAGTCACCAGTCCCATCCCTAGCGGGTGAGATCAGGGACACTGTCGCCAGTCCCACTCCTAGTGTGTGAGATCAGGGACACTGTCCCACCCCTCCCATGCAGTTCCATCCAATTGTACAACCCCATCACCCATATGTGAGTCATTCGGCCAAGCAACTAATCTATGCCAAGTGTTGTCAACTCATACTCAATAATCATTAGTAACAAAGTTTCTCAGTGTTATTCATTGTCATAATAGCATCATCAACATCACCTAGTCATTCACATCATTTCTTATTGTAAACTAGAACTAATGTATGTAGCTAACATAGGGGACACATCCATCATGGCTAGAATCATCATAACATTAATGGAACCATACATATAGATCAAAACTATCATCATCATAACACCAATAGAAAACATGCCTATCCTTTACTACTATAACCATCATGATATCAATAGAGAGTACACGTAACCATTAATTATATCATCATCATAATATCAATAGAGAATATACATAACCATCACATTCACTAATAATAGAGTCACATTTCTGGATCCTCAACCTGAGGTCCTCAAAGACTAAAGTATCTACGATAATGTCATATTAGGGTCAGGAAACTAGAGTGGGCACTACACTTATCATCATCAACAATATGCATGTACAAATCTTTATTAAGAAGGCCAACACTCATAAGCTTGGAGTAATTAGGAATACAAAAAGAATTTAAATTCATTCGTTTCATATCTTAAGCTAAATTTGTTCTTCTTGAAATATAACACTAACAATTGTATAATCAAATTTATCTTCTATTTATATAATATCTTCATCTTCTTTCATTTCAATGGTTTCATGTAACTCATGTTTCTTCTTAATGCTTTTATTAAACCCATCTAATTCATAGAGGTATGATGCTCAGTGCCCTCTTATTCACTTTCAACAATAGTTATTCTAAATAATGGATTATGCTCCCAAAAAAAATTGGGATTAGAATATTGATGTCGAATGATTTTCAATTCACTAGTAAACAAAAATAATGGATTATGCTCCCCAAAAATGGGGATTAGAATATTGATGTCGAAAGATTCTCAAATTCATTAGTTAACAACTTGTTTTGAGCATTAAAAAAAATTGACTTTTTGTCCATAACTAGTAGACATGTGGTAATAGTACTAGTGCTTAGTAAGTTTTTCTTGATTAGAATAGTTATTGCTCAAGTAGTGGTAATTAAGGTGTGCAGAAGATTGAACAAGTTCAAAAATAAATATCACCTCAAAATCAAATATTTACAAAATACCAACACTTATCTCATAATTTTACCTTTATATAGTGCACTGTGAAGACCCCTTAATACTTAAATTTTACCTCTTACAAAATATTTATAAAATACCAATATTTATCTCACAATTTTATTTGCAATTAGTACTATCAAATCCCCAATTATAGACAATGACAAAGTATTACTATAAGAAGATTGAGATTATACCCATTATGACATACACATTTTTCATTTCAAAATTAAAGAAAATATTTTCCCCAGCCATCAGTTGAAACCTTCAGGAGGGAATGGACGGGCATGAAAGCTTTGAGGTTGAGTCGCATGAAAGCTTTTGAGGTTGAGATGGCTCATGGTCTTAACTTGGAACAAAAAATACCACCAACGAATACTCTAAAACTTACATTACGGAGGAGGTTGAGTCACATGAAAGCTTTTGAGGTTGAGATGGCTCATGGTCTTATCTTGGAACAAAAAGCACCGCCAAGGAATACTCTAAACCTTACCTTTCGGCTGTAGATCACCAACTTGAGGGTTCACATCAATTTAGGTTTCTTGTTTTTCTCTCATGCAACTAGAAAACTTTCATTTTTGATGCCTTATATATATATATATTTCAAAATCCTAGGCCAAGGACAACCCAATGTACGCTAAGCCAAAGACAACCCCAGTGTAAGATAGAAGTGCAATCATATTTAAATACGTGAATTTTGAACTATTCTTTTACTTTAGCCATCTCCTTAAATCCATCTTTCGACCATAGTTGTCTTCTATGTAAAAATCTAATCCATCTTTCAATTTTCCCTTAAATCTACTTGTCATCTCTCCAGTGTTACACATCAAATCCTCAACTACTCAAGTGAAGATTGTCCTTTATATTTAGGACTGCAAGTGAGGAAGCTAGCATTCTTTGTTGTAAAGATGATTGTGACCCTATTTGGCTTACAAAAGAAAGTAATCATTAGTGGGAAAGAATTTTAGAGGACAAGTGTTGCAATCTCTTTGGTGAGCAATTGCTTACTCTACGTGGGGCCTTTGATTTAGTCATTTGTAATGGCTTGATTAGATGGGAAAAGTCTCGTAATTTCACTTGCAATACTTACAATGGAGCAAGTGTGGTAGACTATGTAGTTTGCTCGCATGGTTTGTGTGAAAAAATGGAAGTAGTTTTGGTTGGAGATCAGCTGTGGGATTTTAAATCAGATCACAAGCCAATTTATTTATGTTTCTCTCGGATTGGAAAAAAGCAATTAGAGTAAAAAATTCAACATGTCCAACAAAATCTCCCACATGGAAAAAAAATTTTGACGCCAGAAAATTGTAATACCTTCAAAATGACGCTAGAGAGGCTCTTTGAGAAGGATAAAATTACAATTCATGGCCTTCATAGTCATGAATTAACACATTTAATTCAATGCGCACTTGCAAAGTGCAAAAGAAGAAAAATTAAGAATTCTAAAACAAATTGCTTTCCGGTTAATGCTTGGTTTGACGAGGAATGCAAAAAGGCAAGGAGAATGTGGAAAGATTCAAACAAGGATAACATAAAGCTCAAATCGTACAAGCAGTTATTAAACAAGAAAAAGGCTGATTTCATGGTTTCAAAGGAGGGAAGAACTAATCTTCCTTGGGAAAAATAATCCCAAATTATTTGGATGGAGCTCCAACAGAAAAAGATACAAATTGGAAATAATATTACAGCTTCTAAATGGTTTGACTATGCAAGACAACTCTATGAGCAGGTTCCCACGGTTGACCCTCCCCCCTTGGTCAACAATGATACTGAACACTTCACGGTACAAGAGGTAGAGATGGGTATCAAGAAGTTGGGTGTTGGAAAAACAAAAGACTTAGATGAACTCCAAGCAGAATATCTAAGGTGGAGCTCAAAGATTCTTGCACCTCACATTACAAAAATATTCAACAACATCATACAACAAGGGCTCCCCATAGATTGGTCAACTAGTCTGGCAATACCTCTTTTCAAGAGCGATGACGTCAATAATCCCTCCAGTTATAGGACCATCATGATAAACCCTTTGTTTGCAAAGTTATTTGAAAGCATGCTAGAAAAAAAATTAGCAAGTGGGCAGAAGAAAGAGATAAGCGTGCTAAAGGGCAAGCAAGTTTTAGACCTAAACATTCCACAGTTGATCATTGCATAACTTTAAGGCACATCATTGAAAAAGTTTGGCAGAAAAAGGAAGAATTCTTTTGTTGCTTTGTTGATTTCAGAAAAGCGTTTGACTCGGTTCCTAGGGATAAACTTTGGCAGAGAATGGAGGAACTCGGGGTTCCTAAACATTTGAGAGTAGTTGTGCATAGGCTATATGAAGATGTGAAAGTCAAAATTAGAACTTCAGCAAGCATTTCTGAAATTTTTAGAAGCGATATCGAGGTCAAGCAAGGTTGCCCACTATCTCCTACCCTTTTTGGTTTATATATCGACAAGTTTGAGGAGTGGTTAAATTCGCAAGGGGGTGATGGTATCTATTTGAGCAAGTTTGTTATAAGGCTTCTTTTGTATGCAGATGACCTTATTTTGATTGCTAAATCAGCTCTTGGTTTGCAAGAGCACTTACTATCCCTTGAGCATTTTTGTAGAAATGTGCGTATGAAAGTCAATATCAGCAAAACGAAAGTAGTGGTCTTCTCTAAGAAAAGAAAACATAACCAGCATAAGTTCTACTTTGAAGGCAACATTCTGGAAGAAGTTGCAGATTACAAATACCTCGGGATTGACTTCAACAAAAATCTAGGCTGGAATGGGGGTAGAAATAAAAGAACTTTGGGGGGTTGGAAAGCATTTTATGCTTTTCAAAATAGGTCTAGAGGCAAAGTTATGGGACTCGAAGACCACTCAAACTCTTTCTGGGCTTCTAGTGATTCCGTTGATTCTCTATGGTTGTGAATTGTGGGCTAGCAGTACCTCCGACATGCAGTGGAAACAAATTGAGAAAATTCAGAAGCGTTTGATTACAAACAAATTTAAGATTAAAAGTGCAGTTCCTTACGATATCTTGTTAAGTGAAACAAGGACTACTCCTATTGAAGCAATTGCTATGGTGCGAGTCATAAGGTATTTAAAAAAAATTGAGCAAATGGAAGAGGATAGATGGCCTAAGGTTGTCATTAATGATAGATTGTGCAAGAGCAAAAAAACTTGGATGCAGCAAAATAACAAATGGTTTAGTAAATGGGGTATTTGCTTGAACGCGTGTCCCATAAACAACAAAGAGATAAAAGCTTTTGTTATGGAAAAGTTCGACAAATGTACTTGGGATAAGGAGGTAGGAACAAAGAAAAATTACTATATTGAAGTGTTTAATCCCACTCATAATCATCAACCAAAAGCATACATAGAGGCCAATATTTCTTAGAGAGCCAAAATTCTTATTGCTCAATTAAGGACTAATTCTCATCAACTCCGTTGTGAAAGAGGGCGCTGGAAAAGGCCAAAGGAAGTGTGGGAGGAAAGGGTATGCATTTTTCATTTTTCCGGAAAAGTGGAACATAAAAACATTTCATTTTGGGATGTGAGGCCTTCAAAGACAACAGAGAAACTTATGCAAATATGTTGGCAGCTAGCTCTTGAGATAATCTATTTAGCGAAGGGTTTGTCGAGACCCTGGAAGCATTTATTGTGAAGCTTCATAGAAAAAGGACCGAATACATCGAGCAGATGAAGAAGCAATCTGTCCCATAGGCTATTTTTAGCCTCGTGGATGTTAAAATAATTTCTTTCTTTCTTTATTTCTTTCTTTCTACTTTTAGTCACACAAATCTAGTAGGTTTATGATGAACTTGGCCTCTATCCATTTTATGTTTTCTTGCATACGTCACTCTTTAGGATAGACTTGCTTTCTTGCCATGCTTTACCATCACTAAACTACCGAGTGTAAGTTTATATAGAAATCCAATCCATCTTTCAATTTTCCCTTAAATCTACTTGCCATCTCTCAAATGTTACAGATCGAATCCTCGTCTACTCAAGTGAAGATTGTCCTTCATATCTACTTTTGGTCGCACCGATCTAGCAGGTTTATGATGGACTTGACGTCGATCCATTTTATGTTTTCTTGCATACGTCATTCTCTTTAGGATAAACTTTCTTTCTAGTCATCATCTACCATCACTAAGCTACCACGAGTGTAAGTTTGTGATCCGTCATTGTTATTTTCTTATGTGATCTAATTCTCTTTTCATTTTTATTGGATCAGCACCTATCTCAAGCCAAATAGTAATAGAGGCTTTAAATCCTTGAATTTGCCACATCTACTACAGGCCGCTCATCATTCCAGGAGTTTATCTTTCCCTCAAGACAATTACTCTATATGGCTACTTGATAAGAAACCAGATTTTTGGATCAGAGGGAGTGACTGATTTGATACCAACCGATCTCTATACGAAATCGATGCTTCCTCCAACATCGACCGGCAATTTCAATATTGAGAAACAATAGTGCATTCTAAATACGGCAACTCATAGGATCTCATTTCTTACAAATTGTATGTTCAATACTAAAGTTAAATAATGCTCATTCTCTTGGTATAATTTGAAAAATTCCAATGCCTTCCATAGATTACGTTATGAATAAAATATAAATATAATAATAATAAATGTTATGAATAAAATATAAATATAATAATAATAAGGAATGGTTAATTAAATAGCATGTGATTATAGATTCATGCAATTTAAAATATATATTGCAATTGAATTATTATGAGATGTGTAATTTTTTTAGTGTTCAACATGGAGTTGACACGTGGTGTGTATATATAAAGAACTAGTGTAAATTTATCTTAAAACCAGATCTATTATGCATGGATATAGATCAACTTTCTCAAAGTGAAAGCTTTTCTTGGATTGAAAAAACTTGAGAAAATGTTTATACCGTAAGGGATTTGATCCCTCTTGGCTCATAAAAATCTGAAGTTATATGGATCTACACTGATGCTTTATATTTAATCAAGGTAAGCATTTTCCAATAAAATATAATAAACAACATCATTTCAAGAGATTTTGTGTTTTCCTTGAGATTCCATATCTCACTTGGATGCTTTCGCTTCAATAATGAATAAATGTTCCCAGGATATCTCCTACATTAACTCTTCTTATCTCAAAATGCTGGACTTTTGTTTTACCCTCAACATGATTCCATTTTGAATTCTAAAGATCTGTTTATTTTATAGGTTATGTTATAGTGAAACAAAGGCAATCTAGTGTAGCAGCTCCACA
Organism: Pinus tabuliformis; assembly: GCA_031772625.1. Classification (NCBI taxonomy): domain Eukaryota; kingdom Viridiplantae; phylum Streptophyta; class Pinopsida; order Pinales; family Pinaceae; genus Pinus; species Pinus tabuliformis. The sequence continues at coordinate 589,902,812 of CM062812.1, read as the reverse complement.
TACTGCTCCTAGACTTTCCATGCTGTTAGACTCACCATGCTTGTTTCAATAAATATTTGATAAATGCAAATATTAACATCATACTTCATAGCTCAAAATCAACCCTTTTGGTTTGCCACCAAATTTATTTCAATGAGACTGCATTTTATGGAACAAACATTGTACATCGATATAATTAATCAGCCCTTGGGTCCCAAGATGATTCTGGACTCCACTGCTAGGACTGTGCTAGAATCTCTCTATTACCATGCTAAGTGAGGTAACAAAAGGCACGGGATTTCAACTAGCCTTTGAAGTACTGAAACTGAGGATATGGGCAACAAGGAAATAAAAAGAGCCCAGATCCTCAAATACATACTTGGCTCATGTGAGTTTCAAATTGCAGATGAATATCCGTGAGAAAGGAACTCCTTTCTCACTATCTTATGGCATGTAGCTAACCATCACAAGGAGATGGAAATCAATACATCCATTATTACATGTAGTAACAGAAATTCTGGCTGACAAAATATGTACATCCAAATATTTTGGCAGGCATTATAAGGATTCTTTCATGTCCTGGATTGCTGAAGCTACTAGACATATCTGTTTCTTGCAACCACCCCTTCCCTCATTCCCTTCCTACATCATGTACAAACCGACCTGTCCAGATGAACAATGTTGGAGATTATTGGTTGTACAAAGGTCTAAGATTATTTGCCTCCCTGAAATAAGATGTCATATAAATTCAGTACTCTTCATAGTCATATTCGTCTTCATGTTCATACTGTAGCCCATAAGCATGGAACTGTTCGTGATCTACCACATCCTGATCTGGAATGTCAAAATCCTCACCTTCGGCTTCATCTTCCATTTTTGGGTCAGTTGCCTCTTCAGATTTGGTAACTTTTCCCGGGTTAATTTCATTGTAAATAGTCTGTCTTCTCGGGATTTGGAGATTAGCATCCTCCCCTTCAGCCCGTGCGACAGAACTTCCCATTTTCCACAATTGAGTCATTCTGTATATCTTCTTTTGCATTTGACATCTCTGTACCATTCTTTTTCTGCCGATCAGTAGAACAACAAATAAACATTAAAAATATGCAAAAATAACATAAAGATCTCAACATAATTTACAGAGGTTTGAAGAACATACGTTGTCCTCAAATAGCTTTTCCAGTACATCGTAGTTGACTTTTGAACTGAGTTTCTGTGATGCACAAGACAAATCTGTCAGTTGGATGATGAAAGGAAAGTAATAGATCTAGAGACCTGTCTGTTTACATAGTTACATAAGAGAGACACATGGCCAGCATGAAAGAAGAGATCCATATTTCAAAGAAGGAAAAAGGCACTACAAATTATCAATATGTACACTTTCCTGAAGTCCCTTTCGTGATTTCAATGGCACAACCTCAAATTCTCAAGGAAATAAAACAACCTGATAAAGCCTCGCTAAACTTTTCAGGAATGCATGGTAAATATTGCAACCATTCAGCGCTGGTATTAGGTATGAGTGTGGAATTAAAATTATCAAGGCATATGCCACGGTTTCCTATCAATCTGCTTGGGTTCCTAGCATACAGAGTTTTCCATCTTGACCTTTTTATTTGTAGTCAGCATAACAATACTTGAACTGTTATCCACAACACTCCCAAGCCAACGCTTTCATAATGTGTTCCGTATTGTATATGACAAGTGTGGGTGCAAGATATGCTTGGACCTTTGTTCGTGAATTGTTTTCATTAACCATTCGTACACCTTAAACTACAAGGTAATGCATACAAAAGGAGCACATTTTACTGACTGAGCTGGGGCTTTGTTCTTTGTTTCTTCAGCTCTGTTTACGCTGGTTATCCTGCACCATTTTCACAAATATATTGTTATTTCTATCATGCCAAAAGAAATGTTGTACAAATTGCATGAGTCCAGACCACGTTATTCAATTCATGAAAATTACTACATTAAGTTGATCATATGAAATTTCATATTTGTTCAACTTACCTCTTCTCAAATGCTCCTTAGTATCACAATCTAAATCCAAGGTACTGTTGATTTTTGTGTAGCAATGGGAGGTATTCCCGCATGCCAATAGACCTCCTAAGTTGGCCTAGAAAAAATATGGAAATTAAAATAAAATAAATTTTATTTTTGGGTTTCATATAGGCTCAAAAGGGACAAGTCAGCCCCACCATGAAAGGGTGTGTCCCTTGTGGTAAATGCAACCATTCGACTTGTATATATATACATGATGTGACACTTTATTTGTCACATGCTCACTTTAGAAGAGTCATTGGGTTTCCCCCAAGTTTGGGTTTCCAAGGAAAATTTGTTGTCTCTGTTGTACATGGCTATCTCTTTATGATCTTTATTGTTTCTACTTCTTTATTGTTAAGATTTCTCTATGTATAATTGCTAAATGATATATGTGGCACAAGATAAATTAATTGAAAATCATTAGAAGTAATTATCAGATCATAAAAATGGTTTCTATTGTGTCTATTGTAGAAAATATTTTTCTGTGTATAATTGTTTAATGATACGTGACATATGATAAATTAATTGAAGATCATTAGAAGTAATTATCAAATCAGAAAATTGGTTTCTACTGTGTTTATTGTAGAAAAATCAACATGGTCTCAGAGCTGGTTGATAAGAGTAGCCTTTGAAGAGACACAATCCGCTCAGTCAACATCTACGATATTTTTTGTGTGCCTCTTGTTAACCCACCACCAATGGGTGACCCCTATAGGAGAATTTCTCCCCTAGATTTGTCTTCAACCGCTAGCGAACAACCCCTTGTAGCCACCTGATATCTTGATGTGCTACCATTCTCCTCCACCTGAGCTGCTATTGTGTACCCTCGCTCATCTGCCATGATTGTATATTTAAAGGTGGGCCATCCAACTGCAAAGGTATGATTTTCCATTATGTAATTGGGTGTTTATGCATTTTTTTCTCGAGCACACTTGGGCATGGATTATTTGGTGACTTGGAAGAATGAAGGGCTTTGATTGTACACTTGTTCCCTTACCTCAACTTAGGGGTTAATTTTGTATCCTAGTCTCGTGGGATCTCCTTTATTGGCTACTAGCTTTAGGAGTGACACTACATGGGAGAATTTGATTTTGGTTGCGTTGTTCTGCTTCTCGACACCATATATCTCACTCCCTTCCGCTTATTACAAGCCCCTTTTCACATCTTTCCTATCTAGGTTCACATTTGTCTATTGGGTCCACAAGGTGTTAGTCTCCCTTTCCCCTTGTCCACATCTTAGATTGAGCCTAGAACAATGCCCCAAAGGTTGATGCAACTAAAAAGAAAGAAAAAAACATAATATGACCACATACAATAGGAAATGTACCACAAAATGCAAAATATGGCCGGGGAAATAAAAGTTAATACGTGGGCAAAAGGCAAACATGAGCTCTACCACTTATCATTATGGCCATCACCTTGGTTCCTTGGGCCCCTGCGAGTGCCTCTTTCATCATTAAGAAACCCATGAATGTTCCAACCCCTATTGGGAAATGAACTGCCCCACCTTAACAAAGTAATCACTGCTACATCATACACATCATGCTCTCATCCCCTTTGAACCCCCGAGCAGTAAAATGAAGAAAAATTGATAAAAGGCAAAAGGAAAATGAAGAAGGGTGGAAAAACAAAGGCCGAGACAACTCATGTACCTCGAATGCTCTCTTCTTACATTCATACACCCAAGGTGTGGGCTTTTTTCATCATAACTACCCTTGTACCAATGCATGTGGCTTGGAGCCTTGTTGACGTTCCTACTTCATTCCATCATTATTTCACATGACACTTGCAACTTGATGGGTGTACATTGGACCTGTCATTCTCTTAGATGTTGAAACCACCTAATAGGGTCCTTCATTAACCTCTTCTTCCAAGGAAGGTAACGCCAGTGCATGTCTAAAACCCCAAATTTGGAAGGGAAACCCACTATGAAGTGTCCACTTATGCCCTTGATTTGCAAGCTTAATTACTCAATTGCACTAACGAATCATTGTATTGGAAGGTGAGGAAATGCATTGGATCTTATATAGGATTGCAGGTGGGTTTTCATCTTAGGCTTGGCCTCCCTATACGAGATCCAAGCCCTCCAGAGGATCACAATGACATTTGTAGGGTGAGCGTTGAAAGCCATGGGCCTCCATCAATGTAGAGCATTGATTTCCACACCATAGGCTTCTTTAGCACCACCATTTGCTTGCTTGTGCCCTAGTTATTTAAAGATGGCGATGCACTTCGACCACGTTTCCTAGCCAACTATACATTGCACCCAACACTTGGCAGTTGATTCAGGGCCTAGAGGAGGCTATGTCTTTCCTAGGGAGAGATGGGAGGGCATGTGTCATCTTCTAGCCCTCATTGATGGAGCATCAACTTGATATTGAGCTAGTTGGAGACCCATGAAACCCATTTGGAGCCCACAAAGCCCAAATAGGGGTTTGGAGATGTTTTGCAACATATGGAGGGCATCCCCCTTTTCATCATCTTTTTTTAGGCCCTCACTCTCATCCTTAGCACATGAGGCCTCAACTCCACCCCTCTAGGCCTCCACATCAGCCTTGCATGGCCTTAAGAGGGCTAATTCGATTTATTTCTTGAGCTATCATGGTTGGCTTGTAACCATCGGTGGGTTACTTAGCACATTAGGGAAAAAAGGGGCTTTATCTTTCATATTTTGGACCCTTAGCATTTGTATAAGTAGGAGAGAGCTAGTCTCTTCCTAGCATCACACTAGGAATTTTGATATATCTCTTTGAGAATTTTAGACCTGCAATTTGAGGATGAATTTGGATGAGTTGGATGAATTTTGATGTTTAGTTAATTTCGCTAATCTCTTAGAGCTTCTTTTTGGCATTGTGATGGATGGATATATTCTTCATTATCTTGTAAGTGATACTTAATGCTATATTTCTGATTTTGATTAATGTCTAATGCACAAAATATTATCTCATGGTTATTTATGTGCCCTAATTGATGAAATTTTGTTTAAGCATTGAAACTATTGGGAAATTATGCATGTGTTATTTATGGATAATGAATGAATGAATGTTCCTAGAGGTTTTATTGCATTTTGCATCCTTGAAAATCCAACAAGTGTCATCAAAGTATAAATATCTAGAATTTTTGTGTAGCTGCTTCATTTAGGGTAGCGAAGTTGCTTCTAGGTCTCGTTGAAAAGCAAATTGCCATATCAAGGTTATCTTTGACTCCAATTCTCCCAATTGTTAGGCACTGGTCTTAAAATCCTTGGTGATCACTCTTAAACTAATAAATCATCTCTCTTTTCACCTCTTTTCCTCATCTCTTTAAGGATAAGGAGGCATCTCGAGGGCTTGGTGCGAAATCCCTTAAGGGAGGGCATTTTGAATTTCGCTTGGATAGAACTCTTCCTTGGCATCTCCTCTAGTGATCTGCAAGTTTTGGTGGATTTCCCATGGAGGAATCTCAAGAAATTTGATGCCCTAGCCATCACACCAAGAGGGAACCCTAGAAGCTAATTCTTCAATTTCAGGATTTCACTTAAGGCATTTGCTTTAGTACTCGTTGGAGTAAATCATAAATTGTCTTTTCTCTTGTCTACCCTGGCCTGGGATGAACTCATATCTCGTTAAATATCTCAACCTTAGGTCTCGTGTAGTCTTCTTTTCAAGGGGTTTTTCATGGAAAGTCTTACTAGCTTCTCCTAAATCTCACGCTATTGTTTAACCTTTATAATGAATGAGCCACCTTACCTCACTCCAAGCCTATCATAGTGAGGAATACTAGGGCCCCTCCTGTCGATGAAAAATTTTGAATTTCGCTTGGATAGAACTCTTCCTTGGCATCTCCTCTAGTGATCTGCAAATTTTGGTGGATTTCCCATGGAGGAATCTCAAGAAATTTGATGCCCTAGCCATCACACCAAGAGGGAACCCTAGAAGCTAATTCTTCAATTTCAGGATTTCACTTAAGGCATTTTCTTTAGTACTCGTTGGAGTAAATCATAAATTGTCTTTTCTCTTGTCTACCCTGGCCTTGGATGAACTCATATCTTGTTAAATATCTCAACCTTAGGTCTCGTGTAGCCTTCTTTTCAAGGGGTTTTTCATGGAAAGTCTTACTAGCTTCTCCTAAATCTCACGCTATTGTTTAACCTTTATAATGAATGAGCCACCTTACCTCACTCCAAGCCTATCATAGTGAGGAATACTAGGACCCCTCCTGTCGATGAAAATCCAAAAATAGAAGGGGACTTAGGCTATGGTGACAGTGGGCCCCTGTCCTAGGGTGTTGTTGTGCCCTCTATATTTTTCCTATTTGAAAGGCCTGCTAGTTTGTGCAAAGACACCTCTATTAGGAAAATGGGGACAAGTGAGAGAAACAACGAAGATATTCTCCAATTGTTCCTTAAGATCGGCTTGAATGAGCAGACTGCGATATGAAGTTTGTGATCTAGTGTTTGTGGTGTTGTGGTTTTAATATATGTTTTGGCCCAGGTTCTGATGTAATCTAAGTCTAGCATTTGATCAATCGCATGCATAGTATATGCAAGACCATGGTAGATTCTTTGATCTGGTTTTTAGCATGAATGCGTGATGGTGGAACTGTTGAGAATTGAATATGGCAATGAATATGTTAATTCTCTTAACTTGATAATTGTTTGTGTTACCTTTTACTTATTAGCTTTGTTCTCTATTATTCCAATGTGCAATACATGAAACAACTATCAAAACAGTAAGAACAGTGACACAGTATATAGGCTACAAGCCAAGGCCAAAACACCTTGTCTTGAGGCGAAAACCCGTAAATATCTTCTTTATTTGTCATATCTTTCAATTGACGAATACCGTGACCTAGACTCAGACAAATACCCCCCAAGATCAAGTCCACCATGGCCTCCTGCTACAATATCTTCGACCTCCCAGCAGATCTGCAATTCTACTCTCTAGCAACTATTGTTGCCTCTCTAAGAGACTTCAATCTCCTTTTAAAAGCCTTCCTCTTGTCTTCTCTTGTCTTGACTTGAGTCCTAGGGCTAGTAAGATGCCCTAAGAGACCTTCGCTTGCCTTCCCTTCTCTTTTGCTTCCAAAATCGAACCCCAAAAGATCTAGCGCAGAAAATCCTAACTTCGATCTTCCCAGAAGAATATACAAGGCCTAGAAACACTTCGACTTCTTTGACTTTCTCTTCCTCGCACTTCGTTCTTCGATTTCTCCTTCTGCACACTGCCTTCTACGACCAAGAGATGAGTGAGTGAGATGATCCAAATGGAGGACGAGTTCCTCTTATATATAGGCTTCTTCAAGGGTGGACGTGGATCTTCATATAGGCTGACTTGATCTTGGAGGTATTTTGACACTTTCAAGACAAAATAAATTTCTCTTTACAATTTACAATGTGCCCATAGGGTCTTCCATATATGATAATGACTCTTCTACTTAGGACAAATCCTAGAAGCACTCAATGGGTGCTTGATCTATAAAATAAAAGAACTTGAGCATGAAACCCATCCTCCAATAATAATAATAATTTCTTTTTCATGTTATATTTACAAAAATACATTTCATACTTATGAATACCGAACCTAGTTGCACATTTTTCAACACTCCCTCTTAAATTGGAAGTTATTCATAAGAGGTACATTGTTATTATCAATCTGAAGAGATCTCATAAGAAGAGCTGGATTGGTAACCCATCTGTCTAGCATTATATTAACCAACATTGTCACATAGCAAGGCCTTGACTAACAACTCTATCTCTCCACAAGATCAGAGCATAATGTTGGCGGGACCAATGATTTGTAGACACCATCATCATTGTCTCCCAAGGTACATACCCCACCTGGGTGTTCACAAAGTATGACCTCCCATTGGACTATTCTTATCTTGGGTAGCCAATTCTCAAATAATATTGGTCCATGACTACTCTTGCCTTGAATGCCCTACCACGTTCTCAAAGAGTATCGAATGCCGGATGGTTACCCAATCCTCCATTCTTTCTCCCCAAGTGAAGACAAGAATGTAGTTTCTATCTCTCCCTCTCAATTAGGGAGGACAAATCCACCAAACCAAGCTTGTCCCTTAAGTATACAAGCTTCTTGTTCAGAAGTGATTTCGTCAATATGTTAGCTACCTATTCATCAGTGGAGATATATCGTAGCTACAACACACCATTTTGTACTAGCTCTCGAATATAGTGATACTTGTTGTTGATATGATTTGTCTTTTCGTGAAACACTAGATCCTCAAACAAACAAATACGACTGGTGTTATCACAAAGTATCACTTGTAGGGTTCATCGGTCCTTCAAACAAGTCGGATAGCAACTTCCTTAACCATACTGCTTCTTTGCTTACTTCACATGCTGCAACATATTCAGCCTCAACACTACTCAAAGAAACGATGTCTTGCTTTCTTCTCATCCATGAGACCATGGAGGATCCTAAACTAAAACATCCTCCCATAGTGCTTCTTCCATCCTGTTCACTGCCTCCCTAGTCGGAATTTGTATAACCAATCAATTGGACATCATTCCTTCTATCATATTTCAGACAATAGTTGATGGTTCCTCGCAAATATCTCAGAATATGCTTTGTTGCTATCTAATGATCATGATTCGGCTCCACTTGGAATTGACTGAGTACATTTACTACAAAACATATGTCTGGTCGAATATTCACCAAGTACATCAATGAGCCAACAAGTTGTCTATACCTGGAAGGATCCACAAGGCTTGATTTGAAACTCCTCGGTCTCTTCAAGTTCGTGATCATTAGAGTGGTCATAGGTTTACAATCCATCATGTCAAACTACTTTAGAATCTCGATCACATACTTTCCTTGACCCAAATAGATTTCATTTGGTCCTTGCCAAACTTCTAGTCCCAAATAGTAATGCATCAACCCAAGATCCTTCATGTCAAATTCTGTTGTCAGTTGCTTCTTACATTGTTCAATTCGACCTTCTACACCTGTCAAGAGAAGATCATCTACATACAGAAGAATAATTACAGGTTCATGTTGAAGAATCCGAGGCACGTGTAGTTAATGAGATTCTTCTTGACTTGATAACTATTTGTGAGACATTTTTAATTTGCTTATTATCACAATCTTCTATTTAACATTATTAGAGTGTGTGTTTCTTATTTCATCAAATAGCTACCAAAACCAAAGAGACAAGAACACAAGATGTAGGCATTTTGCTAGGGCCAAACCCTATCCCTCTTGGAGAGGAAAACCCATGCTAAATACTTCTTCTAGAGATTCCAATTGACAAATACCAAGACCATGACCCTTGACTGACTGAGCCACTCCAAGACCAAGACATCAATCCTCTTCTTCATACTACTAAGATCATCATCATCACTACACCTTTTACGAGATTATCACTGTGCCCGCACCACCGAGATCTTCACCGTTTTTCGCCATCGCTTCCCCTTCGATGAGATTATATCCTTGAGACAGAGTCACCATTGAGATCATAACTATGCTTAAGGTTATGACTGTAGAGAGTAGCACGCAGACCCTTGTCTTTAGACTTATGCCGAGAATGTAATCATCATAGTAGTACTTATCTAAATATCTAAAATAACAGTGATATTATTTGAAGACGGATCCTTATGCAAAGAGATTGTTGATTTGGGGTAGCATCAGATGTGCTTTAGCCATGAAAATTGGTGGAGAGGCTAAAGCACATGAGATCTCCAAGACCCAAAAATGGTTTGAGTAGATTCCACCCGGTTAAGGAGATATTAAAATAATTAATATTTTTAATGGAGTCCTAAGTCTAAACATGGGAAAAATAAAATATTAATGGGTATTAATATAAAATTGGTTAGAAGGTTCCAAAAGTCATAGATCAAGCCAAATCTAATCTTAGTCGTTGATTAGAGATGTAATCTTAGCTGTTGAAGGACCAACGAGAAAAGTGTAAGAGGAGGCTTGAGGGTCAGTTGGAGAACATACCAGAGTGATCAGTCATTCGTTTTTCTAGAGCGGGGTTTCTAAGCAAAGTCGAATTAGTGATCAGTAGCGAGGAGAAGTGAGTACTGGATAGAGAGGTAGAGACAGTGCCGAGAGACCAACGCAAAGGCAGAGAGCGAGAAGCAGCAGCCAGAGCAGGCCATGCAAAACCCAGCAGAGATAGTGCAAAGGCCAGAGGGACTATGTCATCCATGCAAAGAGCAGTTGGAGTGACACAGAGGGTCTTAGAGGCTGCACAGTGTCTCAAAGGGTTGACACAAAGGCCAGAAGGGCCAACACAGTGCTTCAGAGTCACTAGAGAGGGTTTCGTGTGACAGGTTTTCTGAATACTTGTTTCCGAATAGAGAGGTATTGCTACCAATTATTTTTCTCTGTCAGGTGAACTAGTTTGGCAGCCAGTTGTACTCAAGGAAATACTACATAATAATAAACCCTTAGAATAGTTGCACCGGTTTTCCCGCATTGGGTTTTTCCGGGGACATTTGTCCAAAAATAATAGTGTCACTTGTGTGTTTGTTTTCTTTCAGCTGATGATCTGTAGATGATGAGACTATATTGTGTTTATTTCGTTATTTATATTTTTTAAATAACTTGTTCAAATTTAACAAGTACAAGAAATAAACCAGAAGAATACAGATTAAATTTCTAATGGATAGAATTAGAAATTTCAACATGGTATCAATGCGTGGTTGCGGATCACAGGAGAGTTGAATGCATCAGCTAAGCAGAGCATTTGCAACGTAATCAACTATCCCAAGTGACAGAAGCTGCTCCTTATAGAAGAACAGAAGAAGGGCTGACACAGAGGGACTGCGTCATCAGTCCGAGCCAGAGAGAGGCCAGTGCAGATTTTGAGGAGGGCAGAAAGAGGCTCACGCAGAGACCAGGAGAGTTGACGCAGTTGGCTGAGGGAGTTATTTTGCTAATGCCGGGATTGCGCAGAGCCTAGAGGCTCAGTCCTTCAGTTGTTGGGGCATAGGAAGCTATGGGTAGTTTCTGGGAGCAAATCTGGTGGGGTACTGTGGGCGGAACAATACCTAACAGGGCAAAACCAACGTAGAGGGAGTTCCTCCAAGGCGGATTTCTAACCAAGGAATCCGGATCAATGTTGTAGGTGCACAAAATATAGGAGAGGTGCAATTTGACAATTGGCAAGCCGATTTCCAAAAGGGAAATCGTGACTTAGAGGGAATCCAACAGAGAACTTCCAGGCGAGAAGTAGAGAGACTCAACAAGAGTCGAAGAGAGAACTTCCAGAGGGAAGTAGAGAGACTCGGAGGAGTCGACAAAATAGCAGAGAGATGGCCATGAATGGGTTGAGGGATCAGGACAGGCTAGATGAGGCAACCAACATTGTGGTCTTGAAGGCCAGGATCTTGTCCATTCTAGATAGACATCACATCAAGGGCTTCGCCTTGAGAAAAATGGCTATCCCAGTTGACCGGTAGCTAATGAGAAGTACGAGGAGGCAATGGCCAAGGCAAAATGCATCATCCTTGATGGGGTCAAGGATCATGTGGTCCAACATATTGCCGAGAAGGAGACAGCAAAAGAAATGTGGGACACCTTGAAGACATTGTACCAGCATACTTTCATGGATAGGAAGATGTTACTTGAGAATCAGCTCCGGTCATACTAGATGCAAAAGGGGGAGCAAATAGATCACTTTCTCGGTCAGTTGAAGGAGATTCAGGACCAACTGACTTCCATAGGGGCCACACCGGATGAGGAGACAATGGTAAGGACTGCGCTTATGAGACAATGGTAAGGACTGCACTTAATGCAGTCTCCACTTAATGTAGTCTATGAGGAGTGGGAGACATTTGTCCAAAGCATATTGGGCAGGGCGGATCTTCTGGATTGGGAATAGTTGAGGGAAACTCTTCATCAAGAGGAGATCAGGTGGTTGAGCAAAACGGGAAGTAGAAGCAAAGGAGTTCAGATCAAGAAGGAAGAGGAAGAGGATGCAGCTCTGGCATCTATTGGAAAGCAGGAGAAGCGGAAGAAGAAGGACCTCTCTAAGGTCAAGTGCTTCCACTGTGGGGAACTGTGTCATTATGCAAACCAGTGTCCGAGGAAGAAGAACAAGGAAGAGGCATCTAACTATAAGGCAGCACCAGCGAAGGCGGAGATGGAAGTCGAGAAGGATGACGATTGTGCCATGAGTGCTCATGTACCTCTAGAGAAGAGGTGGGGAGACATCAAGCTGTAGTCAGGAGGAGTACAGGCGATGAGGGGCAGGATACTTGAAGTACCCAACCTCTTAGATTATACCTTGCTACGGGAGCTCCGAAGAGTAGTAGGACTAGTGGATGTCAGTAGAGATAGATGTGGATGAAGAAGCAGAGTGCTATAGTGCAGGTGTCCCTAGGCAGCACGAGGCTAGCAGGCTGCAATAGTGTGAGAGGCACGTGAGTGTTGCAACGATGCAGGATGGCACAAAGAGGTGTGCAACGGTGTGAGATGCAAGGAGTTGTTGCAGCAACGCAGAGGTCAATAGAGGGAGCACTTGTTAGCGATAAAGGGAGCTTCAACATCGGGAATGTTTCTAGCCTAGAAGTTGGGTGGATTAGTTACTTACTTCTCAGTGACTGAGTTGCAGTGTTTTGCAGTATGCAGTAGCATGATGCAACATTATGAGAGGGGGTTGCAGTGCAGATGTATTGTTGGGAGGATGGACCAACAACAGCACGGATGCAGAGGGAGCTGTCGTACGGATGTAGCAGTGGCAGTGGCAGAGCTATGTGCAATAGTATAGGATAAAGCAGTGGAGAGGATGTTGGGCGGGGAGGCCTAGCGTTAGCACGAGTACCATGCCGTATAATCGGGGCGATGCTTAGTGTGGAGTATTACTAGAGCACAGTCCTTGCCAAGAGGGAGTGTTGATTTGGGGTAGCATCGGATGTGCTCTAGCCATGAAAATTGGTGGAGAGGCTAAAGCACATGAGGCCTCCAAGACTGAGAAATGGTTTGGGAAGATTCTACCCGTTTAAGGAGACATTAAAATAATTAATATTTTTAATGGAGTTCCTAAGTCTAAACTTAGGAAAATAAAATATTAAAGGGTATTAATATAAAATTGGGTTAGAAGGTTCCAAAAGTCATGGATCAAGCCGAATATAATCTTAGTCATTGATTAGAGATGTAATCTCGACCGTTGAAGGACCACGAGAAAAGTATAAGAGGAGGCTTGAGGGTCAGTTGGAGAACACACCAAAGTGATCAATCATTCGTTTTGCTAGAGCGGGGTTGCTACGCAAATTCGAATTAGTGATCAGCAACTAGGGGCAGTGAGTACTGGACAAAGAGGCAGAGATAGTGCCTAGAGACCAGCGCAAAGGCAAAGAGCAAGAAGCAGCAGCCAGAGCAGGCCACACAAAGCCCAACAGAGAGAACGCAGAGGCTAGAGGGATTGCGTCATCCACGCAGAGAGCAGCTGGAGTGATGTAGAGGGTCCCAAAGGCTACGCAGTACCTCAGAGGGCTAAAGCAGAGGTCAGATGGACCAGCGCAGTGCTTCAAAGTCGCTGGAGAGGGTTTCGTGGGATAGGTTTTCTGAATACCTGTTTCTAAATAGAGAGGTATTGCTGCCAGTTATTTTTCTCTATTGGGTGAGCCAGTTTGGTGCCCAATTGTACTCAAGGAAATACTACATAATAATAAACCCTCATAATAGCTGCACCGATTTTCTTGCATTGGGTTTTTTCGGGGACATTTGTCCAAAAATAACGATGTCACTTATGTGTTTGTTTTCTTTTAGCTGATGATCTGTAGATTTTGAGACTGTATTGTGTTTATTTCGTTGTTTATATGTTTTAAATAACTTGTTCGAATTTAACAAGTAGAAGAAATAAACCAGAAGAATATAGATTAAATTTCTAACAGATAGAATTAGAAATTTCAACATAGACATAGTCCTGTACCCATCCGAGTTCCAACCCCTTGAGCTTAACCGAGATTTCAGAGTGGAATGCGAAGGTATTACTATACCTTATCACCGAGATCTCACTTCTAATTATTCCATCCGAGAATATACTACTTCAAGATATGTGAAGTTGCAGAGCTTGTTTTTATCTGAGTTGCTTAAGAGAATGTGAGATTCTTTTCCTCCCATTTGCAGTGACCTTAGGTGGGTATATATAGTCGTCATGCCTCCATAACAAGCCGACATAACCAAGTGATATGTTGTGTCTCTTTTTTTTGTCGACATGACTTCAATTTAAATTATTTTGCTAGCCAACGTGATAGAGTTTTCCATTGTTTTTCTTGTTTGTCTTCAGGAGGATTATGCTGGTCTTGGAGGGTTGTTCTTAGACACTAGGTAGCTTCATATACATTACAAATATGCTCAAAAAGGGCTCATGATTTTGACTCTTTGACTCTCCTAGACTTATGGAATGAGCAAGAAACTCTTTCATATGATTTACAAAATCAATATTTCTTTTCTTTACAAGTACAAAGATCAAAATTACATGTATAAATATCGAACCTAGTTACATTTTATTCAACAGTTCATTGTTTACAACCTTAATATAAAGGTTCGAGTCAACATAACTTTTTGTGAAGCCTATTCTCTGTAGGTATGCATCCATTCTAGCATACCATGCTCTTGGTGGTTGCTTGAGGCCATATAATGCTTTCTTCAATCTGCAAGTGTATGCCTTCCTATATTTGACTTCAAATCCCAAGGGTTTTTCTATATAGAATTCTTCCTGTATAATGCCATTCAGAAATGTTGTCTTGACATCCATTTGGTGGATGTTCCATCCCATCAATGTTGCCAAAGAGACTAATGATCAAATCGTTGTATATCTTGCCATTGGAGCAAATGTTTCTTCATAGTCAATGCCTTCAAGTTGAGAGAACCCTATAGCCACAAATCTTGATTTATACTTATCTATACTTCCATCAGCTGCATGCTTGATCTTATAGATCCATTTAGAAGTAACCACAAATTTGTCTTCGGGCCTAGGTATGATCTCCCAGACTCCATCCCTCATTATAGATTAATACACTTCATTCATGGAATCCTTCCATTCTCGATGTTCGACAGCCTCTTCAAAGGTGGATGGTTCTGCTTCTATTAATTTTTTCATGTATGCAGCATACCCAAAATATTTCTTGGGTCTCTTACTTGCTCTAAATGATCCTTTTTCTGCCCCATGACCTTCTGGATCAAGTAGTGTGGATTTCAACCAATCAGGTCTTTTTCTTGTTTTAGAAATGACCATGGGTTGAACAAGTTCACTTGGCCATTATTCTTCATGGTGTGATCCTTCTCCTTCTTTGTCAACTTCCTCCTCAAATATCAGAAGTTCTTTATCATCAGAATCTATGGAAAGTTCTTTTGACTTCTTGAATGCTATACTCTCATCAAATATGACATCATGACTAACTTCAATGTGACGCCCATCTTTCATATAGATTCTATAGGCTTTTGATGAGTTATTATACCCAACAAATATTCCCTTCGTACCAAAAGGATCCAACTTCTTTCTTTTGTCCTTTGGTATATGAATATACACAGGACACCCAAAGATTCAGAGATGATCTAAAGATGGCTTCTTCCCCGTGAATACTTCTTCCGAAGTCTTGTTATTTAGAGATCTATGAGGACATCGATTTTGAATGTAGACTGTTGTCTTTGTTGCCTCTCCCCACAGAAGCTTACGTGTTGAAATTTGGTACCAGAGGACAGGTGGTTCCCTTAGGCTTTGATCTTTGGCCTAGGGAAAAGTGTCCAAAAGAATTTAATTTTTCTCCTAAAGTGACTTTATAATTTTTATAAAGTTAAATCTAATTTAAAAGTGACTTTAAGTGATAAAGTTATTAAGTCTAATTTTAAAGTAACTTTTATAAAGTCAATGAAAAAATAGAAAGGAAAAGTGACTTTGGAAATAAATGACTAAGTGGGTCTTTATTAAAGTGGGGTGAATTAAAAAATAGAAAGTGAGATTTAAATGAGAATTTAATCTCAGCCATTGATCTAAATCTATTTCAGCCATTGGATTTAGAGATCACCCAAAAGTCACTTGGAGTTATATTAAAGGAGGAAAAGGTCATTCATTCTTTCATGAGCAGATTGGGAGAAGGAGAGCAAGAGAGCAAGAGAGATTTCTGAGCAGGGAGGAGAAGGAGACAGCAGCTTGGCACACATTCCAAGGCAGCAGTTGAGCATATTTGTACAGCTGACTCAGCACATAGTGAAAGGCAGATTTTTGCACAAAAATCGAGGAGCAGTTTGCTGATTTTTCTGCACACAAAATGGAGGCCGTACAACATTTATTGTTGTCCTGTTTGCTATAATTTCCAGATTGCTGTGAGGCACGGGAAAGGAGATAAGTTGTAAATTTGCTTGCTGATTTTTTGCTGAATAATTCTCACTGTAAAAAGGCAATTTTCAGAAATAAAGAAGAGCTCTCAAACTGGTTTTCCCCAAGAGTTGTAGGGAGTTTTTCCAGGGTCAAGTTGACCAAAAATATCAGTGTTTTAATGTGTTTTAATGGCTGTTTTTGATTGCTGATTTTTAATTCTGCAATTTCCAGCATTCTGAAAAATTTCCAGAATTTGTGTTTTCAGCAATATTTATTTTTTTCAGTCTGTTAAATGTATGGTTATGGGAATGGGCATTTAACTACATGGGAGAAATAAGGAGAAACTGAAAACCGGGGTGGGAAAACAGAAATTTTTACATGGTATCAGAGCTTGAGTGCTGAAGGGCAGTTTGGGACAACAAAAGGAAAAATTACAGTTGCTGATTTTTCACTCAGAAAATTCCAGCAAGCTGATTTTTTCATAAATAGCAGTTTTATCTTTACTACAGCAGTGCTATTCTTTCAGTTTTAGGACAGCAAGATGTCATTGGGATTGAGGGTGGAGGATAGGTTGGATGGGCATACAAATTACAGTGTTTGGAAGGAGAGAATGCAGAGTATCTTTGAGGAGGCAGAAGTCTGGGATATCATGGTGCATACCGCACAGAACCCTGTTGTTGTGCCCACTGATGTTACTCAGTTGGCTGAGTATAAAAAAAAGAACAATAAGGGTAAGAGGCTGATTCTAGACGGAATCAAAGACCATTGCATTCCTCATGTGAGAGGAAAGAGCAATGCCCATGAGATGTGGACAGCATTGTCCAATCTCTACCAGAGTACCAATGAGAACCGGAAGATGGTCCTGAAGGAGAAGCTGAAGAACATTAAGATGGGGAATGATAGTGCAGCTGGATATCTCACAAAGATTACCAATGCGAGAGATGAGTTGGCAGCGTTTGGAGAGGCCATTCCATCCACTGAGTTGGTGCGTATTGCAGTGAATGGCCTCCCCCGTTCATGGTTGAACTTTGCTGATGTGGTTTGTGCACGTGAGACCCTTCCCACATGGGAGAGGTTTTGGGATGATTGCATTCAGACAGAGATCAGGAAAGGACAGCTTGGGGTAACCAAGCCAGTTGAGCAGGATGAGGACGTAGCACTGGTGGCAGGAGGCAAGAAAGGCAAAGGGAAGAAGCAGGCTTCCACAAGCAGTGGTGGGGGCAAAGGCAAAGGTAAAGGTAAACAGGGGAACACACAGAAGGACTATTCCAAGGTGAAGTGTTGGAATTGTCAAAAGATGGGACACTATGCAGTTGTGTGTCCGGAGAAGAAGAAGAAGAAGGGGAAGAACTAGGACGTGGCAGCTTCAGCAGAGATTGAGGACTTTGCTGGTCGTTTTGACCGAGAGTTTGTGTTCACTACGTGTGAGTCCTCTAGTGCAGGATCACCTGCCACACAGGTTCAGAGGGAGCATGCTTTTCCCTCGATTAGCGGAGCATCTTAAGGTATCTGGTATGTGGACAGTGGGGCTTCACATCACATGACAGGAGTCCGTGAGTACTTCTCAGAGCTTTCAGAGAGTGGCACTGATATTGAGGTAGTACTCGGTGATGACAAAGTTGTTAGAGCAGTCAGGGTGGGGACAGTGACATTTCAGAGGGAGTCCAAACCTCCCTTGAAGGTGACAGAGGTTCTTTATGTGCCAGGGATGAGGAAGAACCTCATATCCATCTCAGCTTTGGAGGACAGAGGATATGAGGTATTGTTCAGGGGAGGACAGGTGTTGATGTATCCCAGGGGCACTCCAGCTGATTCAGCTAGAGTGATAGGTGTACGCCATGCAAAGGTGTACAAGTTTGCATTTCAGCCCCTTTTGGCATTGAGTAGTAGTACCGACAGCAGAGCTAGCAGTTCTGAGCTGTGTGAGATTTGGCACCGCAGGATGGGACATATGTATCATGGAGCCTTGAGGACATTGCGGGAGATCACTACAGGTGTGCCAGATTTCAGTACTGATCACTTTGATACTTGCAGAGGTTGTGCGATGGGCAAGTTTGCCAAATCCCCTTTTCCCAGCAGTGACAGCAGAGCGACGGGGATACTTGATTTGATTCATTCCGATGTGAGCGGTCGGATGTCTCATGGTTCCTTGAGTGGATATGAGTACTATGTTTTATTCATTGATGATCACTCCAAGAGGACCTGGATTTATTTCTTGAAGACCAAGAGTGAGGTCTTCAAGTGGTTTCAGGAGTTCAGAGCTCTTGTGGAGACACAGAAAGGTCGAAAGATCAAGCCCCTGAGGTCGGACAGTGGAGGAGAGTACAACCTTGGAGAGTTTGTTGACTATTGTGAGAAGGCAGGCATTAGGAGGGAGTTCACTGTTCTTACAACCCCCAGCAAAACGGGGTTGCGGAGAGGAAGAACAGATCCATCATAGGGGCTGCCAAAGCCATGTTACATGATCAGGGGTTGCCATTGTTCTTGTGGGCAGAGGCCTGCAACACAACTGTTTACTTGCAGAACAGGAGTCCCCATCGTGCCTTGGGGCACATGACTCCGGAGGAGGCTTTCTCTGGGAAGAAGACTGATCTTAGTCATCTTCATATCTTTGGATGCATTACATACTCCTATATACCCAAGGAGAAGAGGACCAAACTAGAGCCCACCGCAGAGAAGGGTATCTTTGTGGGCTACAGTGAGACCTCAAAGGCCTTTCGGATTTACATTCCTGAACAGAGGAGAGTTGTTGTCAGATGGGATGTGAAGTTCGAGGATGACAGGGCCTTTAGGAGGTCACGGGAGTTAGAGTATCTAGATCAGCCAGACCCTCAGCAGCAGTTGAGTCAGTCGCAGGGATCCAGCGGGCAGGGATCAAGAGGATCCGGAGGTACATCTATGAGGATGTCAGGTCCATCAGTGAGCAGTGGCTCGCCGAGCCAGAGGGGTGGTGCTCCGGGCAGCATGCAGAGAAGTTCACAGAGAAGTTCACTAGGGAGTCCACTGATGGACAGTTCACACGGTACCTCAGCTTCTACAGGTTCAGGTGTAGGCAGGAGGACAGCAGACAGACAGTCAGGAGTTCAGGCTACTGATGATGATGAGGAGGAGGAGTTTCATTCTCCAGTGGGAGAAGTGCGCTCAGGGAAGAGGAAGCCCAAGTGGCTTCAGGACACCTTGAGAGATGCCACATCTGTTGCTGAGCCGAAGAGGCCGGTCAGAGAGAGTATACCACCTGAGAGGTTTTGTAGCTATATGGCGATGGTTACCAGCATCCTTGACTCTGAGCCTTCTAGCTATGAGGAGGCAGCTAGCCAGCAGGTCTGGAGAGAGGCCATGCAGGAGGAGTATTCTTCTATCATGAAGAATGATGTTTGAGAGGTGGTGCCGAGGCCTGAGGGCAAATCCGTGGTTACTTCTAGATGGCTTTACAAGGTAAAGCATGCTGCAGATGGCAGCATTGAGAAATTCAAAGCGAGGTTTGTGGCTAGAGGGTTCTCCCAGGTAGAGGGAGTTGATTATGAGGATACCTTCGCTCCCGTGGCTCGATATACTTTGATCCACTCCATTATATCGATAGCAGCAGAGATGGGTTGGAAGATCCACCAGATGGATGTGAAGACCGCATTTCTCAATGGCTTCATACAGGAGGAGGTGTACATTGAGCAGCCACAGGGCTTTGAGGTGCATGGGAAGGAGTCCCATGTGTGCAGACTGAAGAAGGCCCTTTATGGCCTGAAGCAAGCTCCCAGAGCTTGGTACTCCAGGATAGATGCATACTTGCAGGGGATGGGTTTCACAAAGAGTGAGGCAGATCCGAACCTTTACTTTATTGTGATTGGTGAGGAGCCTCTCATTTTGGTGCTGTATGTGGATGACTTGATCATTACAGGTGCAGAGAGACTCATAGAGCACTGCAAGAGAGATCTTGCGGCGGAGTTTGAGATGAAGGACATCGGCTTGATGCATTACTTTTTGGGTTTGGAGGTGTGGCAGGAGGAAGGGCATTTCTTCCTGGGGCAGGGGAAGTATATTGTGGACATCCTTAGCAGATTCCACATGGAGGATTGTAGACCCATGTCAACATCGATGATCACCAACTGGAAGAAGCTTCATGCTTCGGATTCCAAGTTGGTGGATCCCACATTGTATAGGCAGCTGATTGGTTCCTTGATGTATTTGGTCAACACTAGACCAGATATCTGTTTTGCAGTCAACACGATGAGTCAGTTTATGTGTGAGCCTAGGAAGGTTCACTGGGTGGCTGCAAAATACATTTTGCGGTACATGCAGGGGACAGTGGATTATGGTCTGGACTACAGGCAGGGAGATGGAATGAGATTGGCAGGGTACACTGATTCGGATTGGGCAGGTTGTGCTTCTAATAGAAAGAGCACTTCAGGGTGTTGTTTTGGGTTGGGTTCAGCAGTAGTGTCATGGTTCAGCCGGAAGCAGCAGTCAGTAGCACTGAGTTCAGCGGAAGCAGAGTATATGGCAGCCAGTCTAGCTAGTTGTGAGGCCATCTGGCTTTGCAAGATGTTGTTTGGCTTATTTGGTTAGCCGTTGAGACCTTCAGTGATTTCCTGTGATAATCAGAGTTGCATTAAACTCACGGAGAATCCAGTATTTCATGACAGGTCAAAGCATATCGGGATCAGATATCATTTCATCAGAGACTATGTTCAGAAGGGAGCTGTGAAGCTTGAGTATATTTCCACTGATGAGCAGGTTGCAGATATTCTTACCAAAGCCTTACCACGGGGCAAGCATGTCTACTTCAGAGACAAGATGGGTGTGGTGAGGAACACCTTCCTCGGTAAGAGGGAGTGTTGAAATTTGGTACCGGAGGACAGGTGGTTCCCTTAGGCTTTCATCTTTGGCCTAGGGAAAAGTGTCCAAAAGAATTTAATTTTTCTCCTAAAGTGACTTTATAATTTTTATAAAGTTAAATCTAATTTAAAAGTGACTTTAAGTGATAAAGTTATTAAGTCTAATTTTAAAGTAACTTTTATAAAGTCAATGAAAAATTAGAAAGGAAAAATGACTTTGGAAATAAATGACTAAGTGGGTCTTTATTAAAGTGGGGTGAATTAAAAAATAGAAAGTGAGATTTAAATGAGCATTTAATCTCAGCCATTGATCTAAATCTATTTCAGCCATTGGATTTAGAGATCACCCAAAAGTCACTTGGATCACCCAAAAGTCACTTGGAGTTATATTAAAGGAGGAAAAGGTCATTCATTCTTTCATGAGCAGATTGGGAGAAGGAGAGCAAGAGAGCAAGAGAGATTTCTGAGCAGGGAGGAGAAGGAGACAGCAGCTTGGCACACATTCCAAGGCAGCAGTTGAGCAGATTTGTACAGCTGATTCAGCACATAGTGAAAAGCAGATTTTTGCACAAAAATCGAGGAGCAGTTTGCTGATTTTTCTGCACACAAAACGGAGGCCGTACAACATTTATTGTTGTCCTGTTTGCTGTAATTTCTAGATTGTTGTGAGGCACGGGAAAGGAGATAAGTTGTAAATTTGCTTGCTGATTTTTTGCTGAATAATTCTCACTGTAAAAAGGCAATTTTCAGAAATAAAGAAGAGCTCTCAAACTAGTTTTCCCCAAGAATTGTAGGGGGTTTTTCCAGGGTCAAGTTGACCAAAAATATCAATGTTTTAATGTGTTTTAATGGCTGTTTTTGATTGCTTATTTTTAATTCTGCAATTTCCAGCATTCTGAAAAATTTCCAGAATTTGTGTTTTCAGAAATATTTATTTTTTTCAGTCTGTTAAATGTATGGTTATGGGAATGGGCATTTGACTACATGGGAGAAATAAGGAGAAACTGAAAACCGGGGTGGGAAAACAGAAATTTTTACATTAGGTAGATCTTGATCGTGTAACATATCTTTTACATTTTCTTCAATGGATCTATTCTTTCTTTCTATGACTCCATTTTGTTCGGGATTGTATGGGACTATCCACTTCCTCTTAATCCCAGACTCCTTACAGAATGCTATAATCTCTTTGGATGTATATTCTCCTCCATTATTAGATCTCAGTATCTTGATTCTTCTTTCTGTTAGGTTTTCCACTTCAGTCTTGAATTCTTGGAATTTTGTAAATATTTCATCCTTGGTTTTGATTAAGTAAACCCAAGTCTTTCTTGAATGATCATCTATGAATGTGACATAGTGTAGATGGCCTCCAAGTGATTTGGAGTCATAGAGCCACACACATCAGAGTGAATGAGATCCAAGATTTCTTTCGACCACGAAGCATTGCTTCCAAATGGTCTCTCAGTATTCTTGCCCAATGCACATCCCTTGTAGAAACCTTCATGATCCTCCTTCAAATTCGGTATTCCATCTACTATGGAACTTGGTTGGAAGTATTTTCAAATGCAGATGACAAAATCTTCGATGCCAAAGTTCGCATGGACTAATCTCAGTGTGAACTAGGGCTTGGTTTATAGGAGATATTAATCTGTAAAGCCTTCCTTCTTGGATACCAATAAATTTAGCTTGATCTATGCTTGAGTCTTTTCCCCAAACAACTACTTTTCCATCAATGAAGGCTACTCTATCTCCTTTATCTTCTAAACTTGAAATAGAAAGTAGATTTTTGTGCAAACCTAGAACAAATAGAATGTTGTTGAGGTGGATGTTGCTTCCATCCTTGAGTTTTATGGAAGTTGATCCAATGCCCTTCACTGGATAGCTTTTGTTGTCTCCAAGTTCCACAGAGTAAGTGGATTTTCCTTTTGATAAGGTCTGCAATTGGTTGGAGTGACCAATCATGTGCCTTGATGCACCACTATCAATTACCCAAATGTCTTCGATTTGGAATGTACCAGAGAGAGCTGAAACAAGACCTTCATTCCTTTCATTGATTGATGCCTTCTTTGAAGAGAATAAGAAGCTGCATGTTTCCTTGATACCTTTCTTGAGATGGTTTGCAATTTTCTTGATGAACTTCTTCATTGTAGAGGATATTTTCATGATGCCCTTAGAGAACCAAAGCTCTGATACCATGTTGATAATTGAATAAGGCAATGAATATGTTAATTCTCTTAACTTGATAACTGTTTGTGTTACCTTTTACTTATTAGCTTTGTTCGTTATTATTCTAATGTGCAATACATCAAATAGCTACTAAAATAGTAAGAACAATGACATAGTATATAGGCTACAAGCCAGGGCCAAAACCCCTCCTCTTGAGGGGAAACCCCATAAATCTCTTCTTTATCTTACAAATCTTTCAATTGATGAATACCATGACTTAGACTCAGAAAAATACTCTCCAATATTAAGTCTACACAACCTTCTGATGCAATATCTTCGACCTCCTAGTAGATCCAAAACTCTACTCCCCAACAACTGTTGCTGCCTCTCTAGGAGACTTCGATCTCCTTCTAAAAGCCTTCCTCTTGTCTTCGCTTGCCTTGACTTGAGTCCTAGGGCTAGTAAGATGCCCTAAGAGACATTCACTTGCCTTCCCTTCTCTTTTGCTTCTAAAATCAAACCCCAGAAGATCCAACGCGTAAAATCCTAACTTCGACCTTCCCAAAAGAATAGATAAGGCTCAAAAACACTTCGACTTCTTTGACTTTCTCTTCTTCACACTTCCTTCTTCAATTTCTCCTTCGCACTTCCTTCTATGACCAGGAGATGAGTGAGTGAGATGATCCAAATGGAGGACGAGTTCCTCTTATATATAGGCTTCTTCAAGGGTGGACGTAGCTCTTCATGTAGGTTGATTTGACAACTCATTAGGCCAACTTGATCTTGGAGGTATTTACAATGTGCCCATAGGGTCTTCCATATATGATAATGACTCTTCTACCTAGGACAAATCCTAGAAGCACTCAATGGGTGCTTGACCTATAAAATAAAAGAACTTGAGCATGAAACCCATGCTCCAATAATAATAATAATTTATTTTTCATTTTATATCAATACAAATTGGATCCTAGAACACTCTCTAAGTTTTCATGAACTCTGTAAATTCATGCCAAACTTTCAAAGTCTTATAAATATCAAGCTTATCAGAAGTATCCTCGTACTAGTTGCAATTTGTGGTCAGCGTGGAGCAACGAGGACCCTTGGTCAAATGCGCAGACTTTTGGCCCATGGTAATGAGCGTTGTCACAAATTAGCATGACGAGAGGTCATATCAAGAAATGGGGACAGTTTCTGATATCGCCAAGCAAACCCCTAGAAGAAGGAAAAGCCCTAAGCGACTCGGACCTGAAAAGTCATAAAACCATACGGATATCGCGTTGATTCTGTTAGAAGCGGGTCCCACACAAACCGGCAGAATATTGAAAGGGCTTCAAGCGGTAAGCGGTTTCAACCGAGTCCTACCCGATGCCACACAATGTGTGCCACGCGTCCGATGGAAGAGAGAGAAAACTGCTCACATCGGACGGGTAAACATTATGCTATTTACCTGCCTGATATGGACAGAGACCATAGGATCTAGAGGCTCTAGATCAATGACAAAAATGTGATCCGCTAGATGTTCGGATTCAATGGGGTAAACAGGTTGAGTGTATAAGATTTGAAGTCCAACATGAACGATGAGTTGGCAAAAGAATCATGTTCGTGGGCGTTCTGGGAGTTAAACGGAAATAATAGCAGTTAAAACATTTCCAAGAGAACTGACACTCAGTTTGTTATGAAACAGGTGGCCACCAACCTGTGAGGCGTTACACAATGAAGATGACGCAGAATAGAGGAATTCAAATGGATAGAGGCAGGAGAACCAGAAAGCTGGGAAGCGGAAACAAACAGTCAAAAAGATTGGCTTAAAGCCAAGAGCTGATAAAGAGACAAGCAAGCAAGAGAGAGCAAGAAGTAAAGAGCAGAGAACAAAGAGAAGTAAATCAAGCTAACCTGCAGAAGAAAAGGCAACATCAAGAGAGAAACAGAGAGAGTTAGAGAGTGTGTACTCCAGAGAAGGCTTGAGAGGTTCAAGCAAACTCTTCTGTATATGCTTGTCATGTATTGAGTCTTAGATTGGACTCATACCATTGTGACCAATAGAGGCCAAGTTTCAGTAAGGAGAGTTTGTGTACTCCAAAGACTTGGGGAATCCAAGTACCATCCTACTGATTATTATCTGTTGAAGTGAGACTCAAATTGAGCTCACTATTGTAAAAACCATACTTTGAAAACACAATAGAGAAGCCACCACTGAAGGTTGGACCAGGAGACGTAGCCCAGGAGTATTCGGTGAACTCTTTATTAAATTTGTTGTGTATGTGTTTGCTTATTATATTTCTCTTATTGCTTCAGTGTCTTTGTATTTCGCAATCTTATCGATCCGTTGCATAAAATAACATAGGCACATCCCAGCACATGAGTTTGTAATACCTTATTAATTATCTTAGATCATTTTCAGATCAAGTGGTATCAGAGCACTAGGTTGTTAAGGTTAGACAAGCTTGTTCTAGATTCTGTTGTTGAATGCTAACTAGGTCAAAGCTTAAATTACGAGAAGGAGAATTGGTAAAAGCTAACCCGGAAATTGGAAGAGTCTGTTAGCGCTTGAAATTTCACCTCAGGCTGAGAAAGGTAAACTCCAAGGCAACATCAAACCACTTAGCCTCGTAGCTAGCCCTACGGGGCAGGAGAGGGCTCTCTCCGGTCTATCTCAGTAAAGATCTTCAATGGGCGAGATGACCAATAGGGAAACACTGATTTTAGGCTAGTAAACTGATCAAGAGGTTTAAATTTTGGATTTTTAAAGTTTTGGTGGAAAATTGGGGAATGGCAATTTCGGGTGCGGGGATTGGACACAGTTTTCACAGGGAGTTCTTTGGGGTGAGGTAGGAAACAATATTGATGCTTTTGATAGAGATAGATGGATGAGAATGACTGGTGAGGAGTTAAGGAGAGCAAGCAATAACCTTGAATTCCCCTTAAACAGTTGAAAACATTGATATTAAGAAAACTTAAAAGCAGAGCATGACAGTCATGAATTCTACTTTAACACTTCATTTGCCTAATTTGTAGAAGGAAAAGTAAAGAAATGATTCACATAACACACTTACAAGTACAAATAGAAACACACCATCAATACATGTGACCACAAGAATCCCAAAAAGGACTGCAAAACCCTGATCTTCCTTTGCCAAAAATTGCAGAGATATAGTGAATAATACAATAAGAGCTTCTCCCTCAAGAGTCCAACCATGAAAATGAGCAAGAGAGTACATAATATAGATCATCTAACATCTTTCCCTGCCTCTAGGGGTCGAGCTCACTATCCTAGGAGCTGTTTCAACCACTTCTAAACTAAGCACTAAAAACTAGGCAGTCAAAACAACTTGCCTCTATAAGCTAGGAAACCAATTCATTCATTTAATTTTCACCTATTTCATGAATGAATCTTCTAGAAGAGATACATAAGTGTAAAAGTGTCATAAAATTACATCATTTACAAAAAGGAGGATAAAAATCAACTCCAAAAAGTCAAACATAGTCAAAACTACGTTTTGTTGAGCTGTAGGTTGAAATCGTGAGCAATTTGCCTGACGGGTCGCGCGCCAAATCCTGACAGGTTGCGCGCCTTTGAGAGCACTTTTTGGGTACTTCCAGGTGTCCAAATGGGGCAAGAGTAGGCTTGTTGGAAAGGTCTGGATGTCTACTTTCCAACCCAAGTGGAATTTCTGAATTTGGTGGTAATTTACCCCTCCAAAATTTCAATCTCCCAAGACTGCTTTCTGTGTGTCAAAAATGTGGCAGAAAGTCATTTTTTGCTTGTTTTTTGACTTTCTGGAGGCCCAAAACTTCACAAAATCTCTTGGCAATGGGTGATCATGTGTAACTTTTCATGAAAAATCCAGAAATGTTGAGTTTTCCCGGAACGAAGTAGCCAAATGAAAGGGTCGCGCGGGGGGTGAGACCCGTTGAGGGGACAAAACCTGTTTTTTGCCTGAAAAAACCAAAAATGACCCAAAATGCTCAAAATTTCTTGGAATTTGTGCCGGGGCTGAGCTATTTAGTGCCATGCTCCTTCAAGAAAGCCTCGGCCAAGATATGGAGGTGTTCGGACCTTTTCCTTCGTTTTTGTGCCTTGGCCAACCTCCTTGGATCTAGCGATTGAAATTTTGACATTTCTCTAAAACCATGATACCTGTGTAAAAAGTGAAGGAGGTTTTTCTTCTTTGGCGTGTTGTTGACAAAAACCTCTCTCAGTTTTCCAAAATTCATCTTTTATTGCTCTGGAACATCATTTGAGTGCGACTTGTCCCGATGTGTGAAACAAGGAATTTTGTCGAAATGGAGCGAAATGAAGGGGATAGGGGGCTTCTAAATTCTTGGGGAAATTTTTGGGAGTGGGGAGGGATGTTAGGAAGCAGGGGAAAGTGGAATCTCAAAGATTGAGCAAGGGGAAGGGGTCCAAAAGGGAAAAACACAGGCCAAACCTAGAAAATTGTCAAGTTGTAGCTAGAAACTAGGGTTTGTGCAAAAATGAGGAATTTGGGGGATCTCAGTGATGGGAAGCATTTGATAAGGTACATGAAGGATAGGGGAAGGTGTATGAACATCTGGATACAAGTTTTGCCAATGATTTGACCGTCCACGAGAAATCGCCTTCAAAACCCTAGGAGAGGGAAATGACCTTACCTAGGCGCAACTGAAGCATGAACAAGGTGTAAAATGACTCATTAGACACTGACATGACAATGAAAACCCTATGAATGATGATAGACTCAGCTGAATAGTAACATAGATTGGTGTTTGGGCAATTTTGAAAGGAGTGAAAGCAAACCCTAGACCTAATGCCTAGTGACCAAATTTTGCTTGAAAACTCTTTGAAATGACAAAATTTGACCTTGACACTCTGAGACCACTTTGTAAGAGCATATTTGATCACTGGAGGAAGGCTGGAAAGACTAACACTAACATAGTCTATCCTAAGAGGAAAATGGCAGAAGAAAGTCCCTTGGAATCAGACTCCCATTTCATGGATAGTTTCATGATCATGACGGCCATGGTAGAGGAAATGTATAGAGAATTTAAGAAAGGTAAAAATTATGAAGCATCTACTAGTAATTCTGCACAATCTCCTGATAATGACGAAAATGAGAGGAAAAGACATGAGTTTTTTCATATTAGAGTTATTTCCAAGCATCAAAAGATTGATACTTTACTTGATAGTGGCTCACAGGTAAATTTAATCTCTGAAGCAATTGTAAAGAAGCTGGGATTACTAACTACACCTCACAAGAAGCCATATCCATTACGTTGGTTATGTGATAAAGCAAAGTTACAAGTGACTAGACAATGTAAACTTAGGTTTTCTTTTAGGTCAGGCATTTGTAGATGAGATTGAGTTAGATATAGTTTCTTTGGATATATGTGGAATTGTTTTAGGAAGTCCTTACTTGTATGATAGAAAAGAAATTTTCTACAGAGCTGAAAACAAGTATCAACTAGTTAAAGAGGGAATCGAATATATTGTAAGAGCTCATAAACTCAAGAATAATTATATTCTCATAAACTCAAGGCAGATGAAAAGAATTGTAAATTCATGCAAACAATTTTTACTGATGGTTATAAAGGAAAATAAACTTGGTAAAACCAATATATTTGAGGACTATAATGCTAAATAGCAAACTGATTTAGAAAAAGTTGTTTCAGAATATGATATACTATTCCATGAACCTAAAATCCTGCCACCCCAAAAGGAAATAGTATATGATATTAATTTGTAGCAAGATGCTCCATTGCCTAACATCGGAATGTACAAGTTGTCCGCTTTAGAGAATGCAGAAATCAAGAAACAAGTACAGGAGTTGCTCGAGAAAGGGTTCATAAGACCTAGCACATCACCATGTGGGTCTCCAATTGTCTTGGTGAGAAAGAAAGATGGCTCATGGAGAATGTGCATTGATTACCGAGCACTGACCAAGATAATGATCAAAAATCGTTATCCCCTTCCTCGCATAGATGATCTATTAGATCAGTTGAAAGAAGTTGTTTATTTTTCCAAGTTGGACTTGCATAGTGGCTATCACCAGGTTAGAGTTGCAAAGCAAGATACATGGAATATTGCTTTCAAAACAAAGCAGGATTTGTATGAGTGGTTAGTTATGCCTTTTGGCTTAACTAATGCTCCTGCTACTTTCATGAGAGTAATGAATGATGTACTCAGACCTTTTATTGATGATTTTGTCATTGTATATTTGGATGATAATCTTTTATTTAGTAAAACATGGGAAGAACATTTGAAGCATGTCAAGCAGACTCTAGATGTTTTGAAAAGAGAAAATCTTTATGTTAAGCTCTCAAAATGTGAATTTGGAAAAACATCTTTGAATTATTTGGGTCATATTGTAGGGGGTAGTGAATTGAAGATAGATCCCTCTAAGGTTGCAGTCATTGTAAAATGGCCTAAACCCAAGTCTGCTACTAAAGTTAGAAGCTTCCTAGGGGCAGCACAATATTGAAAAAAGTTTATTGCTAACTTTTCCTTAATTGCAGCTCCTTTACATGCATTGACAGGATTGAATAAGGTGATTCGACACCTTGAAAGAAAAGATTAGCAAAGCACCAGTACTAGCACTGCCCAATATTCAAAGACCATTTGAGATTGAAATAGATTCCAGTGACTATGCCATGGGAGCAGTGTTGATGCAGCACAGTAAACCCATATGTTATCATTCTGAGACATTTAATTCTGCAGTATTTAATTATCCCACATATGATAAAGAATTGTATACATTAGTACAGAGTGTGAAAAAGTGGAAACATTATTTAATCGGAAAAGAGACAGTTATACATACTGATCATCAATCACTTCAGTACTTACACTCACAAACTAAGTTGCAACAATCAAGACAATATAGGTGGATGGGTTTCCTACAGCAATTTCATTTAGTCATCAAGTATAAAAAGGGCATACACAATAAAGTTGTAGATATGTTGTCCAGACCAATCATAAATGCATCTACTATACTTAAGCATAATTCAATATTGCATGAAAGCTACATTGAACAATATGCTCAAGATATAGATTCTAAAGATGTATATGCAACTTTAAGTTGTGGAAAACAAATAGAAGAATTGGATTATCAAATTAAGGACCAACTCTTGTATCATTTTGGAAAGTTATGCATTCCACAAACTGAAAGAGTAGAGATAATTCGAGAAGCACACACTTCTCTAATATCAGGTCACTTTGGTGTAAGTAAAACAGTTGCACAACTGCAAAGATTTTGTTATTGGCCAAAAATGAATGAGGCAGTTTCTAGATATGTAAGAGGGTGTACTATGTGTGCTAAAAGCAAGCCCAACAATAGAAAACTAGGCTTGTACACTCCACTACCAGTTCCTTCTCATCCTTGGGAAAGTGTTTCCATGGACTTTGTTGGGGGACTACCTAAATCTAGAAAAGGTCATGACTATTTATATGTTATTGTGGATAGGCTCAACAAAATGTGTATTTTAATACCTTGTAACAAAAAGATTACAGCTGAACAAATAGCAAAGTTGTTCTTTCAGCATGTATGGGTTCATTTTGGATCGCCCACTTCAATTATATCTAATCGATATTCCCTATTTGTTGGGAATTTTTGGTTGAGTCTGTGGGAATTGCTGGACACCAAACTAAAGAAGAGCACAGCCTTTCATCCACAAACAAATGGCCAAACAGAAGTGGTCAACAGGACAGTGATCCAGTTGCTCAGAGGCTATTGCAGGAAGCATCCCAAGCTCTGGGGTGAACATTTATGTTATTGCATCATGCTTACAACTGTGCTAAACATTCTTCTACATAGAGATCTGTTTTTGAGACCTATTTTGGTTTCACACCAAGGTCTCCCTTGGGTCTTTTCTTTGGTAAAGACATAGCGGTTGATGGACACAGTGATGTGGACAAGGAAACCAAGTTCATTGAACAAATCCAAGAGATTCACCAGGCAGTACAGGAACAGCTAGAAAAGAGCCAAGCCAAGTACAAGGCAATGCATGATAAGCATCGAATTGAGCATAGTTTCCAAGTTGGTGATCAAGTCTGATTGTATATCAGTAAAGACAAAATGCAAGGTGAAGGTAAGAAGCTAAAGTCAATAAGGTATGGACCTTTCAAGATACTTGAGAAAATTGGTGAGAATGTTTTTCATCTTGATTTACCAGCTTACATGCACTTCTACTCAGTTGTTAATGAAGAAAGCTTGAGACTATTTGAGCCTTCATTAATTGAAGATCCCGGAGAACAGAGTCAATTGCCTTCTATTGATGATCTATTACCTGAATATCTCAATGAATTGCAGGAAGATACAGTTCTAGACAATTAAGGTGAGAACTGCGCACAGAGGTGATGTTTAGTACCTCAAGATTGGGCTCAAAGGTTCAAAACCAAGCAGTGCAAAATGGATAGAAATTAGGCAAGTGAGGAATCTATACCCTCACTTAGTCGATGCTTGAAAACCAACTTTTGGTGGTCCAAAAGCTTTTTCAGTGGGAAGGCCGTGATCCAAATTGGATCCTAGAATACTCTCTAAGTTTTCATGAACTTTGTAAAATTCATGCCAAAGTTTCAAAGTCTTATAAATATCAAGCTTATCAGAAGTATCCTCGTACCAGTTGCAATTTGTGGTCAGCGCAGAGCAACGAGGATCCTCGATCAAGTGCGCAGACCATTAGCCCATGGTAACATGCACTGTCACAAATTAGCAGGATGGGAGGTCATATCAAGAAACGGGGGCAGTTTCTGATATGCAATTAGTGACTAGCCGCGCAAACCCCTCGAAGAAGGAAAAGGCACGAGCGACCCAGACCCGAAAATTCATAAAACCGTACAGATATCACGCCGATTCCGTCAGAGGCGGGTCCCACACAAATCGGCAGAATATCAGAAGGACTTTGAGCAGTAAGCGGTTTCAACCGAGTCCCACCCAATGCCACACAATGGGTGCCACACGTCCGATGGAAGAGAGAGAAAACCGCTCACATCGGACGGGTAAACATCATGCTACTTACCTGCCTGATATGGACGGAGACCATAGGATCTAGAGGCTCCAAATCGACAGCAAAAATGCGATCCAATGGATGACCAGATTCAA
The DNA here is from genome assembly GCA_031772625.1 of Pinus tabuliformis. Classification (NCBI taxonomy): domain Eukaryota; kingdom Viridiplantae; phylum Streptophyta; class Pinopsida; order Pinales; family Pinaceae; genus Pinus; species Pinus tabuliformis. Next base: position 589,870,459 of record CM062812.1, on the reverse strand, counting down.
CGGGGTAAACAAGTCAAGTGCATAAGATTTGAAGTCTGGCATGAACGATGAGTTGGTAGAAGAATCATGTTCGCATGCATTCTGGGAGTTAAAAAGAAATAACGAAAATTCAAACATTTCCAAGAGAACTGACACTCAGTTCGTTATGAAACAGGTGGCCACCTCCCTGTGAGGCATTACACAGGGATGATGACGCAAAATAGAGGAATTCAAATGAACAGAGGCAGGAGAACCAGAAAGCCGGGAAGTGGAAACGAAAAGTCAAAAATATTGGCTTTAAAGCCACGAACTAACAGAAAGACAAGCAAGCAAGAGAGAGCAAGAAGTAAAGAGTAGAGAACAGAGAGAAGTAAATCGAGCTGGCCTGCAGAAGCAAAGGGAGCTTCGAGAGAGAGAGACAGAGAGAGTCAGAGAGTCTGTGTACTCCAGAGAAGGCTTGAGAGGTTCAAGCAAACTCCTCTATATATGCCTGTCATGTATTGAGTCTCAGATTGGACTCATATCCTTGTGACCAATAAAGGTCAAGTTTCAGTAAGCAGAGTATGTGTACTCCAAAGACTTGGGGAATCCAAGTACCGTCCTATTGATTATTATCTGTTGAAGTGAGACTCAAATTGAGCTCACTGTTGTAAAAACTATGCTTTGAAAGCACAATAGAGATGCCACCACTGAAGGCTGGACCAGGAGACATAGCCCAGGAGTATTGGGTGAACTCCTTATTTAATTTGTTGTGTTTGTGTTTGCTTATTATGTTTCTCTTACTGCTTCAGTGTTTGTGTATTTCGCAATATTATCGATCAGTTGCATAAAATAACATAGGCACATCCCAGCACATGAGTCTGTAATACCTTATTAATTATCTTAGATCATTTTCAGATCAAGTGGTATCAAAGCCACGAGATTCAGATCAAGTGGTATCAGAGCCACGAGATTCAAATCATATATTTAAAAAATACATTTCATACTTATGAAGGCTGAACCTAGTTACACATTTTTCAACAGGAACTATGCGCAAGTCAACTTGAAGTGATTTGCGGATCAAACAACATGTACAATGCGTGAAGAGGTGCAATTTCACATGTATAATCTGTAATTTAAGCAAGGCATGCACAAAGAAGTTTGTCATGCAAATTATATGATCTGCGTGCAACAGTTTCAATGGTGTTTCCCTGGAATATTTGCAAAACAATCCCTACACAGACACTAACAGATTTGATGCACTAGAGATACGTAGATCAAAGTAAGATTTTGCAATCCAGATAAATAATATGATTCGCTAGTTCAATCTTGGCAAAAAACTTTATCATAGGTCAAGTTTATTGACCTAGCTATGGTTATCTCTGTGACATGTTTCGTTGGACAATTTTGTCGTATTGGAAAGTCCTGGTATCAAATTGACATGCTACAATGTGAAATTTTGGATGATTGGTCCACCCTAGACAACGCATTGTAGTACCTGGTCACCATATACATTACATGGCATGCAACATCGGATGGTCGAGTTGGCCTGGACACAGGGCCGTAGGCCTGGCCAAGAAATATAGGCCGAGGGTCTCAAACTGTATGATCCGAGAGTAATGGTATTTTTTCTCCATCAGTTGACAATAAAATCGCTGAGCTTTTGAAGAGGGCAAAGTTCGAAAGATTAGCCTAGGAAAGAACTAAGGACATGATATATTCTTTGCATAGATTAGAAGTACCCATTGTAACTGTTCACTCAAGTGGATCTGACAATGTTTCACAAGCGGACGGGGAAATTTTTCAACTTCACTTGATCTCGGGTGTAGTATCTCAGTGACAGTTGGGTAATATATGGGGTAATGTCGATATAAATCACATTAGAGTGTTCTTCCACTACTCTCTAGCTCTCGTGACACCGAAGGAGGAGTTTCAAAGAGGCCAGGCTATGCCAGTCTATGGATCTGTGTTCAAACATGATGAGTAGCGACAAGGAGTGGGAGAATCATGTTTACATGGACAAACTCGTTGAGCAGGCTAAGTGATATGATGAAATGGTTTAAGCCATGAAGAGGGTCGCAAAGTTGGATGTGGAGTTAACTGTAGAAAAATGCGATTGAGACTCGACGAGCTTCGTGGAGAATAATTTCTTCTATTGAGCAGGAGGAGGAAGTGAAGGACAATGATCATAACATGAAATGTATCAAGGAGTACAGACAGAAATTGGAAGCAAATATTTCCAAGATTTGCCATGATATTATGACCATCATTGATGAACACCTTTTTCCTTCCTCTAGTATTGGCGAATCCACTGTTTTTTACTACAAAATGAAAGGAGACTACTACCATTATCTGGCTGAATTCAGAGCATGAAATGATAGAAAAGAAGCCGCTAATCAGTGCTTGAAATCTTACCAGATAACTTCAAGTACTACAAAGTCAGATTTAGTGCCAACTCATCTAATCAGGCTTAGATTGGCCTTGAACTTCTCTGTTTTCTACTATGAAATAATGGATTTAGCTGAAAGGGCTTGTCATCTGGACAAGCAAGCTTTTGATGAAGCTATTATAGAACTTGACACCTTGAGTGAAGAGTCATACAGAGATATCATTTCATCATGCAACTTTTGAGGGATAACCTCACTTTGTGGACCTCTGATCTTCAGGAAGATGGAGGTAGTAGAGGTAGTACAACGATCGTTAGTAGTATCTATAACAGTTGACCAAGATCCAAAGAAGGGATAGAATAACCAGACAAAGAGCTGATTGAGGAGTCTTATGTTGACAACAAGTAGTGCATGGGTTGAAGGGATAAGCCCAAACTTGAAAATTTTATCAAGGAAGTTTCTCAGGTGGGCAACTAATTATGGTCTAAAGTAGCTGCTCTCTATGTGAGCATTGGAGGCAAAGGACAACCTGATACAAGAGTTAAATTCCTAAGATCAATGAATGGCTTTCTAAGCCTATTCTGCAAGATGAAGAAGTCAAAGGAATCCAAGCTTGATGAGATTGTAGATGGACTTCATTCCTACAACCCTCTACAATTTCTTCCTTAATCAAGAAATAAGTACTTCATACCTTTCTCCCTTGATTATAGCTATTTTTTCCTTGGTGAACCTCTTGTCTTTATATATTTTTTTCTTGGTTATAATTACTTCTTCCATGGCCTCCTGAATGAGGTTTACATGTACATCTTGAAGGCTTCAAAGCAATGATTTTGGCAACAGATGGCAGCATCAGGAAGAACAAAGAAAGGTTTGTGACAAGAGGTTTCTCCTAGTAAGGAGAAACAATAGAAGAAGGACCTGCTTACATGATAGAGGGAGCAATAGTGGTAGAAGGAGTTGTTCACATGACAAAGGGAGAAGCCAAGACTACCACAGTAAGACCTGCTTCAAAAGCCTGAAGGACATGGCCAAGCCACTTCATTTGAGACATGATACAGAAAGGAGCAATAGAGATCCTATAGATATCCACATATGAGCAAATTTTGGACATACATCAAAGATGAGCTTAATATGATGCTAAATGTTTCCCTCATTGGAAGGGAAGGATGAGGTCTTTTCAGGTTTTAGGTTGTCCATATCCTGAAGCCATAAAGAACACTCGTTGGGTCACAAAGGACTTTGACCAAGAGGAGATGAATACATTCACCTTTGAAGCCACCAAGACTTAGCTAGGTCATGAAGGACTTTGACCAAAAACGTGAATGTCCCAAGGCATTTACCAAGGAAATCATAGGATACATTCACCTCTAAAGTGAGAAGCACTTGGCTAGGTTGACCAAAGATGAATGTCCCAAGGAAATTATAAGGATTGGAAAAATCTTCTCCTTAGAAGCCAGGAGGACTTGGCTATGTTGACCAAAGGAGATATATGAAATTCACCTTTGAAGCTAGAAGGACTTGGCTAGGTCATAAAGGACTTTTACCAGAAAAGGTGAATGGTCCAAAGACAAATTCTCTCTTGAGAAGCTAGAAAAATTTGGATGCCTAGGCTAGGTCATGACCAGAGGAGATTGATACATTTGCCTAAGGGGCCATAAAGGACTCTGACCAACTTTGGATATATGAGGCGTTACACTGTCCACTTCAAGATGGATTTATCTATTGACATGCATCAATATGGCAAGCTCATAAACTCTTCTTAAGGAAGGAAAAATTTCAACTAAAGGAGAAATTGTTGCAGCGAAGGAAAATACCTCCCTTTGCTAAGAGGAAGTGTTGATTTTTGTGTATCATTGGGAGGTATTCCCACATGGCAAGAAGCCTCCTAAGTCGGCCTAAAAAATTATGGAAATTAAAATAAAATATATTTCATTTTTGGATTTCATGTATGTTGAAAATATGTCGCTGTGGTCGATATTTGAAGTCAACAAGTAAAAAGAAAAACTATTATTGTTATGATGTTCAACTCGGCACCAATTTGACAGGTTGACCCGACCTCATGAAGGGGTTTGACCATTTCTCAAAAACCCACTTGTTTGGACACATATAAATTGACAAAGAGACCTCCTCATTCGGCATCATCAACTCGACTTCTCTCAAGCGACTCTGATGTTCTGCTCACACATGCAAAGGAGGAAGAATTTGAAGTTTGACCAACTTAGATCATGGCATTTTTTGGCTATTTTGAATTGGAACGTTTCATTGATTGGACGACAAATATTCTGGGCATATTTTGAGCATCTTTGATTTGACCTTGACCAAATCTTTGAAGGAAAAAGATTGGACATTGACCGCAAGCCAAACTAGGCAGTTTGATTGAATTTTTTTGTGAAGCAGCAGGATCGAAATTCACCCCCCTTAACCTCAGTTGACCAGGAGCAACGACAAGCTAAATTTCGGCCTCTTTGACCATATTTTACTTGTGAGAAAAAGTTTAACTTCTTCTCTCTCCTTTGACTGGTTTGACTTGGAATTTCATTTGGTCAATGGTTTGGTATTTTGACTAGAAAATCAAATGTACATATTGATTGAATTGGACAATTTCTCCTAAGAAAATGTTGCTGGGTTTTTCCCTTGGTTTGGGGTTTTCCCAAGGTAAATTTTGTGTCTCTTATGCATCTTGATTTTACTGTGATCTCTATTGCCTTATTGCATTTATGGTTGAAATTTTCTGAACTGTAGTTGCTTTATGATTTGAAATGTTCTAAATAAGTAATTGTATCATTGGAAGTGTTATGAATAAAATATAGATATAAATAATAACAACACATCATAAATATTTAACAACGATTAGTCACTTAATGAAGAGGTATGTCCCTAAGGACATGACCGTTTAGAAAGGGACACCTTCCTAGGGTATATAAGTAAGGCCTCGCCCTCATTTGTAATCATCTAATCAATTTTTTATATAATATTCAATATACAATTACTTTTCCTACAATGAATGCTTGGTCTTCAAAGTATTTTGAAGATTATTGTTGCATATATGAACTTTGTTCGTTACATTGGTATCAATACTCTGGCAACTCAACAGCTAAAAAAAGCTACATTTGATCCCAACCTTTGGCCGTCAATTTTCATCAACCTTGTTGCCATCATAATAAAAAAGCTTTCACTATACATTTTGGAGATTCTCCATTTCGCTGTCAGGCCCTTGGCCACTTAAAATAATAATAGTAATTATTAATTATTAAAAAATATATTAAAAAAAAAAGAAAAAAGAAAAATTTATATTAAAGAAACTTATTAGAAAAAAATAATTAAAAAAAAGAGAATATTAGAAAAATGAAAAAAGTTGAATAAAATAAAAAAATATATTTCAAAAATTAAAAATTAAAAAAAGTTTGGCCCGACAGCACAATACCGCAACTGCCTCAACAACTAGTCCTTGTTCGCCACTGCAAGGGAATCTGCCATAGCTGTCAGTCGATCCACCACTAGGCCTATGTCACCTGTTGGCTACACCCTTCGTCATCATTGCCGTTCACACTCTAGACATTGTTTTGCCACCACTGTGAGAGAACAACGGAAAACCACCAGTAATAGGCGCCTTTTCTACATGTAGTCGGCACAACGACTGGACTACAGCCACCGACGAGACGCGCAGTTTGACAACTGCCAAAGCTACCACAAGCAAAGCCTACACGACCGTCAACCAGCCTAAAGCCACAAACTTGTCAATAGAATAACTATCCCACATTAAATCCTCTGCTGTCGTCGACATGCAACTAGCAATCACAACATGTAACAGCCATCAGATCATTGTCCCAGGTCACACAACCACCCACAGACAGAGCTGCAGCCTCCTCACCCTCCATATTGTCGTTCACCTGTTTGATCATTTCCATTCGTCTTGTTGTCTACTTGCTCAAGCCGTCAATCCATCGAATCCAACCATCGTGTTCATACAGTGAAGTTGTACCACATTTCAAATCACAACTACAATCACTAATGTAATTAGCCGAAGGGAAATAGGGCTCGCTGATGCAGTGGTAGTCAAACTTAGAATTAACGCCTTCTCTTACTTACAAACCATTGTATCTGTTGCCAAAGGTATTCATGCAGGGCTAAAATATGACACTTGGAGGCAACCAAAATTCAAAACAGTGTGACCGTTGAATTTAAGCACTGGGAAGGGATTTAAAACACGCAACATACACAATTTGCTAAAAACAAAAGTTGTTAAGTTAAAAAGCAAACTAAATAGCTTTTAGTTAAAGTTAAAGACATTAAAAGTTGTTTATTATTAGAGGGGAGGTTTAAGAAAATATTAATAGTATTGGGAAAGCAAATATATATATATATATATATATATATATATATGTGTGTGTGTGTGTGTGTGTGTGTGTGTGTGGAATCCACGAAATATATGTGACATAGTATTTTAGGTTCATATAAAAAGGAATAAAAACAAATTACAAGAAAAAGAGAAAAAAAAAATACAAAGGTGATAATTAATATTAGAGCACTTTTAGAAGAAAAAATAAAATAAAAATTGAAGTACTTAAATACTTAAAGACCAAGAATGGATTATAATTCAATAATAAAGGAAGATTTTCCTATGAAGGTTTTTCGATCACGAATTACAAAATAATTGCATTAAAAGGGAACATCCAAGGGAAAAAATTTAATATCGTTATCAATACAAGCAACGACGAAAATTATATTAATGTTAATCTGGTGAATCAACTATTAATCTGAGATACCAATGTAGGCAAAGCAGAAGATATTTTTGGTAAAAAATATGAAATTAATGATTTACAAGTGACATTGGATCATTGTGAGTACGTATCTCAATTTCATGTTGTAACCATGTATGATAGAGAGGTTGACATAATTCTTGATCAATCTTGGTTTAAAGAATTGGGTACATTCATGTTAAACATAGAGAAATGTTTTTTGACGTTTTCTTATAAGAGAAGGATGATCACATTCCGAGACATGACAATGAAGTTAAAATAGATAATGCCTTCTTCAGATGACTTTAGAGCAATTATGAACTTAATACTTCAAAAGAATCAAAATAGAATAACGAAGAGGCAAAAAGAGCTTGAGGAGGTCATATCCAATAAGAGCGAAGATGATTGTTGTTTAAAAGATCATATCCAAAAACTACTTGCACAAGTCAAAAAGTGTAACATTACGAAGCACAAGTTAGAACAAGAATGGGAAAGTTTTGACAAGAAACTCAATGAATGTTTATCGGAGAAAAAAGAAGAAAATTTCTGCTTTAAGAACCTTAATAAAAAATTATTAGAACAAATCAAGTGTTTAAAAGACGAGAATCTTGAATGCCAAAATAAAGTCGATCCAGAAAATGTGGAACTCTTACGTCTTAAAAATCATAATCAAAGTCTACTCAATCAAATTAAGAAACTTAAAAATGATAAGAAAACATTAAAGAACAAATTATAAGAATTTATCACAAAAGAAGTGTCGAAGTCCTTAGCCCACATTGAAGAAAAAAATATGAACACCGATCCAATCAATATCACAACTCAAGAAGATGAAAAACTATTTAAAGGAAGAACATATTCAGATGTTGCAGTTTAGATGATGGAAACTCCATGTGATGATTTTGTAACAGTTCAGCAACTTCAGTACCTAAAGTTAATCAGGAAATTGCCACACATATGATAAGGCAAATTCAAAACAGAAGAACTCCTTATCGATATTAGAATCAAAGGAGAAAACTCTTCAACCAATCTACGTACTAGTATCACTCATAACATAAACAACAAACTTATGTTCTAAAGATTACTGAATTTTATGTAATCCGGTCTTGTGGTAACAATTCATCACAAGTTTCCAATCACTGCTAGATTCCACAAAAAATTAATTGATGATGGTCTGATCCCTTCTCAGTGTGACAATTTTGTTTATCATTTAGAGGATCATATTGCCTTGTATCAATGAAGATGAAGTTCTGAGACAAGAAGATATTCGAAACAGAAAAAGAGATCAAGCCTTTTCATCAACAAGCTTTGAGGACAAAGCTTTTTGAGGAGGAAGGCAATGTTATGAATAAAATATAGATATAAATAATAATAACACATCATAAATAATGATTAATTAGTTAATGAAGAGGTATGTCCCTAAGGACACGACCGTTCATAAAATGACACCTTCCTAGGGTATATAAGCAGGCCCTCACCTTCATTTGTAATCATCTCATAAATTCTTTATATAATATTCAATATATAATTACTTGTCTTACAATGGATGTCTTGGTCTTCGAAGTATTCTGAATATTATTGCTACGTATACGAACTTTTTTCATTACAGGAAGTAATTATCTTGCAAAAAATATGTGCTTGTCTTATAAAAAATCAACATGGTCTCAAAGATTTGGTGAAGGACAGTGCGTTGAGATCACTCTTAAGAGACCTACTTCCACAATCTGATTATTGTCTAGATCTATGTGTTAATTTGGCAACTCAGGGATAAATTCCCTCCTTTGGCCAACCTTCCTCATCAAGAAAGACCCCTCCTAGCCCTCAGAAGAATTTAATTTGGTCAAGGAAAGATTTAATTTTTGTAGTGGAATCCACAAGTACACAAAAGTACAAGTTGGCCTGGGCAAGCTGATTTGACCACCTCAGAAGCATATAAATACATCATTTGTCACATCACTTTGGAGCATCACATCAACACATCTTCAATTCATATGATATTGTAGGTCTATCTCCACATGTGCAAAGGAGAGGAAGTGTTTTTCTGTTGATGGAAATCATATTTTCTTTTGGGACGTTGACCAACGTTGACTTTTCGATCTTGGAGCTTTTCTGACTTCATTTGACATGGGAATTTCTCTGTTTTGGAAGGACAAGTTGTTTGACAAAGAGAGTGAGGTTTTCTAGGCTACTTTGAATGCTACTAACTATTGACTTTGATCACATAAATTTGAAGTTGACCGCAAGGATTCTCTCTCCTTTGACCAAGCTGTTTTGGAACCATTTTTCCTTAACTTTGATAAGCAAAGGATGTTGAGTTCCTTGAATGTTGACCGAGCTGCTTTGGAGACACTTTGACTATTGTTGATATTGACCAAAATTTTCAAAGTTTGACTTTGCAAATTGAAGAAAGAATTGGGCTATGTGATTGTACTAAGCATAGAACAGTGGAAAATTAACATGACCATCAAAGTTGAGGTGAAGAAAAGCCCAAGGAGACAAGAGACTAAAGTAATCACCTTTGAAGCAATCATCTTTGGAAGAAGCTAAAGGAGCCTATTTGACTTGGTCAAGATGTCTACTTCTTACTTCAAGGATACAAAGAAGTTGGGTGACTCATCAAATTTAGCTGCTTTGAGGATAAGATTGGAAGTCATATTGGATGATAATGAAGTCATGGAATATGTGGAAGGAAAAGTACCTGAGCCACCAAAAAATGCTTATGTTGCTGCGAAATCCAAATATAATAAAGGTGAGCTCAAAGCCAATAAAATTCTTACTGATTCTTTGAAAGATCATTTGCGTACATATATTGGAAAATTGATGAAGTCTAAGAACATATATGATAAGTTGGTTGGAAAATATGAGGTCAACAACTTGAATCATATTCTTTCTTTGAAGAATCAACTCAAGGACATTAAGGTGAACAAGGGGGGAATCTGTGTAATCATATGTCATGAGGATATCCCAACTAAGGGATCATTTACAAATTGTTGGAGAGCCTATATCTGACAAAGAGCTAGTGCTTGTTACTCTTCAAGGTCTTCCTCCTATGTGGGAAACCTTCATCACTACTATAAGAAACAATGAAAAATTTCCGACATTTGATGAGTTGGTTGGAAAATGTACTCAAGAAGAATCCACGATGATCTCCAAAGGGAGGGTACAAAAGCATGAAGAAGGAGAACCTTATGCTTTTATTGCTTGAGACAAGAAAAGGAAATGAAGCACTAGGGGAATTTTGAGGTCTAAAGTGGGCCTCCTAAGAAAAACGTACAACCAAAGTAAACTTTATAAGAACTAATAGGATTCAAGATGATGATGTCAACCATGGGGGACGATTGACAATTTTTTCAAGTAAAAAATTAAAAGATTAAAAAATAATAAAATAATAAAACTACTTTTCAACTCGTATTTTTAACTTATCTCCCTAAGGTTTTACTCAAATTTCGAGTGGGAGTACTCGTTGGATGCAAAATTTAATTCCTCATCCAAGGAGTACCCATGTTTCATACTTTCGATGGACCCTGCTACACCAAAAATTGGAATTCATGAAAAAACTTGATTGCAATCACATTTTTCATGTATCAAGGTCCATCGAAAGTATTCAACATGGGTACTCCTTGGATGAGGAATCAAATTTTGCATCCAACAAGTGTTTCCGCTTGAAATTTGAGTAAATCCTTAGGTTGATAAGTTGAAAATACGAGTTGAAAAAATGGTTTTTTCCCTCTAAAATTTGATGATGTAATATAATCTTATTTTATTATTTCCACTATTATTTTATAATTTCTTTATGAAGCCCATTTTAGACCTCAAAATTCCCTTAATGAGGATGTCCATCTAACTCAATAAAGGCAACATCTAGGGACTCTCAAAGAAGATTTAAGAAGGACAAGCTGAGTGTTTCAAGTGCCATAGGTATGAACACTTCGCCAAAAATTGCTTGGAAAATGAAAATGATCCAAGGCCCAAATACAACAACAATCATGGCTTCAACAACATTAGGTTCAATGATAGACGAAGAGGAGATGATAAAAGAAGAAGAGATGATAGAGGAAGAGGAGACGATAAAAGAATAAGAGATTATAGAAGAAGAAGAGATGCTCTTGATGATTGTGAAGAAGACCATCATCCTCAAAAGAGGTTAAGGAACTCCATGTATGGAAATAATGCAACTTCTACTCAATTTGAATGTATCCTTATTTATTCTCTTTCTAGTTCCTCTCCTCCGAATTCTTGTGATAGTTGGTTGGTAGATAGTGGGGCTTATAGACGTTTCTCTGAGTATCGGGAAGTCCTCTCAAATTTGGTTGAGAGGGAGAAAAATCTAAAGATCGTGCTTAGGGACTGCTGACCACTCCGTGTCAACAACCATATAGCAGTACACCATTTTTTCGCAAAAGGGATTTCATTATTTAGATCATGCAGGATTCATCATCAATCTTTAGTTTGTTAGAATTGTAAACCCATTCTGCAAGTTTATAATGTAAATGATCCTAATAAAACCGCCTATGTATGTAACAACCTAGGTAAGCCTATTGTCTTGATGACAATTTCTATGCTAGGGGGTTTTTCGTCTCATCAATTTATGTGTGTTTTTAAACATGGATGATCTTTAGAGTTTTTATCTCCAGCCTCACCCCAAAGCTAGAGTGGATTTTGTCTTCAAAATCTTATGTAAGTCCTAGTGTTCTAGTCGAGTCTCTGTAAAAGTAATTTTGAAGTAATTTAAGCTAACAGACTAAATTGCTTTATTACAAATTACTTTTTCTACTAGATCATATTTGAGTTGCAAAATTGGGTAAGTGATTGAGGGTCTATAGTGAATGGGTATTCCCCCGTCATGGGTTAAATTGTAATATCTTGATGTAAAAAATATTTTAGTGCATGGTCCCTCATATTTAGATGCCATGCCTAAAATATTAGAGGGTTGGAAAAATTATTGATCCCCTCATGAGTCAATTAATTAAATTTTCTGGCAAAAATAAATTAAAATCCTAAGCCAGAAATTTGATTAATTTTAAGTCCTAGGAATAATTAATTCTCCAAATTAAAAAATTCATGGGTTCTAGAAGAATTAATTTTTGGAAGTCCCTGACCAAGGGAATATTGAAAATTTCAAGAGATTTTGGATCCTTGGGCCTTGCTAGTTAAGTCAAAGTCAATTTTTTGAGGACATGAACTCAAAATAGTTAATTTTGAGTTGATTAACATTGAATTAAATGAAAAATTCGAATTTCCTCAAAAATAAAATAATTTTGATGGAGGAGATTAAAAAGATATTTATTTTTTTAACGATTGAGATTACTTTGACGGGGATCAAGCCAACTGGCTGCTGGAGAATTAATCTATAAATAAGAGGTTAGTTGTCATTCAAATCATCCAATCTTTTAGATCGTGTACTAACTCTTAAAGCTCTTGTAAACTTTTCTGGAATAATACAATGCAAAGTCTTTGGGGTTTTACTTGATGGCAATGTTCCTCTCAGGTATATTATGGTAACTTGTATTTAAAATTTTGTTGATCTTATTTATATGTTGTTTAATAGGTCTTGTAGATCAATCTATTGCACAGGTATCTTGCTTAGGTTGTTGGGTTTTAAGATAGCATTAAGATTTTTAATTGATTAGCAGGTATCCCTAATCTTTAAAGATTTAATAGTTATTTTATACCTCTATTGGTTTAATGACTTATTTTATAAGTGTACAGAAATCATTTGATTCAAAAATTTTAGGCATTTGGGGGAGTTCTCAATTGAACCAACCGACTCCTAAAACTTAAGATCTGGAGAGCTTTCCGATTAAAATTTCTAGATTATCTAACAAATTATATCTTGCAGGGGTGTCTTGGGCTAGTACTTAAAACTTAAAAAATTATTTATCTTCAAAATATTGTGTTAATCTGACTAGAAAGAGTCTCAAATTTACAAATCTGGGAGTGGAGTTGGACTCATACTCCTCAGATTTGATAGATCTGTGAATTATTTGTATAGATCTGTAATTAAATTTTGTAGATCTGAAGTTTTTTAATAACTAGGTCTTGGGATTTCATTTTATTTTGTACATATTAAGTTTTGGGTATTTCATTTTCTGATTGTGCAAGAGCAGATCTAAAGTTATACAAGGAGATTTTTCAAGATCCGAGACAGATCTAAACCATGGAAGGCAAGATCTTGTCTCAAAAACAATTTTTTACAGAGAAAATTTTCAGTCAAAATATTCAAATTAAATTTTTCATATCTGGGATTTTCTCATAAAATAATTTAAGCAGAAATACATTAGTTTGAGATAAAATTTATGGGATTCTAAAAAAAAAATTAGGACCCTTGGGCTACCATTTTTCCTCCCATCTGCTACCTTAAAGCTCCAGCTATCTCCTCCTTTGCAATTTTGAATTTTTTCCTCCCCTCATTTGCAAAACCTCTTCCAATCCTTGCGTTTTTTCCCTGCCAACCTTCTCCTCTGCGTTTTTTCTCTCTGCTCCCTTTTGAAACCCTCATCTCTCTGCTCGTTTTTTCTTTTTTCTCTTCTTTAGCCTTTACCCTCATGCAGCTCCCTTTCCTTAGTGAAATCTGATCTCGTATCTCTGTCTGCTACTGGCCCTTTTATCTCCTTCATAGCCCCTTTCCTCCTCTTCCCAGTGCTGCATCCTCCCTTCATTCCCCACTCCCTCTTTCTTGAGTTGATGTCCATTTATCACTGCTCCCTACGCGTTCCTCTTTCCTCCATTCACGTTCTTTCTTGCGTCCTCATCTCGTTCAGCTTGCGGCCCTTCTCCCTCTACACATTGTCACCTCCTCTGCATATCCTCTTTGTTGCTTGCAGCTCCTTCGTTGCTTAACTACTCTTGTGTCTCTGTCAACCGCCATCTCCTCATTCTGTTCCTCCTAACCCTATCCTCACACTTTCATTCAAATTTCATTTCGAGTTTTGGTTTTGGTCTTTTAAAATTAAAATTTTCATAAACATTTGATTTAAATTTTTTAAGTGGCCTTTGGCCCATAAAAAGATTTAAATTTAAAACTTTTCCACATTAAAAAGTTTTATTTTGGCCCTTTTAAAAGATTTTAATTTTCACAAATTTTCCAAAGTATGACATAATTTTTTAATCTAAAGTTCATTTTTGGGTTTTTTGTGATAAGGGTTTTGGGGCTTTTAAATATTTAAAAAAAAAAATTGTGGTAAAAATTTTAAATTTTTCTATAGTCAAGGCAACAATATAGTTTCTTAAACTTTTCTAATTTTGACTATAAGAAAGGAAATATTTTATAGATTTGAGTTATTTAGAAAATCATTTAACTCCAGAATTATTTGAAGTGCTTATTCGATTAACATCTAAGTGTCATGTTTTTTCCTAGAAATGAATTAATGAAATTTAAGTGCTTAAGCCTTTTGCATGCTTCAGCTATGTTTCATGATCTTTGGCATTGGGTTTTAATTATTTAACGCTTGATATCTATTGAGATCGCTCACTGTTTAAAAGGAAAATTAATTCTAACTAGGGATTTATTTACTTAAATTATTGGATATTTCTTGCATATTTAGTTTGGAAAATTTTCAAGTAATTGTGACAACATTTTTATTACTCTATCTGGACTTTTGGAAAATTGTATATCTTTCGTTTCCTAAATTGAGTATTTTGAGCATCTACATAGTTGGGATCTTCATTGAAATTTTCATTGAAGTACTTAGCATTTAGCTTAGAGCAAATCATAGCCTAAGTGCTTAAGTCTTTAACATTTAGTTTCATCTTACATTTCATATAGAGTTAGTCGATCATCCATCTAAAGCAACATTTGTCATCTTGTTATTTGGTGAATCATTTATCTTGAAAGTCTTTTCTTTTTTAGCATTGTATTTAAAGGCACTGGTCTCATAACTTTAAATTTGGTTTGTCTAAATTTAATTGAATATCTTAAACATTGCTCAATTAATCTTGCATCTAATTTAAGTCAAGTTAATAAGATATCTTTCAGTGAATCTCCTAGAACTTGTTGGTTGCCAACAAGTTTTCCTTCATCATCCATCTTTCACCTCTTAGGGACTGGTGGGCTCCAGTATTGTAGCAATAATGCTACAACTCATGTAGCTTCCTATCTCTAATTTTATCAACACGGTAGTTCGTAACAAACTTGGAAGTGACGGTGCTGTATGCACAAGTACTAGCTCTTGTCGCAGTTGTCACTTGGTCAGCTGGCACAAGTCCGCTAGGGCTCAAGCCAACTTCTATATGTTCTCAGAAGAAGCTTTCTAAATGATGGACGAAGGCTATCTCAAAGGAAATTAACCTACTTTGCAAGAATGCACTGAAAGCAAAACAAAACGTGAAACCCTAGTAAACCCTAATCTGACTAGTTTAACCTTTATGATGCAATAGTGAGAGTGCAAATGTCTAAAGAGGATGCCATTACTTCTAATGATGTGAAATGCATGAACTCAAATTACTTTCATCAAAAGAACATTGTTTTGGTATTTTTGCTTAAGTGGTTGGAGTGACTACAGTTTTGTTTCTTATTAAGGTTTGGCTGTGCAGAGGTGGTGCGAAGGGAGAGAAAGCTTGGGAAAGGTAAGGAGGGCTAGGAGAGGTCCCAGAGGATCACTAGCATCAGTCCACAGAAGTCCACAACGTTTAGGTGCTCGGCAACCAAGTTTGCAGGCTCCTACAAGATGTCTGCAGAGGATTCTACAGGAAACTCAGGGATTCCTACAGGAAATCTGCTAACTTCTACAGGATGTGCTATGGTTGGAGTTTTGGGTGATGGTGAGGTGATGGAGCGGTATGGGTGGATGGGTAAGGTGGAGATGGAGCTTGTGGTGGCTCAGAGGCAGAGAAATAAGATGGAGAGAGAGTGCACGGAGTTGGTTGGTGGATAGAAGGATGGCAGCAACGAAAGGTCAAGAAAATGGAGCTGCGTGGACAATGGAAGAGTTGGAAGGTAAACGAGCTGAACAACGGTCGATTAGGTGGCTTTAGGTGTGGTTAAGAAGAAGAAGAAGGAAATGGAATGATACTGAGCAGTGTAAATAAAAAAAATTGCTTATGTCTCGCACCAAAAACGAGAATTCGTTGACCTATGCTACCTGTGCTATTTAACCAATGAACAGCAATGTAAATCGTGAAGGAAAGTCGTGCATGGAGGTAGAATGAAGAAGTATGGCTCTAGAGCAAAATGCATGGAAGGATCCACGATTAAAACGACTGTGTTGCAGCTTGCATAAAAGTAGAAAAAGACTGCGTTTTTTTTGGTGGTTGGTATAGACTGCACCCCAATCTCTAAACAGAGATGGCAGTGAAGTACTAACAACCTTTTCTTGGAGCTCCAGTGAATTACAATCCTCCTATTCTAATCTAAGCAACTGAAAGTGATTTAACCATAAGCTAATCCTACTCAATCTCATTAAAGAAATCAAATCAGCAGACTGTGATCTTGAAATGCATATCAAAACAAAGAAACAAAGTGCTGGAAAGAAAGGCAAATAACACTACAAGGAGAGGAGGTCTATTGCTCTCAGGTTGGGCCCTAACCTGAGAGCTATAGCTCCCTTAAAAGCTCAGAATTAGATCCAAATTTGCTTGCCTTTATTCATAATCAAGAGTCTAATGTCATGCCAAAACTGGCTTACAAAAACAAACACCGAGCTGTGCTCAGAAATTACAATATCAGTTCAAAAGTTCAAAAAGCTCCTAACAAAGGCTACGACCTTCATATTTATACACAATGAAAATCAAGTTGGCTTCCTCCATTCGTGGAGCTTGGCTGTCCAACTGAAAGTCAAACTGCTGTAAACTGCTGATCCTGTAGAACGTGTTGGCTGCCTTTAAGCTCGGTGGGGAGAGCTGTTGGAGCTCGAAGTTAAGGTGAAAATCACGAGGAAGGTCATCAAGACTGTGGACAACCTCCCTATGAACCCACAATGTCACCTTTGCTGTCTCCTTGTCTCCATTTGCGTGGTCTTTTGCTCTCTTTAATGCCAAAAACCTGAAATCATCATATATTAGCCACATAGATATAATGCCTGCCCTTCTTCCTACAAATAACACGAATATACTAAGAAATGAATGCATAAGTGATAAAAGATGAATGGTTGAGCAAGGTAAGTAGGCCAAATGAGCCCAAATTGTACCAAAAATTGGGGCTCATCATCACCCCCCAGCTAAAATATTGCTCATCCCTGAGCAACCTTGCTCCAGCTCCTTGTCCTTGGCCGAGAACTAGGGCCCGGAGCATGCTCTTCCTTTCCTGTTCTTGGTGGCCCTGCCTCTTCTGCCCCTGGCGGTGACGAGGGTGGCGCTTCCTCCCTCTTTCCTGTTTCCTTGAGCCGGGCTTCAGAAGCCGATTGGCCTATCCTTCGTGTCCAGGAAGTTATTTTTGGACTTCCCCTCTCGGGGGTGGCCGATGTTTTAGAGGGGGATCTTTCAGTGGGTGAAGTAGGGACACCCCCTAAAATGGTTTGGCTGCTGGGTGGAGGTTGCGGCTTGCCCGTTTTTATTCTCTTACTTCTCCTAGCTTCAAAGGGTAGAGGGATCTCCCTCTCTTTCTTCTCCTTTGGCCTTGGAGGTGTACTAAGGGCGGCCAGCGCAGCTGCTGCCTCCTTTTCGAGAATGCCAGCCTTCTCTTTCTTGCGTTTTTCTTTCTCAGGGATCCCTGTAGAGGGCCACTTCTTTTCTGCTTTCGGGCTTCCTGTAGAAGACCCTGCTTTACCCACTTCCAGGCCTTCTGTAGAAGACCCTTTCTTTACCAATTTTGGGCTTCCTGTAGAAGACCCTGTTTTAGCCACTTTCGGGCTTCCTGTAGAAGCCCCTGTTTTGGTAATTTTTGGGCTTCCTGTAGAAGCCCCTTTTTCAATGATTTTCGGGCTTCCTGTAGAAGTCCCTTTCTCTGTTTTCAGGCTTCCTGTAGAAGCCTGTTTCTGCTTTCCTGTAGACACGGGTGTCACCACCTTTGCTTGCTTTGCTGCATGGGTTTTGCTTTTTGGTTTGGTTGCAGGTGGTGATGAGGTACTTGGGCTGATGTGGACCACCTCAGCTTTGTTCGTTCTGCTCTTCAACCTCTTTTCTCTTGCTGACAAGATGGGTGTGTCACCTTTTTCTGTGTCATCCTTTTTCTCATGCTTCTTCTTTTGTTCTTTCTTATGCACTGTGGTCGGGGTCTTCTGGCCTGTTTCTTTCTTTCCCTCGGCCACTGCTTCTTTTTCCTCACTGCTGGAGGAACCCGTTTCTTCAATCAACATCCTTATGTCTCCATCTCTTGTCAAATTCCTAAATGATTCCCATGAGAGGGGAACCTTATAGGAATGAAGCGCATCCTCCACAAGAAGTTTAATCAACCCATGGTGGGCTACCTGATCTGGTATGCCTTCTTTTAACTTTGTGGCACACTCAATTAGGGACTGTAGCAGGAAATAAGGAATGCTCAGTTTCTGTTCTACAGGAAGATCAACCCGGTGCCTCAATTCAGTGAGCAACCGAAAGTGATACGCGTACATGATGCTAAAACGGCCTTCACAGGTTATATACTTCATGATTTGCAGGCTAAATTCATTCCATGGTGGCAGAAAACTGGTTCTACACACCCCATTTTTGTCCTCCGAGAATTCCTCCTCAGGTGGAAAGAATTCTTTCTTGGCCTGCTGGCTCAACTTCCTTTCTTCCTTATCCCATGGCAAACCCATTGGAAGTTCAGTAATTCGACTGATATATTGCGGGGTGAGCTTGAGGCTTAGACCCCTGAAGTTCACTGTGGCCAGTGTCTTGGATTTCGGCCTCAAAGCCTGCAAAAATTCTTCTGCCACTTCATCATCGTAACCCTGCAATTTGTCACAAAAAGATATCCATTGAACCCGTGTGAAGAGTTCCACCACCTCCTGGTTTTCCCTTAACTTGGTTGAATCAGTGGGTTCTTGTCTAATAAACCCACCCGGCATGATAAAACAACTTCCTTGACCAAAGGTGGTGATTGTGGAAGAAATTTGGTTTACTGAGACAGAGTGTAGAATGTCATGCACATAATCCACAAAACTTATCCCTGAGGAACTTAACACGGTTTAATTACCCTGACATCCTGTAGAATGACAATATAGGCACAACAGACAACAATTTCACCATTTTTCTATGACCAGACTGTGGACGACAATTCTGCCACCTTTAATAACCAGTTGCATGAAGAGTTCAGGGTTACCTTTTTAATTTGCCACCTTTTTACGTGAGGCACCCGCTTTCCTGTAGAAACTGCGTTCCTGTAGGATGACAGCGTTCCTATAGAATGCAGCATGCGATTTTCGGGAATGACTGCAGTCGGTCTGCGCCTTGGGTGTGCTTCACAATCGTTCTGATAGCCAAAGGCTCGGCATATCGAACTGCAGAAAGATCAGGATAGCCGCTCGAGTTCAAAATGCATGAGTGCAATCTAGTCGATTAGATTTTGAATTCGGCGGAATCCGTGGTGCGGGGGTGAGCTGTCCCCGCCGGACCGTTGGGTGACGTCATCCCATCATTCAACTGTGCGTTCACTTGCTTCCGCATCAATTCCCGCAAATCTGCTGCCGCCTCTTCTGTTAAACTCGTTTTTTTCGACGGGATTGCTCTCACGTGCGTGCTGCCCATTCTTTTTGTCATGGCCGCCACCCACACATCCAACTAGGCCATTAACTGGCCGACGTGGCCGGCCAAATGGCCATACGGCTGCTCAACCCATTCACCTTTACACTTTGCAATCAATCAAAGTAACATTCATGCAATCTGATGGAAGGAAGGGTCGAGACACTTACATGTGCGGCTGCACACGATGTTTCGGTTCTTTGGACGCTGATGAGTGGATTTACCTGCTGCTGGCGAACTTACACAGGCCCGGAGGTCCATGTTCACAGGCTGCCGACGATGGATTGGATGCTTTGTTTGCATGCTCCCACGTTTCATTGTATATGGCCTGCGCTGTGAATGGTATCCACTCTAGCAGGCTTAACTGTTACAGGATTCCCGCGGGATGCCTTGTAACAGTTCTTCCTTCTTGGGTGCATGCTGCACGACAAAGGATCTGGCCTCACGATCACGCTCCTGGAGCTTCTGGATGACTGGGATGCACATGGTGTGAGATCTCCAGCGTTTTTTCATTTAAAATTTTCCTTTTCTTGAGAACTCATCGACCTGCTTTGTTGGTGCAGGTAGCTTTGTTGCATGTCGACAAGGATGGTGGAACAAGATAACAGCAATGTGCAAGGGTGACAACAGTGGCTTGCATGCATCCAAACCGATCCTTAGCCGTTAGATCTTCTCATGAAATGAATTCTGGCCCGTTCTGAGCTTCTACAGGAAGTTTCCTATAGAAATACAGAGCTTCCTGTAGAAAGGTGGAGTTTCCTGTAGAGAGTCTCACCTTCCTGTAGAAAATCTGCATCTTCCTGTAGAAAATCTGCGTCTTCCTGTAGAAGACTCAAGCTGAAATAAAATTGCACATAACTTGGAGAAAATGACTATTCTTGGAGGAGGTGTTGGTGAGTTCTCCTGACAGCATGATAAGGATCCTGAGCTCTGAGTTGAGAGGCTTCCTCTCCTCCATAGAACACCTGCATGCAATCCTACATAATGAATCTGCTGACCTTGTTTTTTCTTTTGTTTGTTTTTTTCTCTTTTTTCTTTTTTTCTTTTTCTCTCTTTTTTTGTAAGATAACAGGGGTGCCTCATTGAGGTTTTCATCCTTGCCATCTGCCTTAAGCGCCTCAAAGAGGTTTTCACTCAAGGATCTTTTTCCAATCTCTTTTTTTTTTTTTTTTTTTTGAAAGACAATAGGGGCGCCTCAATGAGGTTTTCACCCCTACCACCTGCCTTGGGTGCCTCAGAAAGGTTTTCACCCAAGGATCTTTATTATTTATTTATTTATTTATTTTTTTAGATTCTTCAGGGTATGCCCAAAGTAGGGGCAGAACCCTTCTCTATGACCAACACTGCCTTCTCCATAGTTTTGATGAACTCTTGTCTTGAGAGAGGCTTCCTGTAGATCTTCAATCGATGCCCATTGACAAGCATGGGGATGGCTTCCTCATCAATGGTCCGAATAAGAACATATCCATTGTCATGACATTTTTCCACTGAATATGGCCCTAGCCATATAGTTCTCAGCTTCCCCTTGAAATCTTTGTATCTGGAGTCATACAACGAGGCACAATCTCCCGGCTGAAATTGCTTGTCATGGAGATGTTGGTCATGCCACACCTTTCTCTGAAGCTGAACCACTTCTGAGTGAAGGAGGGCCTGCATTCGGTGCTCATCCAGGCCATTTAGCTGCAATAACATTTCTTGTTGTGCATGGCTGAGATCTAGATCTAGCTGAGCTGCCATCCTCAAAGTGTTGTATTCGAACTCAATGGACAGTAAAGCTTTCTTCCCATAGACCAGCTCATAAGGTGTGAAGCCGGTGGTGGTCTTCCAAGTGGTGTTGTAAGCCCATGTGGCTTCAACCAGGCGATCTTCCCAGTCCTTTCTACTGCTGCTCACCACCTTAGTCAAGATCCCTTCTAATGCTCTATTGGTGACTTCCACCTGCCCATTTGCTTGAGGCTGATAGGGGGTGGAAGTCCTATTCTTGATCTTGTGATGAGCTAGTAGATCTTCAACCAGGTTGGAGGTGAACTGGCTCCCTTGATCGGTGACCAGCTCTCTTGGATAGCCAAACTTATAGAAGATTTTTTCTCTTAGGAACTCGGCCACCTTTTCTTCTGTTGCTGCTTTGATTGCTTTGGTCTCTGCCCACTTTGTCAGGTAGTCAGTGCACAAAATGATGTAAGACCTTTGCCTCGAAGGAGGGTTGATTGGGCCCACAAAGTCCATACCCCACTTCTCAAATGGCTCAAGAGTCACCTGAGGTTGGAGAGGCATCTCATCCCTTTGGGTCGGTTTCCCCATTCTTTGGCATTGGTCACACTGGCTGAGATATCTTCTGACATCTTGATGAAGTGTGGGCCAATAGTAGCCTGCCTGCAGGATTTTGAAGGCAGTTCTCTTTGCTGCAAAATGTCCTCCACAAGGCCCATCATGACAGGTGAGGAGGATATCAAAGACTTCCTGCTCCCTTACACAACGCCTTAAGATCTGATCGGGGCCAAGCTTGAACAGATTGCCCCCGATCCAAGTAAATCAGGCACTCTTTCTGATGATTTTGCTCTTCTCTTTTGAAGATAGGTGCGGAGGGAACTGTTCTGAAACAAGGTAGTTTGCTATATCAGCAAACCATGGAGAGAGTACTGAAATAGCAAACAGATGTTCATCGGGCATCTGGTCATCCACTGTTCCATCCTCATCTACAGAAAAATCCAATCTAGATAAAAAGTCAGCAACAACATTTTCTCTACCTGGTTTGTCAACAATGGTCAAATCAAAATGCTGCAATAAAAGTAACCATCTAATAATACGAGCATTCACATATGGTTTATTCATTAAATATCTAATTGCAGCATGGTCTGTATGTACAAAGGTTTGATAGCCAGTGATAGAATGTCGGAACTTGTTCAGTGCATGGACCACAACCAAGAATTCTTTCTCGGTTACAGTGTAATTCAGCTCAGCTTTGGACAAGTTTTTGCTAACAAAGTAAATGGCATATGGAAGTTTTTGCTCAACTTGTCCTAAAGCTGCACCTATGGCTTTGTTCGAGGCATCAGTGTGGATGTGGAAAAGTAGGGCCCAGTTTGGACCTCTCAGGATTGGGGTTGACACCAACTTGTCCTTCAATTCATTTAAAGCCCCTGACAATCGTCAGTCCATTTAAACTCCACATCTTCTGCCAACAGGCCAAACAATGGTGAGGCTAGCTTGCTGAAGTCTTTAATAAATCTCCGGTAATACCCTGCTAATCCCAAGAAACTCCGAACATCCCTTACCTTTTGAGGAGGTGGAACCTTCTTGATGAGAGCAATTTTGTTAGGATCCACCTGTAACCCTTGGCAAGAAATGGTATGGCCTAGCACGATCCCTTTAGTCATTAGGAATTCACATTTTTCAGGACTAAGGGACAAGTTCATCTCAATGCATTTGGTTAGGACTTTTCCCAGATTGGACAATGCTTCCTGGAAGTTGGCCCCATAAGGAGTAAAGTCATCCATATAGATTTCCGCTGCATCATGGACCAGCTCCGAGAAGATGCTTAAGACAGCTCTCTGGAAGGTAGCAGGAGCATTGCATAGCCCAAAGGGAAGGACTCGGTAGGCAAAGGTGCCCCAAGGACAAGTGAAGGTGGTCTTATCTTGGTCTTCCGGGCTGATTTGGATTTGGTTGTACCCGCTAAACCCATCCAGGAAAGAGAAGAACTTCTTTCCTGCCAGTCCATCCAACACTTGATCTATGAAAGGTAGAGGGAAATGGTCTTTCTTGGTAGATTTGTTCAGTTCTCAGTAGTCCACACAGATTCTCCATTTCCCATTTTTCTTGGGAACCAACACCAGAGGGGACACCCATTCACTATCTGAGATGGGGTAGATGAATCCGGCATCCAACAGTTTTTGCAATTCTTCCTTGACAATGTCCTTAAGGGTTGGATTCATTCTCCTCTGGGGTTGCCTAACCGGCTTACAATCCTCTTTGATGTATATGTGATGGGTACAGACCGAAGGATGGACTCCTTTCATCTCCTTATAGCTCCAAGAAAAAGCATCTAGGTGACTGGCCAACAGGCTACACAGCTCCTTTTCCTGGGAAGGAGATAGGGAGGAGCTGATCTTTAACATTCTCTCAGGGCCGAACTCCACACTCTTGACTCTGGGAGTGACAGGGTTGGTTGTACAAAGATCCACTAAGGTGCTAGCTCGGGCATCCTCCACCAATTTCTCTAAGGATAGTGCACTGGAAGGTGGATTCTGGATCAAGGTCTCGATCAAGTCATCCTCGGTTGGGGGTCTCTTCTAGTGGTATCTAGGGTGCACAGAGGTGCTGAGTACACCTCGTCTTCCTCTCCTTCCTCTAACCAGAGTGGTAAGTCATGCTCAAAGGAGGGTTGGGCAGGAGGGTATAGGATTAGCTGTTTGGACATAGGACCATTTTTTATGGTCATATTTCCTGCACGGCAACTTATGTAAGCATCTGCAGTGGCTAACCAAGGCCTTCCCAAAATGAGAGGATATCCAGTAAGCTTTTCCTTGGGTTGCAGAACCAAGAAATCTACACGATATTCCCAAGAGTCGATAGAGACCAAGACATCCTCCAAAATCCCTTCAGGAGTCAGGTGGAGCGATCTGCTAATTGCAGTACTGTCGAGGTCTTCCTCAAGGAACCCTGAAGATTGAGTTTGAGCATGGTATCCCTGGTCATCACATTAATGGCAGCCCCCAGATCAATCAAGGTGTGAGGTATGATGGTGCCATTGATGTGGACATCTACTACAGGACTTCCAGGATCTAGGTACTTTTGGCAGATGACTTGTCCTAACATAAGGTCAGACAGTTGTCCTATGACATTGATGGTTGAAGCATCTTTCTTCCGCCTGCCTGGGTGTTTGAAACACTTTTCCTTAACCAGTTTGTTGTATATTGGCACATCCTTGATGGCTTGGAGAAGTGGTATTTTTACACACAACTGCTTGAGCTCACCCAGAAGCTCATCCTCCTCTGGGTTGGGTTGTGTGGTGGCTGTTAGTCTCTCAGGAAAGGGTGGAATAGCCTTTGGTTCACTTTCCTGTTTATCTTCCTCATCCTCTAGGGGAGGAGGTTGGCGATCTGGTAGAGTCTTTCCAGATCGAAGATTGATCTCCTGGATCTCCACAGTATAGGTAGGGCATGAGGTTTCCCCAGTGTATACCTGCTGGGCCTGTCTATTGTTGGGGTTTGGGTTTGGTTGAGCAGGCATTTGAGGTTGCCTTGGAGGAGCAGAAGGTAATGGCTGAGGTTGAACTGGTGGTGGAGGCAAAATGGTGGGAGGAGTATTGTACTGGGGCCTCCACCCCGACTGAGGTGCATTCCACTGAGGCTGTGGCTGGGCATGTGAATGATATGAATGAGAAGTAGGTTGAGTAGGGTACTGAGGTGGATAAGACCATGGAGGAGGCATGGACCAGGAAAGATGAGCAGGGGGACCCCAGGAAGGCATAGGAGTCGATTGGTTGGGGCTGTAATAAGCTTGAGGTGCCCCTTGCACTCCCTACTGATAAGGTCTAGATCCTTGTGGCCTCCTTTGATTGAGGTAATAGAGAGGTTCAGTGGGAGCTTCTGCCCCTTGGTACATGGCTTTAAACCCAGGTAAGGTTGGACACTGATTTGTGGGATGTTCCTCCTCACAAACGAAACATACTTCAACCGAATGCAATGGGCATTCGTTCTTAGGGTGTCTCCTTGTGCACCTAGGGCAGAAGACAGCCAAGGCTCTCTCAGCTTCTTCTTTCTTCTGCTAGATCCTGAATGTGTCCAGATACATGGCAATGGTCTGTCTCACCTCACTCTTGAGATCTTCTAATTGATTTGCAAGCTCATGTTTGGAGAAAGGGACACTAGTTGAGAAGAGGTTTCCTCTACCTCGTTTCCGAGCTGCCCTAGAGTGGTTTCTAAACACAGTCTTGATGTCCTCATAAGGCAGTTGGTAAATGTCCCCCCCAGCTAACATGTGAAGGGTATCTAAGAGGTCTTCAGGGACTCCTCAGAGCAGGACCAACTTGAGGGATTCAGGGTCAAGTGTACATCTGGCCCGCTTATAGCTAAGTTGGAACCTCTCCTCATAATCCTCTAAGGACTCATCATTTCCCATGGTCATCCGAAAGATTTCTCCCTTGGTTTCCTTGGACCTACAGTAATCCCTGTACTTGGAATTGAAAGCTTGCTACATCTGAGCCCAAGTGGTGATACTATTCCCAGGTAAGCCCATGAACCAGCGTAATGTTGCATCCTTAAGAGTTGAAGGGAAGAGTTTCAGCTTTTGCTCATCTTCAGTATAGTCATAGGTTCTACAAAGGACAGCAAACTCAAACAGGAAGGTATCAGGATCTTCAGTAGTCATTCCATGGAAGTGAGGTAAGGCGGAGGGGCTAATGTTCTTCATTTTCATCTCTCCATTGGTCTCTCAGATGGGGAAGGCACCTTCTATTCTCTCATCTTCTCTTCTATTGTCAGCCATAGCTTCAGATGGAGTGGTCTCTAACTCTTCTTCTACTATAGGATCTTCGTATATCTCGGGATGTGCACCTATAGGTTCTTCTGGATCACTATCACCAAAGAAGAGAGAAGGGTGACTCAGTGATGTGGTGGGGGTGTTGGGTAGGAATTTGCCTGATTTATCCCAGTTTCTACGAGGCATGAAATGGAAAAGACTTTCTTTTTTGATTGCTTTTGTTTTTTTCTCTGTGGTACCTGCAAAACTGAAACAGATTGATCTACAACTAACTAAAAAAGATGTTGAATTAAACTGAAAGCAGGAAAGAACTAATCTACTTTGCTCAAATGAAATTGCAAGAATGGAAATGCTAGTCTACGCTTGCAGAATTGAAACACTAGTCTATGAAAGCAGGAAATGCTAATCTATGAAAGCAGGAAATGTCTATGCTAATTTTGCAGAATGGAAATGAAATAAACTACGTAGCAGAAGGCAAGAGTAAGAAAATAGAAGAAAAGCAACAATTACTAATACTCTGACGCTTCCCCGGCAACGGCGCCAAAAAGATGGTGGGCTCCAGTATTGTAGCAATAATGCTACAACTCCTGGAGCTTCCTATCTCTAATTTTATCAACCCGGTAGTTCGTAACAAACTTGGAAGCGACGGTGCTGTATGCACAAGTACTAGCTCTTGTCGCAGCTGTCACTTGGTCAGCTGGCACAAGTCCGCTAGGGCTCAAGCCAACTTCTATATGTTCTCAGAAGAAGCTTTCTAAATGATGGACGAAGGCTATCTCAAAGGAAATTAACCTACTTTGCAAGAATGAACGGAAAGCCAAACAAAACGTGAAACCCTAGTAAACCCTAATCTAACTAGTTTAACCTTTATGATGCAATAGTGAGAGTGCAAATGTCTAAAGAGGATGCCATTACTTCTAATGATGTGAAATGCATGAACTCAAATTACTTTCATCAAAAGAACATTGTTTTGGTATTTTTGCTTAAGTGGTTGGAGTGACTACGGTTTTGTTTCTTATTAGGGTTTGGCTGTGCAGAGGTGGTGCGAAGGGAGAGAAAGCTTGGGAAAGGTCAGGAGGGATAGGAGAGGTCCCAGAGGATCCCTAGCATCAGTCCACAGAAGTCCACAACGTTCAGGTGCTCGGCAACCAAGTTTGCAGGCTTCTACAGGATGTCTGCAGGGGATTCTACAGGAAACTCAGGGATTCCTACAAGAAATCTGCTAACTTCTACAGGATGTGCTATGGTTGGAGTTTTGGGTGATGGTGAGGTGATGGAGCGGTATGGGTGGATGGGTAAGGTGGAGATGGAGCTTGTGGTGGCTCAGGGGCAGAGAAATAAGATGGAGAGAGAGTGCACGGAGTTGGTTGGTGGATAGAAGGATGGCAGCAACGAAAGGTCAAGAAAATGGAGCTACGTGGACAATGGAAGAGTTGGAAGGTAAACGAGCTGAACAACGGTCGAGTAGGTGGATTTAGGCGTGGTTAAGAAGAAGAAGAAGGAAATGGAATGATACTGAGCAGTGTAAATAAAAAAAATTGCTTATGTCTCGCACCAAAAACGAGAATTCGTTGACCTGTGCTACCTGTGTTATTTAACCAATGAACAACAATGTAAATCGTGAAGGAAAGTCATGCATGGAGGTAGAATGAAGAAGTATGGCTCTAGAGAAAAATGCATGGAAGGATCCACGATTAAAACGACTGTGTTGCAGCTTGCATAAAAGTAGAAAAAGACTGCGTTTTTTTGTGTGGTTGGTATAGACTGCACCCCAATCTCTAAATAGAGATGGCAGTGAAGTACTAACAACCTTTTCTTGGAGCTCCAGTGAATTACAATCCTCCTATTCTAATCTAAGCAACTGAAAGTGATTTAACCATAAGCTAATCCTACTCAATCTCATTAAAGAAATCAAATCAGCAGACTGTGTTCTTCAAATGCATATCAAAACAAAGAAACAAAGTGCTGGAAAGAAAGGAAAATAACACTACAAGGAGAGGAGGTCTATTGCTCTCAGGTTGGGCCCTAACCTGAGAGCTATAGCTCCCTTAAAAGCTCAGAATTAGATCCAAATCTGCTTGCCTTTATTCATAATCAAGAGTCTAATGTCATGCCAAAACTGGCTTACAAAAACAAACACCGACTGTGCTCAGAAATTACAATATCAGTTCAAAAGTTCAAAAAGCTCCTAACAAAGGCTACGGCCTTCATATTTATACACAATGAAGATCAAGCTGGCTTCCTCCATTCGTGGAGCTTGGCTATCCAACTGAAAGTCAAACTATTGTAAACTGCTGATCCTGTAAAACGTGTTCGCTGCCTTTAAGCTCGGTGGGGAGAGTTGTTGGAGCTCGGAGTTAAGGTGAAAATCACGAGGAAGGTCATCAAGACTGTGAAAAACCTCCCTATGAACCCGCAATGTCACCTTTGCTGTCTCCTTGTCTCCATTTGCGTGGTCTTTTGCTCTCTTTAATGCCAAAAACCTGAAATCATCATGTATAAGCCACATAGATATAATGCCTGCCCTTCTTCCTACAAATAACACAAATATACTAAGAAATGAATGCATAAGTGATAAAAGATGAATGGCTGAGCAAGGTAAGTAGGCCAAATGAGCCCAAATTGTACCAAAAATTTGGGCTCATCAGGGACTACCCCCCTTAGCTTGCCTAAGAGATAGCTAGAACAGTGTGGACAAAGTTTACAGTAACAACCTTTGTCCTGAGCATTGTGGCTCTTGGTGTACACTTTGGGTGACAACAGGGACAAATCTACATATCTAATGGATGGTTTTGGTTCTGTCAAATTTCATTTGGATCATGGGGAAATCGTTCTTCTTCGTGATGTTATGTATGTTCCGGGATTAAAAAAGAACTTGGTATCTATATCTGCTTTGGAAAACAAAGGAATGAGGGTTGCCTTTATAAGAGGAAAAGTCCTCCCTTGGTCAATGGAATCTCGCATGAGGGATGATTTTACCCTGGGATCTAGAATTGAAGGACTCTATAGAGTCAATGGAAGACCATTACAAGCTCTAGTACATGACAATAATCATCGAAGTGAGTTATGGCATCAGAGGTTAGCTCATCTACACTATGAGCCCTAGTTAAAGTAAGAAAGATGGTTTCTGGGATGCTTGATGTCCAAAATAGTCATGATGGTGTATGCCCGATGTGTGCAAGTGGAAATAAGTCAATGGGACCATTCCCCTCTAGCATAAACAAGACCAATGATATTCTTCAACAAATTCATTTTGACCTATGTGGACCCATGCTTGTGCACTCCCTTGGTGGATACCTCTACTATATAATCTTTATTCATGACTTCTCCGAAAAAAAGTAGATATTCTATTTGAAACACAAGGATGAAGTGTTTGACATGTTCAAAGACTTCAAGGCACTGATAAAGAGTCAAACAGGGAAGAGAATCAAAATTTTCAGGTCGAACAATGGTGGAGAATATACTTCAAATGAGTTTGTTGATTTTTGCAAAGGCTGTAATCAAGAAAGAGACTATTGTACCTTATAATCCTAAGCATAATGGTGTGGCTGAAAGAAAGAATAGGTCCATCATGGAAATTGCCCGAGCTATGCTACATGATCAAAAGCTGCCAAAGTTTCTTTGGGGAGAAGCCACTAATACAATGGTCTATGTTCAAAACAAGACCCCTCATCAAGCCTTGGGTGAAAATACTCTCAAAGAAGTGTACACAGGAATGAACCTGATTTTGGACATTTGAGGATATTTAGTTGCTCTGTGTACTTTCATGTGCCAAAGGACAAGAGGAATAAGTTGGAAGCCACTGTAAAGAAAGGTATATTTGTTGAGTATTGTGATAATTCTAAAACTTTTAGAATATACGTGCCTGGTCAAAGGAATGTTGAGTTTAGCAGGGATGTGACTTTCAATGAAGATGTCGCCCTTGGAAAAGAAAGGGATATTCCTCCTCCTCCTATTGAGAACGAGGATGATGATGTGGACCTTCTAGATGACCCTTCTGTGCTCGAGCCAAAGAAAAATATCGTTGATGATCCCATGGAGCCTATGGACCCCTTGGATCCTCCTCCATGTGACCCCCCTGCTAGGAAGAGACCACTTTGGCTTTGTGATACTTTACAGGGTGCCGAAAGAGATGCCACTACCAGAAGAACCTTTAGAGAAAGCAAGAAACCATGTCGATACCAGGGGTATGTTGTAGCTATGAGCTCCATCATTCAGGCTGAGCCTCCCACTTTTGAAGAAGCAGTGAAAGAGTAAGTTTGGAAGGATGCCATAGCCGAAGAATATGAATCCATTATGAAGAATGATGTGTGGGATGTTGTTCCGAGACCCAAAGGAAAGTTTGTTGTAACTTCAAAATGGCTATACAAGATCAAGCATGGAGCTAATGGAAGTATTGAGAAATATAAAGCAAGGTTTGTGGTTAGAGGTTTCTCCCAGAAGGAGGTAGAAGATTATGATTGTATATTTGCACCAATTTCCTGCTATACCACTATTAGATCTATTGTTTCCCTTGTTTCTAGTCAAGGATGGACCCTTCACCAGATGGATGTGAAGACTGCGTTTCTTCATGGCATACTACAGGAAGAAGTATTCGTTGAGAAACCTCTGGGATTTGAAGCACATGATGGGAAGAATCATGTTTGCAGGTTGAATAAGGCACTTTATGGTTTGAATCAAGCCCTTAGAGCCTGGTATGCCCGTATTGATAGTTACCTAGTGAAGCTTGGATTCATGACAAGCAATGCTAACCTAAACCTCTACTTCAAAGTCGTCCAAGGTATGCCTCTCATTTTGGTTTTATATGTTGATGATTTATTCTTGATATGTAGTGAGCCTTTGATGCTAGAGTGTAAGAGGGAGTTGACCTCTGAGTTCGAAATGAAAGATCTTGGTTTGATTCATTACTTCTTGGGATTAGAAGTGTGGAAAAATCCCAAAGAGATTTTCCTTTCTTAAGGAAAATATGTTGTGAAATTGTTGGAAAGATTTGGAATGGTAGAATGCAAGTCCTTGGCCACACCAATGGAGATGAACTTCAAGAAATTATGTGGAGATGTTATTGGACCTAACTTAGCAAATCCCTTTGAGTATTGATAGTTGATTAGGGCATTGATGTTCCTCGTGAATGTTAAATTTTGTAATTTTGAAATTAATTATATTATATCTTCAACCTTTAAGGGAAAATAGTGACCAATAACCATATAGAAGACATTCAATGAACAGTAAGACCACAGATTTGCTCCAAGACCAGGGAAAAACCCCAATGTGGGGAAAAACCCTTTAAGAATATTCTTCTACTAGATCTTCATCAAATGTTCAACAGAGATACATAAGCATAGTACAGAACCCTTTTCTCAATGACAACAACATTACCCCTTTAGGATAGATCTTCTAAAGTGTGAGATCTAATCACAAATGTAGAATAACAAATCCTTCAATCCTTCAACAAATATTACAAGTGCGAGAAGAAGATTAGCTTTCAAGAATGAGATAGACAAGTCTCTAGATCCGTGCTAGAAATCTAAGATAATACGCCTTCACAATAATATGATCTGGCCGCAAATAATAAGTAAATATCCTCCAGGTGTGAGAGGATGAGACTTGTAATATGAGATATGAAAAAATTGATACAAGGGAGATCTACCACCAATGATAATACAAGATAGAGATCTAGCCAATCATTAGGGGAATTTTGAGGTCTTAAATGGACCTCCTAAAGCAATTATAAAATAATATTGGAAATAATAAAATAAGATTAGATTACATCATCAAATTTTAGAGGGAAAAAAGAAAAAACTATTTTTCAACTCGTATTTTCAACTTATCTCCCTAAGGTTTTACTTGCAGGGTCCATCGGAAGTATGCAACATGGGTACTCCTTGGATGAGGAATCAAATTCTACATCCAACGAGTACTCCCGCTCAAAATTTGAGTAAAACCTTAGGGAGATAAGTTGAAAAAGTAGTTTTATTATTTTATTATTTTTTAATCTTTTTACTTTTTTACTCCAAAAATGGTGAATCATCCCCCATGGTTGACATTATCATCTTGAATCCTATTGGTTCTTATAAAGTTTATTTTGGTTGTACATTTTTCTTAGGAGGCCCATTTTAGACCTTAAAATTTCCCTAATTATTACAAAATTTGTCAAACAATAATGCAATAAAGAAATCTCCAAAAATGCAAGAGAGCAATCTCCACTAGATATGCCAATGATGAAACGAAATAACACGCTTCCAATAAATTTGCTATTAGTGAGAGAGATAAAATACTGATGCAAGGGCTTTATCACCGAAGCGAAAAAGATCACTAGTGATGATAAGAGATCTGCCACTGATAATCAAAGATCGGCCAATAATAATAAGGGATATACCACTAATAATCAGATTTGCCAATGATGATAAGAGATTTTGCACCAATAATTAGATCATCCAATGATGATGAGAGATATGTCACTGCTAATAAGATCTGCAAATCTACAATAAATCTGCTAACAATAAGAGAGATAAATTATTGATGCGAGGGCTTAATCACCAATGCAAGAGCTAGATCACCAATGCAAGAGAGAGACAACTCAATGTCTTGCAAATGAAGGCTTATCTTCAATATATAGGAATCTTTGAGACAAAATCCCTAACTCGAATTAAGTTTTTGGAAGCTCCTAGAGTGATCCATTTGTGCACATGTCGAATTAGATCACCTAAATGATTTTATTTTGCATATGTCAAAATAACTTTATAAAACAATTTTGAAATAACTTTTGCACTTATAAAAATAATTTGCTTCAAGGGTGAAAGGGGTTAACTCATAGAGTCTTTTTCTAGGGGAATTTCTCCCTTAGTTGCAGAAAAATTCAACACTCTCTCTCAACTAGTCGGGAATTTCCATCAATAGTGTCAAAACTGTCGTACTTGTCAAATCATCATGGCTCATGCTGAACATTCTCGAATTTAAAGAAGGATACTCATGGCAGGGGAGCCTCAGCTTCCACCCTAAATCCAAGCTCAACCAAATAAAGGCTAAGAAACCATTACTGGGGAGTCTCAAGTTCCAACCTAACCCAAATATCATCAATGAGTTAGATGCTTCCACTCGGCATCAGGGAGCCACATGCTAAAACTTGGAATAAATACCACCGAGGAGACTCATGCTACCACCTAGAATGAATATCACTTAGTCATGAAGACTGAGAAACCACTCCTCATCCAATGAGGCTAAGAATCCATAATAGCTCAGCACATAGGTTAAGAATCTATAATAATTCAAGAACACCAAAATCTTCGAACTTGAGCGAGATACTACTTACCATGACTGGTAAGGATCACAATCTGATCTCAAGTAACCAACACCCATTGGCCAAATGGGTGGGAAACAAGATGCATGACTTGGGCATACACCTAATTGGAGGTCCCTCATCCCCATGAGCTCACTAACTCAATTACTCATACCTGGGAGCTCAACCAAGGCGGAAGAGCACACATCTTAGTGTTCTTGATTAGCTGGGTCCCGAACCTAGAAGGGTAACATCCCTTAATCCAAGCATATCTTTGAAGACTAGAAATTTCTTCTTCGACAATGCTTTGGTAAGTATATCAACAATCTGCTCATAAGTTTGAATATGGCGGAGTCTCACTGCTCCTCTCTGTACTATGTCTCGAATGAAATGATATCTGATTTCAATGTGCTTGGATCTTTCATGAAATATGGGGTTCTCAGATAATCAGATCCCACTCATATTATCACGAAATATCACTGTAGTATCTAGGACTTGCTCAAATAACTATCCATATAGTTTTCTTAACTAGAAAACTTGTTAATTTTAGGTATGTTCTATGCTTAGAGCAATTTATTTCAATTTTCACAATTAACTCAATATATTTTCTAGATTAGCAATCACATCAGCATTAAAGTAAACTGCAAATAGAACATAAACATAAATCGTAGAAGACAAGCCAAGACAAGAGGACACAAGATGTGGGGTTAGCCAAGGACAAACCCCAATGTGGGGAAACCCTTGATCAATTCTTCTTATAGGTCTTCAATAGTTCAATAGAGAGAGAGATAGTACATTTACAATAGAAGTCAACACTTAGAATTTCTAGATAAGAGAATAGATCATCTCTACATGAGATCAGTTGAAAACATGTTGCTTCAACTGATTCTCCAAGGTCACTCCTTCACCTATCATTGTGCTGCATATCGTGACCATGTTGCACCTCACCGTGTTGCACCATGCTGCACTCATCATCACATTGTTGGACCTCATGCTGCCACTATTGTCCCATGTACCATACTGCTATCCCATCATTAGTGATATTGCCATTCCATGCTTGCCATACTGCTGTCCCGTTTGCTTGCTCCATCAAGCTTCATTGTTGTCCCAAGGCTGCACCATACAACACCATATGCCTTCATCATGCTGCCACCTATCACATCATTATGCTACTATACATACCATGCATAGATCTACCCCAAGCCTATCCACATTATCTCTTGTTTGAGGTGATAAGGCCTGCTGCCTATCATAGTATCGTTGTCATCTACAGATCACTTCAAAACCCCTTGATTACAGTCCAAACTATCTTGATTTAGGCTTGGTCTTAACAGCCTTACACACAACTCCTTGATCCTTGAGACAACCCTGTTCAAGACCTGTTTGCACCCTCAAATAGCCCTCAAACTAATTCACACTTCCACAGCAACGTGTCCTCTGAATTAATCTCTCCATGCTGTCCTGAAGTGACATTACCTTGTTGTCTCTTCTTGCTGCGACTAGGGCATCCAATCATCATCTTTGGATTGTGTTTGGCTATGCATAGACTGTGGCTAAGTCTCCTGGTTGTTGCGTCTATGGGTTGTCCTAAGGCCTTCAAAAACAGTGTTAAGGTCTTACCTTGCTGCATATATATGATCCTCTAAACAGCTCCCTTCTTGCTGCGGCTAAGTAGCCTTTGTACACTGTTGTTAGGGCATTCTTTTAGACAATGAATTAGGGCAGGCTAAGGCTGCATATAGGAGCAGGTTAGGGTAGCGTATAGGGCAAGTTTCTCCTCTCTTCGACTGCGACTTAAACCACCCTCTTTAGGACTACAGCTAGGGCAGTATAGAACCTTCCATTAGGACTAAGTATAGGGAAACATTAGCCCTTCCTTGAAAACTAATTAGGGCATGCTTGGACAAAAACTTGAGCTCCTAGATTGGACTACGGCTAGGGAATTTTATCTCCATTAAGACAACATATAGAACCTTTCTTGAATGCGTAGAGGTGTCTCGTCCTAGGACTGTGTAGAGCATGATTCAAGGTTTCTCCATTAGGGCAGCCTAATCCCTTAGGATCTCTCCTCCCACTAAAACCCAAAGACAAGTAGAGAGGAAGAGATCCCAAGTGTGTGTCCAAATCACTTTCAAGGCACCTCTATTTATACTAAAATGTTGAGCACATGTGGGGTTTATTTGGTTGCTGGCCGACCTTGACGAATTGTCCCATAACACAAATAAATTCATATCTCCGTGAATACTTATCGGAATCGGATGATATTTAGATCAATCCTACACCTCTCGATGAGAGGGCTCCAAGAAAAATATCAACTACCAGTAATAAGATGACCCACATGGAGTTTGGCCCTAGTTTCCAACTTTAACACTCCCTCTCAACTAGGGAGAACTCCATCTGCGGATCCATATGTCTGACTGTACTATCTTTTCCATCAGTGCCCTACACTGCTCTATTGAACCATGAAGAAGAAGAATTGATCGAGAATGTCTCATACCATTCTCTACTAACCTGAAGTCAGTTTCATCTGAAGAGAGTGTGTCATATCACTCTTACTGACCCGAAGTCAATTTTATTGATCCCAGATCAATATCACAAGAGAGTGTCTCAAACCACTCATACTGATCCCAGATCAATTAGAGGTCATCCTAGCATAGGGAGTATGGTAGATACAATGATGTGTCCATTGATAGTACTGCTATGGTCCCTAACCCCATTTCCCTACTTATTGATCAGATGAGAGGGACTTCCCATGAGTCCTAGACTGCATGGGTAGGATGCCTCAATATGAGAACTAATCATCCTATCCCACAGGAGAACAAATCATCCTGGCTCACAGCAAAATGAATCATCCTGTCCCAAAGTCGCCTCGGGGTATCACAGGGGAAGGCTGAGTTATTCACCCTATACACAGTGCACCATTAGGGGAGGGTGAGTCACCCTATGGTCGTGTGTTGCTCCAGTAAGTACCCCAAGTCCCCCAGAGCTCAATGCATGCAACATTCATGACCCTTATGCGAAGGTCTCTCAATGACTCCAAGTCATTCATGAAAGTCACAAATTTTACCTTTCCCCGAGGCTTTGACAAAATTTTTGTGACCTGTACATCAGTCTCAATGCGATGGAGCCTCCTCGCTCACCGACTTACCATATCCCAGATAACGTAGTATCTGATGTCTATCTGTTGGAGCAATCATCGAATACATGATTCCTCAACAATCAAATCCCCCCCTTGGTTGTCGCAGAGAATCGCAGTGGTAATAGCTCACTGAAGAGCTTCAACAACCAGACAGCTTCACATGAGATCATACTCATAGCTATGAATTCAGTCTCGACGGTGCTTATAGCAACCGACTTATGCTTCCTGCTCATCCATGATATCGAAGCAGAATCCAAAGAGAACCAACACTGAGAAGTGCTCTAGTGATCCTGCACACTGCCTTCCCAGTCAACATTCGAAATCATGCAACTTCATATTTCCGATAGTGTATCTCAATCCATGATAGATTATGCCCTGAAGATATCTCAGAATATTCTTGGCACCAATCTAGTGAGGCTCAACCAAATATGAGCTCACCATGCTAACTGCAAAACATATATCCAAACGGAAGTTCACCAAGAACATCAATGCAAATGAGTTTATGAAACTCAGAGGCATTTCCCAAATCTGGTTCGGCATCATCACCATATAACTTCTAAAAGTTAAGATCCTCGAGGTAGTCACGAGCTTGTAGTTTACCATTTCACATCTGGAATCCAACTCCCTCTTACTTTTGCAAATGAGAGGGCCTGAATGTGTCAGAAATAGGTCGTCCATAGAAGGTGCCAGTATGAGAGGTCTATCATCCACAACCTTTGAGCAATGGTTTGAATCGATTTCACTCCTAGCGAATCTTAGCCTCATCAGACAACTATCAATCCTCTCATACTATGCCCGGGGTGTTTTGCTTCAAACCATAGAGGGCTTTCTTCCACCTGTATACATGAGATTCTCGATCAGGAATCTCAAACTCCTCGGGTTGTTCCAAACCTGTGAACCTGCTACATTAGGGGAATGGTCCCCTTGTAAGATTTTCCTTCGGTACATCTTAGACATGTACCTTCATGCTCTTCTTGAATTCAGGGATCTGAGTCACCATCTAACTCACATCGGGTAGGGCCCCATAAGTAGACATCCAGTGCTATAGATGAGGTGTGTCAACTGATATGGTCCCCAATGGACCATCTTGAAACTTGATACAAATTGCTAACCCTGAACTCAAAATCATCTTAGAAAATTTTACTTTTAAACACGTACCTTTCCATCGATGAATGCCACCCTGTAAACTTTGACTTCCATTGCCAAAATGGACACCAGGTTATTCTTGTGATCAGGTACATAAAAGAGATTATGTAAGTGAATTGAGTTACCCTCATTCAATTGAGGGGTAACATTCCCTACACCCTTTCCAGGATAGGTGGCATCGGCTCCAAGTATAATCCCACGATTGTTTCCATCTCTACCAAATTAGAGAGAGCACCCTTCTATCCGATGCAGTGCCTTGAAGCACTACAATCAATAAGCCAGATTCCAAAAGAATCTGAAGGAGAGGGCCAATACAAGATAATTCTTCTTTATCTTATCAGAAACAAAATTTGATTCTTCATACCTGGAGTTCCTTGCTTTCTTTGAAGAGTCAGCCGTTTCCTTGATGACCTACATTATCTTTCATTCCTCTGATCATTTAATATGTCCCTGGAACGATTATTATCATCATCAAGTGATGTGTCCCTACCTTGGACATGCCTTTGCATAATGGCCGAACTTATTACAACCAAGGCATATGCCTTTCCTTCCACCCTTAGATCCAGACCTCCCATTGAAGTGATCTTTAGGTAGGCCATCAGAAACTTCCGTTGCGCCATTATGATAATATTCTCTGCTTAGACTTCACCATTGGTGAATTTGAAGAGGGATGAGGAATCCATTGATCCTTTTGTCCTTTCCCAATGGTCTTCAGTGATTGCGCTTTCACTCTTGCTTGGGCATTGTCTTCACCTCAGCTCCAATACCATGTTAATTTTAGGTATGTTCTATGCTTAGAGCAATTTATTTCAATTTTCACAATTAGCTCAATATCTTTTCCAGATTAGCAATCACATCAAAATTAAAGTAAACTACAGATAGAACATAAACATAAATCGCAGAAGACAAGCCAAGAAAAGAGGACACAAGATGTGGCGCTAGCCGGGGAAAAACCCCAATGTGGGGAAACCCTTGATCAATTCTTCTTATATGTCTTCAATAGTTCAACAGAGAGAGAGTGGGAGAGATAGTACATTTACAATAGAAGTCAACACTTAGACTTTCTAGATAATAGAATAGATCATCTCTACATGAGATCAGTTGAAGACATGTTGCTTCAACTGATTCTCCAAGGTGACTCCTTCACCTATCATTGTGTTACATCTTGTCATCATGCTGCACCTCACCGTGCTGCACTCACCATCACATCGTTGGACCTCATGCTACTATTGTTGTCCCATGTACCATACTGTTGTCCCACTGTTAGTGATATTGCCATTCCATGGTTGCTATACTGTTGTCCCATTTGCTTGCTCCATCAAGCTTCATTGTTGTCCCAAGGTTGCACCATATAGCACCATATGCCTTCATCATGCTACCACCTATCACATCATTATGCTACTATACATATTGTGCACAGATCTTCCCCAAGCCTATCCACATTGTCTCTTGTTTGAGGTGATAAGGCCAGCTGCCTATCACAGTGTCGCTGTCATCTACAGCTCACTTCAAAACCCCTTGCTTGCAGTCCAAACTATCTTGATTTGGGCTTGGTCTTAACAGCCTTACACACAGCTCCTTGATCCTTGAGACAACCCTATTTAGGACCTGTTTGCACCCTCAAACAACCCTCAAACTAATCCACACTTCCACAACTTGTCCTCTGAACTAAGTTCTCCATGTTGTCTTGAAGTGAGATTACCTTGTTGTCTCTTCTTGTTGCAGCTAGGGCATCCAATCATCATCTTTGGACTACATTTGGCTATGTATAGACTGTGGCTAAGTCTCCTGGTTGTTGTGTCTAAGGATTGTCTTAAGCCCTTCAAAAACAGTGTTAAGGTCTTACCTTGTTGCATATAGATGATCCTCTAAACAACTCCCTTATACTGCGGCTAAGTAGGCTTTGTAAACTGCTGTTAGGGAATTCTTTTAGACAATGAGTTAGGGCAGGCTAGGGCTATGTATAGGAGCAGGTTAGGGCAATGTAGAGGGTAGGTTTCTCCTCTCTTGGATTGCGGCTTAAACCACCCTCTTTAGGACTGCGGCTAGGGCAGTATTGAACATCCCATTAGGACTGAGTATAGGGCAGAATTAGCCCTTCCTTGACAACTGATTAGGGCATGCTTGGAAAAAAACTTGAGCTCCTAGATTGGACTGCAGCTAGTGCTTTTTATCTCCATTAAGACATCATATAGAACCCTTCTTGAATACTAGGACTGCATAGAGGTTGATTTAGGGCTTCTCCATTAGGGCAGCGTAATCCCTTAGGATCTCTCCTCCCGTTAAAACCCAAAGACAAGTAGAGAGAAAGAGATCCCAAGTGTGTGTCCAAATGACTTTCAAGGCACCTCTATTTATACTAAAACATTGAGCATATGTGGGGTTTATTTGGTTGTTGGCCGACCTTGACGAAATGTCCCATAACACAAATAAATTCATATCTCCACGAATAATTATTGGAATCGGATGATCTTTAGATCAATCCTATACCTCTCGATGAGAGGGATCCAAGAAAAATATCAATTGCCATTAATAAGATGACCCACATGGAGTTTGGCCCTAGTTGCCAATTTTAACACAACTTCACAAGTAGCTAAGCTAGCAGAAATATACTCAACTTCAACATAACTGACAACAACTGATTTCTATTTCTTGCTCATCTAAGAGATCATGGCGGATCCCAAACTGAAACAACATCCTGAAGTGCTTTTTCTGTCAATAATATTGCCTGCCTAGACAACATCCGTATAACCATGCAACTTTATATTTCCAACAGTATATCGAAGACCAAAGTTAACTGTCCCATGTAGATATTTATCACGTGTTTTACAGTAACCCAATGATTATGTAAAGGCTTGGTCATGAATTGACTCAAGGTGTTTACATCATAGCAAATATCAGAACGATTGTTCAGTAGGAACATCAATGCTCCAATCAATTGAGCATACTCAAACAAATCGAATAAATCAGGTCCAACTTCATTACCACAAATTTCTTGAAGTTCATCTCTGTGGGAGTGTTCATGAATTTGCACTCTACCATTCCAAACATTTCCAATAACTTTAGAACATACTTCCCTTGGGAGAGAATAATGTCGCCAAGTGCCAGAACTGCAGGCCCAAAAAGAAGTGCATCATCCCAAGGTACTTCATTTCAAATTCAGAGGCAAGCTCCCTCTTACATTGAATCATCTGAGGTTCATTACCTATCAAAAACAGATCGTCAACATATAATACCAAGATCAAAGGCATACCTTATTAAGTAGAGCTTTGGATCAACTCTGCTCCTTGTGAATCCCAATTTTACTAAGTAGCTATCAATGCAAGAATAGCAAGCCCCGGGGGCTTGTTTTAGGCCATAGAGTGCTTTCTTCAATCTGAATACATGGGTTCTTCTGCCATGTACCTCAAAGCCTTGAGGTTGTTCAACATATACTTCCTCTTGAAGATCACCATGAAGAAAAGTTGTCTTGACATCCATCTGATGGAGACTCTACCCTTGACTAGCAGCTAAAGTAATAATAGAGCAAATGGTGGTACATCAAGCAAAAGGAGCAAAGATGTCTTGACTCTTCATAAGAAATTCCCTCTTTCTGAGAGAATCCTCGAGCCACAAATCTTTCTTTATATTTTAATACTGCCATCCAGGCCATGTTTTATTTTGAACAACCACTTTGGAGTTACAACTGCCTTTCCCTAAGGTCTAGGAACAACTTCCCATACATCAATTTGCATAATGGATTCATATTCTTCTATCATGGCATCCTTCCGTACTTGGTGCCTTAATGCTTCTTCAAATGATTGATGTTCACTCTGTATAATAAAACTCATTGCAACAACATAGTTTTGATATCAACTGGGCTTCTCGCTTTCTCTAAAAGTGCCCCTAGGAGTAGTATGTTTTTCAACATTCTGTAGAGTATCACGAAGCCATAGAGGCCTTGTCCTATATGGAGGACGATCTAATGGATCCATAGCCTCAACAGCTTCATCTAAGTCCTCATGATTAGGTTCATGAGTAGAGGGATCCACATCATCATTTGTTTCTTTAGAAGAGATAGAAGGAGGACTAATTCTTACTTTTTCAAGAGTTGCATCTTCATCAAATGTTACGTATCTGCTGAAGTCTATTGTTCTTTGACCAAGTATATAAATTCTAAATGCTTTAGAATCTTCACAATAACCCACAAACATACCTTTCTTACCTAAAGCCTCAAGCTTGTTCCTCTTTTCCTTTGGTACATGAAAATAAACAGGACAACCAAAGATCCTTAAATGACTAACATCGAACTTCTTGACTGTGAATACTTCTTCAAGAGTCTTGTCATATAATGCTCGATGAGGAGTCTTGTTCTGTACATATACAGTAGTGTTGGCAGCTTCTCCCCATAGGAACCTTGGCACATTCTGATCATGTAGCATGGCACGAGCAACCTCCATGATAGTTCTATTCTTTCTTTCTGCCACACCATTCTGTTCAGGCTTATATGGTACAATAGTCTCTTTCTTGTTACAATTTCTTTGCAATAGTCAATGAATTCATTTGAAATGAGTTCTCTATTATCTGAATTGAAGACTTTCATTTTCTTTCCAGTTTGGTTTTCAATCAATTCTTTGAAATTTTTAAAGATATAAAAGGCTTCATCTTTGTGCTTTAGAAAGTATATCCACATTTTTCTAGAGAAATCATCCACAAAAGTGATATAATACAAATATCCACCTATGGATGTGATTGGCATAGGTCCACACAAAACTGAATTAATTAGCTGCAGGATTTCATGAGTTTTGGTACTGCTAGAGGGGAAAGACCCTCTCGTTTTCTTTCCACTTTCACAACAAGTAAAAACACCATCATGTTTTGATTGGATTTTTGGCATTTCAGAAACCATCTTCTTTACTTTGGGTAGTGTCTTATAATGAAGATGAGCAAATCTGCAGTGCCATAACTTGATCTGATTGAAATTGCACTCTTGAGCCATAGCTTTAATAGGTCTCCCATTGACCTTGTAAGCCCTTTGAATCTTGATCCAAGATTAAAATCATTTTTCATGTTTGTTTTCTCTGGCCAGGTTATCACCTTTCCTTTTATAAAAGCGACCTTCATTTGTTTATTTTCTAGAGCAGATATAGATATCAGATTTTCTTAGACCAGGCACATATAAAAAATCTTGAAGTTGAATAGTTTCTCCAAGATCCAATTGAAAAGAAACTGAACCAAGCACTTTTACAGGGATTTTAGTGTTATCTCCAAGGATAATGTTTGAACCAGTCTCCCT
This sequence comes from Pinus tabuliformis, assembly GCA_031772625.1. Classification (NCBI taxonomy): domain Eukaryota; kingdom Viridiplantae; phylum Streptophyta; class Pinopsida; order Pinales; family Pinaceae; genus Pinus; species Pinus tabuliformis. The sequence continues at coordinate 589,827,462 of CM062812.1, read as the reverse complement.
CTCAACCAAATTAGAGAGGACTTCTTTATAAACAAAGAAGTGCCTAGAGGCACCACTATCCACTAGCTAGTTGTTTAAAGAATCTGGAGGAGAAGCACTAAACAAAGATGAAATCAGAAAGTACTCAAATTGAGAAGCAACAACATTATTTCCATACCTTGTATTTCTATATCTCTTTTGAGGACGAGGCTCTTGATCACGATCATTGTGAGCATTGCTTCTTCCTTCATATCTTCTAACTCCATAACTCCTCCTTTTTCAATCAGGAGACTGATTATTGTAGTTGTTGCTACTCCTTTTATTATAAGAGTATATTCTTTCTGGACAATCTCGAGCATAGTGTCCATGCTTGTGACAGTTAAAGCATTCAACATTCCTAACGCTCTTCTTGAAAAACTTAAGTTTGGACTTTGGCTTCGAATATTTTCTCTTTCCTTTCTTCTTCTTTGCTTGTGTAGTGAAGGCAGATGGTTCTCCTTCTTCATGTCTCTGAATTTTGGTCCTTGTAATAATCCTTGATTCTTCCTGCTTGCATCTTCTAATCAATTCATCAAAATTTGGCAGAACATTGCTATTGCTAATAGTAGTAATGAATACTTCCCATGTTGCAGGAAGTCCATCAAGGGATATGTGTACCAATTCCCTATCAGACAGGGGCTTTCCAGCAAAAAAAAAAAAAATAAAGTTGGTCTTTGAGTTTAGTAATACTTATAAAATAAGACTAAATAGATTCTCCCTTATTCAATTTGATATCTTTGAGTTGTTTCTTCAAGTTAAGGACGTGATTCCAATTTTGGACTTCAAACACACCAACAATATTGTTATACATTTCCTTAGATGCCTTTAGTTTGGAAATACATGTAAGAAGATGATCTTGTTGAAGAAAGTGTAGCTAGGTTCAGTCTTCATAAATGTAATTTTGACATTTGTATTTATTCAAGAAAAGAAAATTTATTTCTAGATTATTTGTCAATGAGTTTCATGCTCATTGAAGTAGTTCAAGTACATGTTTAAGTGCTTCTAGAAAGTCAAAAGGTCAATGTATTTATGTAAGATCCTTAGAAGGCATGTTACACTATGTATACAAATTGTATAAGGTCAAAGGAATACCTCCAAGCAAAGTGCAAGTCCTCTCCATGCAACAACGTCCTCCAAAAGAAGCTAAACAATGAAATAATGAAGAAACAATCAAGTCAGCTTAAAGGCAACATGTCAGCCTAAAGGAGGGACAATCCTATATATATAGTAGTTGTCCACTCCCTTTGAACATCCAACAAGCATCTTTGAAATCAACGAGGATAGAAGCACAAAAGAAGTGAAGGGAAAATGAGTGCAGCAAAGAAGGGAAAAGGTAAAGCGAAGATATAAGGTTGTTTCTAGGGCTAGAAACAGTCACACGTGTGAATAAAAGGAGGGTAAACCTGCAGTATAATAGTAGCTAGAGAACACTCCAAGAATCATCATTGTTTGGGTAAGATATTAGGCCTACTAGGCTCCCAAGTCAAGCAAGGAAGTCTCTCTCTCTAGCGAAGGTGAAAGGACCCTAATTCTTGAATGGTACCCTCCACACGTGGGAAAAACTAGGGCAGCAGAACAATATTACAATCATACCTCAAGAAGGATCTCGTTTGGTCAACAAAAGAAGAAGTCTACTTGAGTAAAGGATAGAAGAAGAACATCTCTTCTAGAAGGCTCACTCAAGGAAGGTCTATCTCTAGACAAGCGGCAGAGAAGGAGGACGAAGTGCTGGGGAGCAAAGTGACAAAAGGAGGAAATCTATGTGCCGGGAACAAAGTGCAGAATAAAGGAATGACATGACTTGTGCTTAGAGGACATCCTAATCAAGGGTCTAGGGTTTGGAATTGATCGATAAGAAGCTTCAAGAAGAGAAACTTACCAGAGGGTTTTCCTCTCTAAGAGAGAGGTTTTGGCCCTAGCAAAGAGCCAACATCTATGTTCTTGTCTTTATGTTTTGGTAGCAGTTTGATGAAACACACACAATAATAATAAGAAGAATATCAAGCTAAGATACTTAAAAGTGCTTCACAAATTGTTATCAAGTCAAGAAAAATCCTAATATACATCATTGCCCTTGATTCTTCAAGATGGTATCAGAGCTAAGGTGACACATCAAGGAAAGGGCATCTCAAGAACACTCATCAAAGAAGGATGTCTACAAATGTTGAAGCATCTAACCAAGAAGTCTCAATCACATCAAAGGACAAGAAGGTCTACCATCTATCATTCATCAAGGAAGACTACAAAGCAAGAAGAAGAGCCTTACACAAAGGCACCTACAAGAAGAGAAGATTAAAGAAGGTCCTACATCAAGCTACAATTCATCAAGCAAATCCCATCCTCAAGCAAGCCCACTTAGAGAAAGCAACTTGAAGAACATCAAGATCTAAGGAAGGCAAGCCATCAAGTCTTCAACGAGAAAGCAAGTCTACTACATCTCAAAATCTATCAAGTAAGTATATGTCCTCTTCTGAATATACATCAATGTCTTTTTGCAAGGAAAGCAATAAATTGGTAGGTACCAATAACTTTCTTGCATGAAAGAAGAGGATTGATTTACTTCTCAAGGAGAATGAACTCCTAGAACACATCAAAGGGAATGTTACTATTCTTTCTAAGGAACAAAATCGAGCCTTAGCCAAGTACAATAAGGATGAGACAAGAGCTTAAAGGATTCTAATAGAATCCATCAAAGACTCTCTCATTCCTTATGTCTCCAAACTTGAAACATCAAAATAAATCTATGATAATCTAGTAAGAGCTATTCTCAGTAAGCACAACTGGAGAAGTGATATCTCTTCGAAATGAGTTGTACAAGATGAAGCTATCAAGGAAGGAATAGCTCCCTGCTTCATGAAGATCTTCGAGATGAGGGATCAACTTCAAGAGTTAGGGGAATTCATGTCTAACATAGAAATGACAATTGTAGTACTCAAGTAAGATCTGATCAAATTCAATATTAAGCCTCTCCTCTGCCGCAGGTCTCGCTGACTTCAGATCTACGGTGTTGTTCTTTCTTAGTCTTTCGAAAGCACGTTGAGTTCTAGCTCCGTAGTCTCGACTACCACAAGGTATTGGTTCTATTTTTACTTGGCTTGGGCTGTCTTCGATTATAGTTCAAACCTTTCGTCTACTTTAGTGTGAGGGCTCGGCCTGTTTAGAATTGCTCGATGACTCCCGATTTTGTCTGGAACATCAATTGTGGATACCTCGCCTTGTTGGGTAAACCCTGGGAGACAGATTCCTCCGTCGCATACCCTGAAAACTGTAGGTTCCTCCGAAGTTCAGGAACACGCAAATACTAGGGATACCTCGCCTCGTTGGGTAAACCCTGGGAGACAGATTCCTCCGTCGCATACCCTGAAAACTGTAGGTTCCTCCGAAGTTCTGAAATTCAAGTGCCCAAATCTCTCGTGCCAAATCCTACTTTCTTCATTTGCATGCGTAAGTAGCAAAATAGATGGTTTCTTGGGCTATAATTAGATATTGGTACATCATGATGATCAAGAGAAGACAACTTTTACCACACCTAGGGGAACATTTATGCAAATATGCCTTTTGGACTTATGAATGTGTTGAAGCCTCGAAAATCGTTGCTTCAACGTGGGGGGAAACCACCCGGTCCAAACCTTGGTTGGCAACTCCTTTTCCATTTGGAGTAGTGGCTCCGAATGGGGATAATGGGACCAGTTTCCCAATCTAATTTATGATAGTGCTAATAGGGTGATATGTGATATTTTGGAGTAATGTTTAAGCTAAAAGTAACTAATCTAAACTAATAATAACATGCATTTCTCCTAATTTAAACACTATCTAATTATGACTATACCCTGGAATAAATTTGAAGTATGCGATCTACAATAATGTCCAAAAGTAATTGGTTATAAAGATCATTCAATTGCAATAAGAAATAAAATTGTTTAACAATAATTGTTTCGTATAAAAAGTTAGTGGAAATGATTGTGAAAGATATATCACATAAAAATTATTCATGTATTCAGCATAAAATTTAGGCCATCATCATACAGAAGTGCAATAAATGTTAACCAAGATTTAAACTTTCATACATAAATAATTTGAAGAGAAATTATTGCTTAATACATAAGTAAAAGAGAATTACGAGATAAAAGTACCATTTGTAATAAGTCCTACTCATGTGCTTCAGCAATATTGATCTGCTTCCAATCCATCCAACAACATGTAAGAGTACAAAAGTGCAATTTCAATAGAAGATGCCAGATAAGATAAAAATAAATCATGTTCCATTCATTTCACCAGAACTTCCTCAAAGGGACAAAAGTGCATGTTTTGAAGATTGTTTTTGATAAAATTTTTGGACCCGAGTCTCTCTAAATGCACGAGAGGGGTTTAAATACTAAATTATAAAACTAAAAATAGATTATTACAAAAATAGTTGAGGATGTTTAAACGACCTTCCTAAAATTATGCAAAATAAAACAAAAATAGAAATGAACATGGTGACTAACTATTCTGCATTTGATATTTAGATCTCAAATGTCCGTCATGGGCTTGAGCTGTGTCAGTCAGCCAAATTTGGCTTTCAGTTGCCCAGTGACCACAATGTCGGCCAGTGCTGGCACCATTTTCTCCATAGAAGTGGTTAGGCATCACATGGTCATCCACTAGTTGTGAGGTTTCACTAAATGTAACCAATATGCTTCCCAGTTTAACCTGGTCGTTCACCTAATTGCTTCTGCCTTTTCTTCTGTTGCCTACCTCCATTGTAGTTCAAGTTGTTTTACATTAGGAAGAAAACCCAGAATGGACTTTGCTACCAGGTTGGCGCTATGTAAATTTTCATTAATATTCTCGATAACACTATTTGTTGTTGCTGCCACGTCTGTTATTGTCTTTTATGCCTCTCTAAGCTGAGATTCCTGATTTGCAAACAAGATTTCTTTGTGTGACTCTTCCAGTTTAGGTAAGATGGCATTTCTCCCATCTTCTGAATTCTACCAGGTGATGAAGTTAGAGAATCTTTTCATGATTTCATCATATTCAAGTCTCATTTAAACGACTTGACTTGTCAATTTGTCGCTTGTTTCGCAATAAGAATTCCATTATGAAATCTTCTAGCATAATATTTCTTTTGGTGCATCACCTGGAAGTTAAGGCCAAGCGCTTCAGTAATAAACTGATGAATTTTTGGATCATCCTTATGTAGATCAATTGTTTCTTGTAATTTTGCTTCCTTCTTTGCTAAGCTAGTTTGATGTCTTATTTGTATGTGCTTGAACCAGACGAGATGAAGGAGATGCAAGACAAAGGAAGTTGGAAGACCGTAGAGAAAAGAAAGAAAGCTACAACACCAATCTCGCCAAGAAAGACGAGGAGCCAGACAAGTAAAAATTAAGAAAATTGTAGGTCCGATAGACCAATTTGGTCTGAGTGGACGTTAACCATCATCATCATCATCATCAGCTAATAGTGTTTCTTCTTGCTGGTTGGATTTTGCTTGTTGTAATTCTTGTTCAAGCAACATAATTTTATTTTATTTTTATTTAAGCAACATTGACACCTCTTTGCTTTGTTGATAGTCGTTGTAGCATAGGCACTTGCAAACTATGACATTCTAGTAAGATTGTCGGATGGATCGATGGGTGAGTCTTTCCAAACAACATCCATCGGTTCATTATCAGGGGTAGTAACAGCTGTAGAATCCAATTTCATTTTCTTCCTTTGTCTTTTAACAACTTCTTTGAGTTGTGGGCTATAGAACACATCTAGAGGGGGAATCTCCTCAATTCTCAAAAAAAATTCAGAGGTGGGAGTGATAGGAATGTGCTCTACCTCTTGAGTATTTACATTCTCCTCTGCTGTAATTTCTTGAGTTTCTTTCTGTTGTGAAGTTTGCAACTCTAGTGTTTGTTCCTCTGTATGGAGATTTTTATTAAAGTTCTCCCATTCTTCCTCTAAGTCAATCACTAGGGGTTTATTGGTTGGGTGGAGGTGGAATGGATTTCAGTCTATTTTCTAGCTGAAGTTTCCTCAACTGTCTTTTCTGTAGATTGGGCTGTATTTTTTTCCGACTCCCTGCTTCTGCTTTTCCCATTTTGTGATTGTTGCTCTGACTACTCTGACTCCCTGGTAGAATTCTCTTGGGATTCTGCTCCAGAATTAGTACTATAATTTTCTTTGGAATCTCCTTCTAGACTTACACTAGGATTAGGCTCCCTTATTGCTTCAATCAATAATTGGTCCAATGGGACCTTTGTTAGCCTCATTTCTCTGTACTCGTAAAAGGCTTCAAGATCTTCACGGTCAAAAATTAATTGTGCCATATGCTTCACCTCTGTGGACGTGTTCTTCTGTAAAAGGATGTCATTAAATGCATCTTCCTCATTACTAAATACTTTCACTTTTACCATGGTGATAAAGTCTTTGACAATGCCAAATGGGTCATATTTCCTTCCTGGGAATTTAAGTAATTGTAGAGATAACATGATCTTTGCTTCTTTGAATGCATACCCTAGGTCGTGCAATGCAAATGCTCCACACTATAAAGGGAATGTAGGCCAACTGGCCTTCTTTGAATCCTTTAATGTTTTTCTCATCCCACCCTCGCTAGTTGTTTGATAGGTTATCTCTCTAGCCATCAATTTGTCTGGAACATGGTATGGAAGGATATGGGGAGAGGCAATGCTGCCAAATACCTTGATATGCGTGAATTTTTCCTCCCCAAACCATCTGGCCACTGGGATGATATATACCTCAGCTTCCTTGCAAAACCTGGGGGCATCTCAGTTGTAAAGTTGTTTGTGGATAAGAAGCATGGCTCCATGACAAATTTTGTAAAAATGTGGTTGAAACTGAGGTTCCCACATGTCTTTATGGTATATGTGAATGGGAAGCAGATCTTGGATAGTCCACTTCTATCCCATGACAAGAAATTTCAAACAAAAACAAATTGCATCCATTAAATTGGCACTCATAAAAAATGGAGAGTAAACCCGCGAAGCAACACTTCTTTTCCTTTTATACTCCATTATTGTTCTTGCTAAATTATCAGACAAAATTTGTGCCCAATTCAGTATAGTTGCGTTTACGTCTGCATCTTTCAATGGCAGTCATTATGGGGAAAATTTAGTGCTATCGGGTTTACCAAATATTCTACATAGTGTGGTCGTTGCAAAACTATGAGGGGGGAAAATAGATGTAGTAGAGCACATATCATTCTTGTCTTTTTTTATTTTTCCCTCATTATTTGACCAAGTTCAGGTGCAGTCTGTTGGGTCCTCGTTCTCTTTGGAAACTTCTCGACGTGCTGTTTGTTGTAGATGACTTGTGGCTTTAGTAGGTGGTACATAAGTCGTAGGTTGTCTAGCATAAAAGATCTCATAACCTCTTGGCTTCTGGTCCTGAATTCTCTATCTGAGATATTGGCTTCATCAATAACCCACTTAACCATGTTTGTATAAGGGATTATCTTTGGATGCGCAACTATGAAATGAAAAAATGAGCATGATGTCTCAAACATGGAGGCATCTAAGGAATCATGACTATCAACTGTGACCTTCATCTCTAGAATCCTTCGTTTCTCTTCTTCCAGAATATTATACATGGCTCCCCACATAGTGGTTCCTCCATTTATGCTGCATGTAGTATCCATAAATAGATGAGTCATTTTTTATTTCTCAGACATGACTGTGTTGCCTTTCTTGACCATTGCTCCCAACGATTTTCTTTGTGGATTTTTCCTGAAAGTGAAGAACAACAACTATTGGATATACAAAGATAACAATGAACGTGAAATGGAATAATGCAGATAGATTTGAAAAGGTGATAAGAAAGGAGTTTTATTTGAATGCAAGTGAAAAGATATCATATCACGTTAAATGGCTCTTCATACATAAATGCAGTTAACTCTTACGAAAATCCCATTAACGCTTCGTTATCTCTTAGCTTTAATGCTCATAAATCTCTACATCGTAAGTCGGGAAGAAAGCTTCTAGGGTGGCGAGCCTTTGAATTGTGATAGTGCTGATTTTCTGATTTCCGAAGCAATATCGCAAATCGCAATATCACATTATGCATTTTCAATTTTCTTACCTTCCCTTACGTTTCTTTGAGATGCGAGATGCGAGCCGCTCGTTTATTTCCTCAAAACATAGCTACTTGTCAGGTTTTCATATGTAAAGACCTTTTTAATAAGCGGTGGACCTAAACAATTGTTCGTAATGTATCCAAGGAGTGGGTCTTGGTCTTGATTACATTTTGCAACATCAACTGATGGTAAGTTTGCGGTGCTCTTTTTAAATGCTCGAAATGCGATGCGGTAAAGATTATGATGCCATCGTAGTTTCACATTTTGCTTGTTTTGAGGTAACCTTTTAAGGCGGGACCTTTATAATTAGCGATATGTGATGCTAGACTTGGTTTTGATGAGAAAAGCTTTAGGACATAGTTTATATCAAAATATGATAGTTTCGAGGTATAAAGCGTGGTCTTCTTTTAATCGTTTTTCACTAGATTTGGTGGGTTACCAAGGTTTTTGATGATGCTTAATCATGTGATATGTGGGAAGGCAAGCATTTAGTAGTTCTTTTGAAAAAGGGGTTCGATTAACATCTTGCTTTATACCAAAATTAAATAAGAAAAATGCCTAAATGATAGGTTTATTTTTGGAAGGATTTTTTAAAGGGACCTCATTTATTAATGTAACATTAACTACCACTATTAATAGATGGAGGGTTTTTGAATAGCGCAACAATTGACAATTCACTTGATTTTTGAAATTTCTAAAGACTTCCAAAATAATTATAGTTTTGAAAATAAAAATTACATGGAATATAAGGTAACTAATATTACTCATTAATAATAAAACAACATCTACTTAACTATCACTCTTTTGATTATCCTTTTCTCATAAGAAAGTCACTTTGTCTACATCAGTCATTACTTGGTTTTAAGGATAAAAACAAGGAGGCTTTTTCCATATCAGTTTTGGTATGCTCAGTTTTCATAGGTAGAGCCTTTGCTGCTAGCAAGTGTTCATAGCCTCGACAGGGTTACCTTTTAACTAGCGATGATTCAGTATCCCACCTAGGTCAGAATGCAATTTTAAAGCTAAACTCGTTTGTATACTTATTGCCCTCTTTATTTTCTGAAGTAATTCTTCCTTCCTTCAAATTTTCATCTTTTATCTCTTAAAGGACAATGTCTTGGTTTGGTGACCAAAATTGACAATGCCATTCACTTGATTTATAACTTAACTGAACAAGCTGACTCTTGATGAGACCCCTTATCTTTTGATTAATATAATCTCAAGCCATTACCCTGTGTTGATATGAAGTATAGGTAATGTCAGTTAGTTATAATCTTATGATCATGGTAAGTCGGCTCTTGATGAGACCTATTATCCTTTAAGTTTAAGTATATTTTAGAATTACACTAAAAATGCAATTTGATTAGGTGGGTTGAATCATTGGCTCCTCAAGAGCCTTCTGGATGACAATTCTAGAGTTTAAAGATGATTTTCTATAGAGAGACTTTGCTTTGTTATTGATACTTTTCTTCACTGATGTAAAGGAAAGATTTCTTTTCTAAAGCTAATTTTCATCAAAGATCAGATAATTTTTAGCAGAGAACAAGCAAATTTTGAACAATAGAACTTAAATATATATTTCATATGTAAATATTACTTTCATAACAATCTTTACTTACACAAGCGAAAAGTCAAAATTAAAAAGAGACTATCATTTGTAAAGCCAAAAGTAAATGTTTTTCAACTTGCATTATTCTTTCTAAAAAATATAACATAAGGCAATAATATACAGTGAGCAGAAGAGATCATCTTCTATAGAAAATATTTCTTTAAAATCTTGCCATTAATAGGTAGATATTCTATCTTACCTGATAAATCTTGTAATAGAAAAGTTGATGGGCCTATTTGTTCCACAATTTGAAACGGGTCGAGCCACATTTGTTGGAACTTAGTATGCTTACCTTTCTCTTCATGGTCTTTATCCCATTTCAATACTAGGTCTCTGAGTTGAAAAGATTTTGAACTTACAGAATTTGAATCAAAGGAAGCTTTGACTAACTGCTGATGATGTGCATGTGTGATCTTGGCCTTTTCTCTTTCCTCTTCAAGCTTAAGGATTTGTAACTATCTAACTTGCATAGATGAGGAAGGAGTTTCTTCAATGAACTGAACTAAGGCTAAAGAGGGAATAACTACATTTGTAGGTAAGACGACTTCTTTCCCATAGACCAAATTAAAAGGAGAAGTGCCAATGGAGGCTTTTTGAGTTATTCGATCTACCCATAGAGCAAACATCAAAGACTTATGCCAGTTCTTCTGGCTTTGGTCAGCAATTCATTTAATAATCCTAATGAGATTCTTGTTTGTTGATTCAGCTAACCCATTTCCTTGTGGATAATAAATAACAGAGTACTTAAGCTTCAAACCTCTTTTAAGAGAAAATTCTGTTATAGCATTGCCTAAAAAATAAGATGCATTATCAAACGTCAAGGCTAATAGTAGGCCAAATCTCGTAATGATAAATTGATCTATGAATTCAATAATGTTTTCAGAATTAGCTACCTTGAGTGGAATTGCTTCCACCCAGTTGGTGAAATAATCAGTTGCTATAAGGATATATCTGTGTTGCTTAGAATAATGAGGAGCGATCTCACCTATTATGTCCAATCCCCATTGCTCGAATGGTTGGTCAATGTTGACTAGGTGTAACGGTAATGTGGGTTTCCTCTGTCTTCCAGTAGTTGTCTGACAAATTTTACATCTCCTTACATAACTATGTGTATCTTTAAATAACGTTGACCAGTAATATCCGACATGAAAGATTTTATGTGTGGTGGTATCTCCTCCAAAGTGACTGCCAACTGGTCCATCATGAAGTTCCTGCAACACCTTCTCTACCTCAGATTTTTCAAGAGATCTAAGTAAAACACAATCATAATTTATTCTAAACAACACATCATTGACAATTTGATATTGTTTAGCTCTAGCACTTGTCTGACAAATTTTGCATCTCCTTACATAACTGTGTGTATCTTTAAATAACATTGGTGCAGGTCTTACAACCATCTGAGGTCATTTGCAGAGGTTTTAGAGCTGTGAAAGTTCTAGGAGCCACCAGGGCCTAGTTTTGTGAAGACTGTATAGGGTTGCAGGTATCCATTGGAGGTGATCCAATAGTCAATCCTGAAGGATTCAAGTGTTCTGAATCCATTTTTGCTATCTATTTCACCTATAGATGCTTCTATTCAGCTGTATTTCCAATTTGAGCATTTAATAAAAACAAGGACAAGCCCGGTTGGGAGCTTTGGACCCAGCAGACGTAGCCCTGGAGGGGGTGAATAGCTTTATCAACTTCTTTTGCATTTGTGGTTGATTTATTTTGCAGAAAAAATTCATTTTAATGTGTTAAACAGTAAAAGGAAATAACTCTGCTATGCTTGAATGGGTCATGAACAGCTGAAAATATCATGTGTTTTCTTTCTGCAAGACATGGAAATCTTTTAAACATGTTTAATTTTGAATTGAATACCTTGCAAACAAATTTCAAGTAGTTTCAAATTCAGATCAAGTTGGTATCAAAGCTCAGGGTTTTTGTGCAAATATCTTCTAACTATCTTGCAAGGTATTGATGCTTACCAGGTTGAAACTCAAAAGAGGGGAAGGACAGTTGACTAGAGAACTTCGCTGGATAAGGGTCCAAACATCCACATGAAGGAGAGGGCTCTTCAGGAGGTAAGAAGGATGATGATCATTCCAAGAAAGGACATGGAGGAAATGGTGGTCCACCACCCCCATCTTCACCTTCTTCCTCTTCATCCTTGTCTTCTTCTGTTCATAAGCATAGATCCTCTGGAAAAAATCCTTTTTTGAAGCTTGATGTAAAATTCGAATTACCTATGTTTAATGGTGAAGTGAATGCAAAAAAGCTTGACAACTGGATTAGGCAGTTGGAAGTTTACTTGAGGATCCAGAATATGCATGATGATGCCACAAAGATTCAGTTGGCTTCTTTGAGAATGGATGCCAAGACTAAAGAGGAGATCAAGAAATTTGGTAAGGTTACCTTAACATGGCCTGAATTTCTGTTAGCCATTAAAAAATAGTTTTATCCTCTTGCTCACATGCAGAAAGCCATTATGAATTGGCAAAATTTCAGACAACTTAAGGGTCAGAGTGTCCAAGACTACACCCAAGAATTCAGGAGAAGAGCTCTCTTGTTAAGAGTAGATTTACAGACCCAAGAAACCTTGCTGAAATACATTGGTGGCTTGCATAGCTACCTTAGACACACCATCTTGATGTTTGACCCTACTAGCCTGGACGAGGTTTGTGTCCAAGCTACCCATTTAGAGGCAAGGGGAAAAAACACATTTGAAGAGGGTAGAAACAAACCCCCCAAGGGGAAAAACAAAGAGAAAACCTCCAAGGGAAAGAGAAAAAAGAATGCATCTGTCAAACAGGAGAGTGAGAAAGTGATCTGTAAACACTGTTCTAAACCAGGCCATGTGGAGAAAAACTGTTGGAAATTATATCCTGAAAAAAGACCTCAATTTAACAAATCCAAAGGGAAACAAAAAATTGCTGCTACTACATATACACCACAAGATTTAGGGGAAGATTCAGGTGATGAAACCAAAATTACAGCCATGGGTTTGAAAAACTTGAAGGGAAAAGAATTTGAAACTCAAGCCAGCACTAGCACCTCAAACTGCCATGTACAAGCTCCTAATGAGGAAGAAAGAATTGAACTGTTTCATGTGAGGGTGATTTCAAAACATACTAAAATTGACACACTTTTTGATAGTGGGTCACAAGCAAACCTTATATCAGAGGACTTGGTTAAGCAGCTTAAACTTGAGACCGTTCCACATCCGAAGCCATATCCACTTGGATGGATTTGCGAGGATGCAAATTTACAAGTTTCAAGAAAGTGCACATTGCGCTTTGCAATTACTGCACATTTTATTGACACAGTTGAACTTGATGTGCTACCTTTTGATATAGCAGGAATTGTTTTGGGAAGTCCTTACTTGTTTGACAGGAAAGCTATCTTTCATCGCCATGAAAACAAATATCATCTTTTCAAAGATGGCAAAGAGTTCATTGTTAGAGCTCATCGCAAGAAGACAAATATAGCGATGGTGAATGCAGGACAGGTAAAAAGGCTGGTCAATTCAAGTAAGAATTTTGTTCTTCTTATGATTAAGCCCAAGGTTGATGTGAATCATGAGTCATTTGACAATTGTGATCCAGAACTTAAATCAGATCTGTATGATGTAGTTGATGCATATCATGAGATGTTTCAGGAGCCAACAGGTTTGCCTCCTAAGAGGGAGATTCAACATGAAATCCATTTGCATCCAGATTGTCCTCTTCCAAACATAGGCATGTACCGCATGTCTATTATGGAGAATGCTGAAATAAAAAAGCAAATCAAGGACTTGTTGGACAAGGGTTTCATAAGGCCAAGTACTTCGCCATGTGGGTCACCGATTGTATTGATTCCAAAGAAAGATGGCACTTGGCGTATGTGTGTTGATTTCAAGGCCTTGAACAAGATAACGGTAAAGAATCGTTACCCACTCCCAAGGATAGATGATTTGCTAGACCAGCTGAAAGATGCTCGATATTTCACTAAGCTAGACTTGCGCAGTGGATATCATCAAGTAAGAATTGAAGAAAGTGACATTTGGAAGACAGCCTTTAAAACCAAACAAGGACTCTTTGAGTGGCTTTTGATGTCGTTTGGTTTGTGTAATGCACCTACAACTTTCATGCGGGTAATCGATGATGTCTTGCGTCCTTTTCTTGATGATTTCGTTATTGTCTACTTAGATGACATCATAATTTTCAGCAAGTCTAGAGAAGATCATGTCATGCATGTTAGAAAAGTACTTGATGTTTTGAAGAAGAATCAATTATTTCTTAAAATGTCAAAATGTGAATTTGGAAAGACTTCTTTGGTTTATTTGGGACACATAGTAGGAGGAGGTGCTTTGAGAATTGATCCTGCTAAGATTGAGGCTATTGTGAAGTGGCCTACTCCCAAATCCATAACAGAGGTAAGAAGTATTTTCGGTGCAGCTCAATATTGGAGGAATTTTATCTCTAACTTCTCTTCTATAGCAGCTCCTATGCATGCAGTGACAAGCATGAAGCATGCTTTCCAATGGGGAGGCAAGCAGCGAAAAGCTTTCGAATCTTTGAAAGAGAAGATTAGTTCAGCTCCAGTCCTTGCATTATCGGATTTGAGACAGCCATTTGAGATACAAACTGATGCTAGTGATTATGCTATGGGTGTAGTTCTTCTACAGCATGGTAAGCCTATTTCTTTTCATTCTGAAACTTTTAATGGTGCTGTTGTAAATTATCCTACATATGATAAGGAGTTGTATGCGTTGGTACAAAGCGTCAAAAAGTGGAAACACTACTTGATGGGCAAAGAAACTGTTATACATACCGACCATCAGCCCTTACAGTACTTGCAATCACAAAGCAAGTTACAACAGTCACGACACTTCAGATGGATGGGCTTCTTGCAACAGTTCCATTTGGTAATAAGGTATAAGAAAGGTACTTTGAATAAGGTTGTTGATATGCTTTCAAGGCCTATTATTGGTGTTGTTACTTTACTTAAGAATGATTCCATTGTACATGATAGTTACATAGAAAAATATGCATCTGATGATGACTTTAAATATGTGTATGCTAACTTGAGCAAAGGAAATCATGTAGAGGAAAATGACTATCACATGCATAACAATTTGATGTTTCATTTGGGCAAGTTGTGTATACCACAGGGGGAGAGGATAAATGTCATAAGAGAAGCTTATTCTTCTCTTATTGCTGGCCATTTTGGTGTGAGCAAAACAGTTGCACATCTACAGAGGTATTGCTATTGGCCTCGCATGGTAGATTCTGTTTCAAGGTTCATAAGAGGTTGTTCATTATGTGCTACAAGCAAGCCTAGCAACAGGAAGCTTGGTTTGTATACTCCTTTTCCGGTACCTTCTAGACCATGGGAGAGCATCTCTATGGATTTTGTAGGAGGTTTGCCAAAATCTCGAAAGCAGCATGATTATTTATATGTAGTAGTTGATCGTTTCAGCAAAATGTGTATACTTATGCCTTGTAAGAAAACTATAACTGCTGAACAAACTGCTGAATTATTTTTTCATCATGTATGGATTCACTTTGGTTTGCCTACTTCCATTATTAGTGATAGGGATTCCAGATTTGTGGGGAATTTTTTGTCCAACCTATGGGAGATGATGGACACAAAGTTGAAGAAAAATACTGCTTTCCATCCGCAAACAGATGGAAAAACCGAAGTTGTGAACAGAACCATTGTGCACCTCTTGAGAGGTTATTTCAGCAAGCATCCCAAACTTTGGGATGAACATTTGCACTACATACAACATGTTTACAATCGTGCCAAGCACTCTTCCACAAACACCTCACCGTTTGAAGCTTGTTTTGGTTATTTTCCAAAATCACCTCTTGATTTCATTCTTGAGAAAGATGTTGCCATTGAGGGACATAGTGACATTGACAAAGCTCGTTCATTCATTGAAAGAATTCAGCAAATACATCAGCAAATTCAAGAACAGCTTGAGAAGAGTCAAGGCAAGTACAAGGAAAGACACGACAAGCATAGAGTCGATCACAAGTTTCAAGAAGGAGATGAGGTATGGTTGTACATTAGTAAGGAAAGGATGCAAGGAGAAGGTAAAAAGCTGAAGCCTATTCGTTATGGTCCATTCAAAATCCTCAAGAAGGTTGGAAATAATGCTTTTCAATTAGATTTGCCTTCCTACATGCAAATGTATTCTGTTGTCAATGTGGAGAACTTATGTTTGTATGAACCTCCTTTGATTGCTAATCATGAAAATGTTGTTCAGCTACCATCTATAGAAGATTTCTTGCCAGAATTCTTAGATGAGCTGAAAGAAGATACAATCCTTGACAGAAGGACACGCACTTCAAGGAGGGGCAGTGTAGATTATGTTCGGGTTGGTTTCAAAGGCAACAAACTGAACAAGGAAAAGTGGATGGAGGTGGACAGAGTGAAGGAGCTGTACCCTCACCTCTTTAACAAGTAGTTGAAGGCTTTTGGGGTCCAAAAGCTTCCTAATGGGGAGGCGTGATTAGGTGCTCATGTCCTAAGTGTCGTAAAATGCTCAAAATTTAAAGTGCTTAGAACTGATTCAAATTTAAATGACTGGAAATTACTCGTCTTCCCGATTCCGAAGCCGCAAACGGTTCGAAAAACGGTCGCCATATGAGGAAGTTATGGCAGAAAGAAGAATTTGTCCATAACATTAGAAATTTTAATTTTTCAAAAAAAAATAAAAAAGGAATATTCCCCGGCACAAAATCCAAGGCAACCACCAAACATTAAATGTAACTGCAGTTAAGTTGGCGGAATTTTGGCAGGAGCGCCAAATTTTGCGGACCCGCCATAATTGGCGGAGCTAACTGGAGTTAACTAAAGTTAGCTGGAGTTTTTCTAGGGGCAAACTGGAGAAACTTTAAATGGCCATAACTTTGGCTAGGAAAGTCGGTTTTGGACGATTTTTTTATTTTTATTTTGGGTATTTTCAACCTTCTGAAGCCATTGGTGCAGGTCTTACAGCCATCTGAGGTCATTTGCAGAGGTTTTAGAGCCGTGAAAGTTCTAGGAGCCACTGGGGCCCAGTTTTGTGAAGACTGTATAGGGTTGCAGGTATCCATTGGAGTTGATCCAATAGTCAATCCTGAAGGATTCAAGTGTTCTGAATCCATTTTTGCCATCTATTTCACCTGTAGATGCTTCTATTCAGCTGTATTTTCAATTTGAGCATTTAATAAAAACAAGGACAAGCCCGGTTGGGAGCTTTGGACCCAGCAGACGTAGCCCTGGAGAGGGTGAACTGTTTTATCAACTTCTTTTGCATTTGTGGCTGATTTATTTTGCAGAAAAAAATCATTTTAATGTGTTAAACAGTAAAAGGAAATAACTCTGCTATGCTTGAATGGGTCATGAACAGCTGAAAATTTCATGTGTTTTCTTTCTGCAAGACATGGAAATCTTTTAAACATGTTTAATTCTGAATTGAATACTTTGCAAACAAATTTCAAGTAGTTTCAAATTCAGATCAATGCATGTCAACTATGAGAGTTACCCAGTTGAGATTGGAGTTCAGGGATAATGTACTATCTGTTGTATAATTATCTGAATTGTACAGGTGGTGCATATAGTAATAGGAAGACCTTTGAGGATTAGGTAATTCATATTGAGGGATTTTCATAATTAATAGGGGGATAATTCCCAAGAAATCAACACAAGGAAATAGGGTTTGGGAAAGAAGAAATTTGGTTAAGTATTGGCCTAGGCTTGTCTAGGAAGCAATGAGACAGATAGAGATAGTGCAAAGGTTGCTCAAGCTTGAGCAAAGCATTGTAATCTTCTCATATTTTTTACTAAAACAATATACAAATAACAAGGGTTTTTAGTTGTGGCTTTCCCCAGGAAATAATTGTGTAATGTGTTTATTAAATTATATCTCTTGTATGCTTCGTGATTTCACGATCGTTTAGTTGTTTCCATTGATGACAAGAGTAGATTCAAGTCTATTGTTTTAGTAAATTACAATTAACAGTTTGAATCTACAAGGAATTTCTACAGAAACTGGGTGTATCGTCCTCTAGAGTGGGTTGGTTATGTGATTAAAGTATGTCATTCCACCTTGTCCAAATCAATATTCTCAACTTGTTTTTTTATATCTATCTTTGTTGAAAATAACAACAAGAAATGTTAAAAATAGAATCTAGAAATTCCAATTTAATTTGTCCTTGAATGAAATTGTGAATTAAAATTGTAATTATATTCTCATAACAACTTGTAAATATTTAATTAATTTTAATTAACTTAATTAGCTTAGTAATTTATGGTTGGAAGTCTTTATTTAGTCATGTATATGTTCTCCCTAAATTTTAGGGGTCCAAGATGAGTTTAAATTGAGTTGTAATTAGATAACTTAGTTTACTAAGTTATGGTCAGTTAAATTAGTTCTAACTGTTTGTGGAACTAATGGGGGACTAATAATCAGTTGGTGCACTGGTGCATCCACAAGTGTTACTCCAGTTAACTGAATATTCCCTCATGAGAAACTCATGCATGTCAGTTCAGAGAAAGACCCATTTGAGATTAAAGTGCAAGGACAATGTACTATAAGTTGTATATGATTTGTTGAATTGTAAATATCATTCATGCAATCAGAGAAGGACCTATGTTTGGATTGCGCAATTGTAGAGTGAGGATTTCCCTTTAAACATGAGCTAATTATCTCAGGAATTGTCAAGGAATTAGAAGCTTTGAGGCTTGGAAATTTGGCTAAGTATTGGCCAAAGCAAGTCATCGGGTGGAGGATAGGAAATACTTGTGCAAGTTGAGCTTAAGGTTGAACAGAGCATATTGTATTCATCCAAATTATTCTACCAAGAGTGCAAAGAAATAGGGGCTTGGAGAGCTGCAAAATAGGCCAAGAGTTTGGCTTGAGCTAGCTTTTGAGCTGAGAGTTGATTATATTTGTGCAAGGATTGTTCTTGTGAGAACAAGCATTGTATTGTCATCTTGGATTTCTAATTAATGCAATATAGATAGTAGGGGTTTTGAGTTGTGGCTTCCCTGGATACATATTGTGTTATGTGGCATTAATTATATTCCTCTTGTCAATTATTGTCTTCATTGATCTTTATGGGATTTTTCTAGTTAAAGAGTAGAGTATATTCTCTTCTTGTGTTTTCAGAAATTACATGAGTTGTGAATCTACAGGAAAAATATACATGGTATTAGAGCTGATTACAATACAATAGAGGAGATTTCAAATTTTTTGAGTTTAGGGTTACAAGTGAAATTCGAATTTGCAATACATACCTCAACATCGACAGATGGCATTCTATAGTTTGCAGCTCAAGTATGCCTTGGATGGAAGCTCGAATTACATATCCTGGAAGGATAGGATGGAGGTCATGTTGGAGGATAATGGCTTGAACGAATTCATTGGTCAAGAAATTCCTAAGCCACCAGCATCGAATTCAAAAGATCTGACCGAATGGAAAAAGTGTGTGGCAAGGGCGAGGCAGATAATCCTTGAGGGAGTTCGAGACCACATTGTCTCTAAGTCTTCATGGGAAGGAGACTCTATACGCTATGTGGAAAGCATTGAAATGACTTTTCCAGAACAACAGTGACCATAGGAAGTTGGAACTGAAAGATAAACTTCGAAAAATCAAGATGGAGGCAGGAAACTCAATTCCAAATTACTTGACCAAGTTCACTCATTGTCGAGATGAGATTGGAAGTGTTGGAATCAATGTTGCCAAGGATGATATGGTGAGCCTAGATCTCCTAGGACTTCCCAAGAGTTGGCACAGTTATCAGGACTTTTCCAATGTGAGAGAAAACTTAAGCTACCAAATTGGGAACAACTGTGGTCGAATTTAGTACAAGAGGAGTTTCAATGGAACACCAAAGATGTGACCTCTTCCAAGGAAGTGGAAGAGGAATTTGCCTTAGCAAGTAAGGCAAAGAAGGCCAAGGGAAAGAACTCCCAAGGTGAGGTGGGCAAAAAGAATATGGACTTGTCGAAAGTCAAGGGTTTTCACTATCAAGAGCATGGGCACTATGCCACGAATTTTCCACTGACGAAAGCAAGCAAGAAGGAGCTTGTAGTAGATGCAGCAGGTGAAGCACTAGCTTCACAATTTGAACTCGATTTCACTCTCACTGCATGCACGGTCAATACTGTCATGGGAGGCGTGTGGTATCTTGATAACGATGCCTTGTTCCATATGATGGGGAACAAAGATCTCTTTAGTGATCTTGATGAGAAAGACCTCAAGCTGTGTATAGATTTTGGAGATGATGGGAGGTATAGAGCTATCAGGATCAGTATAGTTACCTTTCAGAGGGAGTTCGACTCCACTCTCAAGATCACAGATGTGATGTATGTTCTAGGACTAAAGAAGAATCTTGTTTCTGTCGCGGTTTTGGAAGACCGTGACTATGATGTGATTTTAAGTAAGGGAAAGGTTTTCCTTAGACACATTGCCACAGGACATGAAAAAAAATGGTGCAGGAGTCCAGAATTTGTATGCTCTTGAGGTACAAGATGCGTGCAAAGCCTTCAAGAGCAAGGTAAAGGTTATAGACTTGGTTGTTGAGAGGGAGAGTGAATTGCCTCTCAACATGCAACCAAAAAAGAAGCCTCAGAAGCATCTTTAGGAAATTATGGAGAAGCCACAATTGGAGAAGCAGAGAGGAGACCGAGTGGAGGCATCCACTCATGAAGAGACCTCCAGTAGGGGGAAATTTTGAGCCAAGTGGATAGAGGGAGCACATGCATCCATACCTCCAAGTGTGAGGTGTGGCAATGTGAAGAGATAAGTTCCAAGAGGGCTGAAATTAGGTAACGCCCATTAAGAGGTTTTATCTCATGGATCATACATTGCTACCGGAGCCCAAAGTACATAATAGTAGGAGGAATCAGTAGCGGTTGATGCAGTCAGAGATCAGAGTGATAGAGGCTAGATCAGTCAGATATTGAAGAGCATGGAGAAGATTTGACACCAATGCAAAAAGGCAGAAGCGTGGAGTTTTCGGTCGACAGAGGCAATAACAGTCAGAAACTTTGATGACAGATGCATCATACTGATCTAGGTTGGATGTTTTTTTGTTTCTGGAGTTGTTGTAGCAACAACACTAGAGATAAGTGTTGCATGCAGAACATTCCAAAGGTTCAGGATCAGGATAGAGTTGAATTCCTTTATTATTGAGAGGGAGTGTTGAAAATAGCAAGAAGAAATGTTAAAAATAGAATCCAGAAATTCCAATTTAACTTGTCCTTGAATTAAATTGTAATTCTATTCTCGTAGCAACTTGTAAATAGTTAATTAAGTTACTTAATTAGCTTAGTAATTTTGAGTTGGAAGTCTTTCTGTAGTCATGTATATGGATCTAGGATGAGTTTAAATTGAGTTGTAATTAGATAACTCAATTTACTAAATTATGGTCAATTAAATTATTAGTTCTAACTCTTTGGGGAACTAATAGAGGACTAACAGTTAGTTGGTGCACTAGTGCATCCATAAGTGTTACTCCGGTTAGCCAAAGATTCCCTCATGAGAAACTTGTGCATGCCAGTTCAGAGAAAGATCCAATTGAGACTAAAGTGCGGGGACAATGTACTATCAATTGTATTATTTACTGAGTTGTAAATATCATGCATGCAATCAGAGAAGGACCTATGTTTGGATCGTGTAATTATAGAGTGAGGATTCCCTTTAAATACAGGTTAATTCTCTCAAGAGTTGTGCAAGGAATTAGAAGCTTGGTTGCTTGGAAATTTTCCTAAGTATTGGCCAAAGGAATTCATCAGGCGGAGGATAGGAAATACTTGTGCAGGTTGAGCAGAGCATATTGTATTCATCAAAATTATTTGATCAAGAGTGCAAGGAAATAGGGGCTTGGAGATCTGTAGAATAGGCCAAAAGTTTGGCTTGAGCTAGCTTGTGAGCTTAGAGTTGATTATACTTGTGCAGCGATTGTTCTTGTGAGAACAAGCATTGTATTCCCATCTTCGATTTCTGATTAATGCAATATATATAGTAGGGGTTTTAAGTTGTGGCTTTCCTTGGATACATATTGTGTTATGTGTCATTGATTATCTTCCTCTTTTCGATTACTGTTTTCATCAATATTTATGGGCTTCCGTTGGTTAAAGAGTAGAGTAGATTCTTGTCTTGTGTTTTAGGAAATTACATGAGTTGTGAATCTACAGGAAAAATCTACAATCTTCCACCCAAAAATCAATTACCGAACCTGTGGGGGCGTGTCTGCCTAGAAATTTTGATCGGCCTCGCAGGTAATGCTTGAGGCACTGCAATTCCCTCAGCCTCTTTTATGTTGTGGCTGGGAATGTTAGTCTCCCTGTCTAGCTCCACTATTCCAGCTTTGGCCACGACACCCCCCCCATTTAGTGGCCCTATTGCGAGAGGATCGAGCCATGGAATTAAACCGCAATCCACTCAATTTCCCTTGAACCCAATAACTAAGTAACCACCACGTTACTTCCCAAGAGTTCGTCCAAGCTTGAGGATAGCTCACAGAGAGATGACCTAGCATGGAAAAATTACAAGTCTGGGAGTAGAGCAACAATATAACAATAATTTAACATAATACAAAAGGAAAATAAGCAAAAAGCCCATGCAACCTATGATCACTGCGCTTGAAAGGTTTGGGTTGTATCAAACTTCAACCAAGTGTAACTATTTCAAACCAACATTTGACTAGAAGTTAGTCCTTCCAACCTGAGAGGGCTCTCTCAAAATATTTATAAATGATTGTGATAAACTCAAAATTCAGATGACTAACTCTGATCTCTTTTTGTGATTTTGTAGGTGAAGAAAAATGTGATTACTGCCACCATTGGGCGTGGAGTCAAATTAAAATAGATTATGATCAACAACAATGTTTAATAGAAGCTGAGGCATCTATGGTTTTAAAACTGATACAAATGGACACCCATAGTCATACATAGTAAATGAAGGAAATTGGAGTTGTTTGAAAAAATTCCAAGTAATCAAGATACTATGTAAAACTTGAAACAACATAATAAAAACTCATAAAAGACATAACACAAATCCCACGTACAAAAAAAAGTAGCTGCTAATTTTCTATTAAAAGAAAAAAATATTACAGAAGATCAGTTTTTCACACTCTTCATCAACCATTCTTAGAGTCGAAAATCTGCCTATTTATAGAGAAAATATCCCTTTACATATCTTGCCACTTGCGCCAAATTCGATTCATTGTTTTAGAGACTTGTTCCTCCATTTCTTCTAACTAACAAAGCTTTCATAGGAATTCTATTTTAACAGAGTTTGAATACAAATAGGAGTCACATCTAAACAAAATTCATCCAATTGTTACAATAATTCGGGAAAAATTGCAACTATTTGTAATGTTGGCACTGTATTTGTCGAAATTTAGAGCATGCCACCTTTTGAATTCTGTTGTGCTGTTTCTGGGCCTTTAAATAAGCAATATTTTTTATTTTGCTGGTAGGATTGTTGTTGTTTGAAACGTGTTTGAAAGTTCCTTCACAGTCCTCTTTTCTCTGTGTTCTATTTGATGACCATGATGTTGGATATATGCCGAAAAACACCCTCACTTTCCTCTTTTCTCATTGTCCTCTTTGATGACCATGTTGCTAAAAAATATCCTTGCTATCCCACTGAGCAGAAGCAAAAATGGGCATTTTAATATTCGTTGATCTGAGTCGTTGTTCTAGGCTGATTGAATTTGGGTCGTTGATATAGGTTTGTTTTTATCACAATCACAATACGCCATCGAAAAGTGAAATGGAGCTTTAACATTGATTTTATGGTGATTTCCCAATATGTCGGACCTGAAATTTATCAAAACTATAATACATAACCTTTCGAATCCATCAAAATCACAAGTCGGAAGGGAGTTGAGTGGAGGAAGGAGTTATGTTTTGTGTGATCCCCAATTGTGATATCGCAATCAGCGGGGGAAGGATTTATTGTGGTCGGTGGGAAGGGCCGTATCGTGATCGGCGGGAAGGTGGAAATATCGCGATCGGCGGGAAGGTCTTTATCGCAATCGGTGGGAAGAGTGGAAATGGAACGTGGATATGAAAATTGTTGAAGGACTTGCAATATTGAAATCGACAAGGAGGAATTGAGATATCGGTGGAGGAGTGATGATGGTTTTCAATGATATTGCAATCAACGAGGAGGACTTGTGATATCGGCGGAGGAGAGACTCTGTGATTTGTGATATCGCAATCACAAGCGAAGGAGGGACATGGGCGGATATGATTTTGCAAAAGGGAAAAGGCTGATTGCGATTTAAAGTGGGGGTCCCAACCTTTTAAAATGCTTACAACATGTTTTATTAATGTTTTAAATAAATTTCCAAGGGGAACGCTGAAACACGGCTAGAGTTGGAAATAAAACGGGATTTCGGCTAGAGTTAAAAAATGGGTCACCGTGGCTATAGTTTTCATAAAAAAAAGGGAAAAATGGAGTTTGCGAAAGAAAATAGGTTTTTAGAGAATATGGGAATTTCTCCAAAATAATTCAAACTATACCTATTCTCTCCTTCTTTAATCTCCAATTTGCAAAGTACAACAACCTCTTTCGGAAAAGCAGCAACTAGATGCAAATGATTAATCAAACTAAAAATTATTTCTAGATGTTATCATGGATAACAATGGATCCAATGGGGATGTTGCACCCCTGTGGTGCAGCAAAGAACCAGTAGACCAGTTGCCTTATTGAAAACTGAAAATGACGACATAATCTCCAAGTTTTTATGGCCTTCACTTCGGGCTCAAACTTGTCAAATATATCATCCACACCTGCAAATGAGAAAAAAATAAAAATGGAATATATACAATGGTATTTCTTTCAACTGGATCAAGAGATATAATGTTTTAGAAACCTGCCATTAACATGTCCTCCCATATATATTTGACCATCCATCTCTTGCAATATAAATGTATTATTCCCGTGATAAGTTGAAATCTTATACGACCCCTTCCAGAGATTCTCAAACTTGTCGTGTTTTCCTTTATCTTCAATCTTAGCTTCCCACTTCAAAACTACATCTTGAGGACTGAAATTTTCTGCTTTGATCTTTTTGTCGAAAGTATTTTTTATTATGTTCTGAAATTGTTGATGATTGTTGTAAACTTCTTATCTTTTTTCCTATGGAGAAATTAGTTAGTTGAACCTCCTTTGGATAGAATTTGGTTCTTCCTCTAGTCCCTGCGACAGTTTCATGACTGGAACTCCAAGCGAACTAGGAAAAACAACTTCAATTCCATAGACTAACTCATCAGGAGAAACTCCTATAGATCTTTTAGTACAAATTTTGTCAGCCCATAGAGAAAATTTAATTTTTACATGTCATGACCTTTTTATTTTCCTGCAAAATATTTTTGATGATTTTAACTAGGCTTTTGTTCAAAGATTCAGCTAAGCCATTACCTTGGGGGTAATAAGATGTAGAATGACCAAGAGTGATATTATACTGGTTACAAAAACTTACCAACCTTTTTAATTTGAAAACATGAGCATTATTAGTGATGATGTTCATGGGGCAGCCAAGTCTTGACACGATGTTATTTTCCAGGAATTTAATAATGACTTCATTTGTAGCTTGTCTTGTGGGAATTAGTTCAATCCACTTTGTGAAGTAACCAGTGGCTGTTAATATCCACTGTTGTTGGCCTGAAGAAGTAGGATGTATTTTGCAAATAAAATCTAACCCCCACTGCTGGAAATGGGATTCCACAAAAACAAGTTTTAAAGGCAATGAGAGTAACTTCCTTTTCCCTTCAAATATTTGACATTCATGACAAGTAGCAACCTTTTTGTATACATATCTGAACAATGAAAGCCAATAAAATCCTTCTCTGAGTATCTTATTCATTGTTTCTCTATAGTAATGGTGTCCTTCACAATCACCTTTATGAAACTCATCGATCACTTTTTCAGTTTCATCTTCCAATAGACAATTAAGAGGTATTCCACCTAAATCTTTTCAATACAAATATTTATTCAAAATACAATATCTCACTAATTTCAACTTGACAAATCTGGATTTTGTTTTTGTTAGTTCAGGAGGAGCTCTATGATTTTGCAGTACAAAGATAACGTCGTTATACCAATATGACATTGTAAACTTTTCTTTAACAGGGATCAGCTCTTCATCTTTAATTGTATCTGAATTTTCTACTACAAAATTGATTTCTAGATGGTCAAAATTTGATTGAGTCATCAACTTTGCCAATCCTTGTCCTTTTACCAATTTTGTAGGCCTAATTTCCAAATCATACTCCAACAGAGTAGCAATCTATTTACTCCTTTTACCATCTGGATCAGCTTGAGTTAATATGTCCTTTACTACAACATTAGGTACATATGCA
This sequence comes from Pinus tabuliformis, assembly GCA_031772625.1. Classification (NCBI taxonomy): domain Eukaryota; kingdom Viridiplantae; phylum Streptophyta; class Pinopsida; order Pinales; family Pinaceae; genus Pinus; species Pinus tabuliformis. The sequence continues at coordinate 589,801,437 of CM062812.1, read as the reverse complement.
ATAATGTGTGAATGAATGACATACACCCTGAAATATTTAAGAGCTTTCACCAAAGTATAAGATTGCTTCTCCATGAAGTTATATTTCAATTCAGAATTTCCAAGTGTTCTACTGAAAAATGAAATAGTTTGTTCATAACCATGTTGTCCATTCTGCAACAATACTCCAGCAATTGTGTGTTCTAAAGCAAAGGTAAAAACCATAAAATGCTTTGAAAAATCAGGATTTATGAGGGGTGGAGCCTGAGTAAGAGCCTTTTTATTTCTTCAAACAAATTTTTAGCCTCTGTTGTCCATTTAATATCACAATTTTTCCTAAGCATCTTTGTGATGTATTTCACAATTTCTGCAAAGTTAGGAACAAATCTCCTCATAAAATTTACTTTGCCTAAAAAGATTGGATTTCTTTTCTATTTATGGGTAGACCAATTTTCAGATAGCAGAAGACCTACTTGGATAAATCTTAATTCCTTCCTTTGATATAATATGACGCAACAACTTTCCCTTTGTCAAAGAAAAAATACTCTTAGTCGGGTTTAAAGAAATACCGAATTTTTTGCATTTTTGAAAGACTTTCTCCAAGTGCTTGAGATGTTCTTCTTTTTTTTTTTAAAACACAATCATATCATCTAAATATACCACTACAAACCTGTTTATCTCAGCTGCAAATGCAATGTCAATACCTCTCTAAAAAGTTGCCCTTGCATTTCGTTGTGTTATTCAACAACCCCCCATATATTAATAGTAGTAGTTAATGTTACATTAATAAATGGGGACCCTTTAAAAAATCCTTCCAAAAATAAACTTAGCATTTAGGCATTTTTCTTATTTAATTTTGGAATAAATCAAGATGTCAATCAAACCCCTTTTTCAAAAGAACTACTAAATGCTTTCCTTCCCACATATCGCATGATTAAGCATCATCAAAAACCTTGCTAACCCACCAAATCTAGTGAAAAATGATTAAAAGAAGACTCCACGCTTTATACCTCGAAACTATCATATTTTGATATAAACTAGGTCCTAAAGCTTTTCTCGTTAAAACCAAGTCTCACATTACATATCACTAATTATAAAGGGCCCGCCTTAAAAGGTTACCTCAGAACAAGCGAAATTTGAAACTGCGATGGCATCATAACCTTTACCGCATCGCATTTTGAGCATTTAAAAGAGCACCGCAAACTTACCATCAGTTGATATTGCAAAATGCGATCAATACCAGGACCCACTCCTTGGATACATTACGAACAAATGTTTAGGTCCGCCGCTTATTAAAAAGGTCTTTACATAGAAAACCCTTATAAGTAGCTATGTTTTGAGGCAATAAATGAACGGCTTGCATCTCGCATCTCACAGAAATGTAAGGGAAGGTAAAAAAAGCGAGAAGGCATAATGCGATATTGCGATCTATGATATTGCTTCACAAATCGCAAAATCAACATTATCGCAATTCACAGGCTCGCTACCCTAGAAGCTTTTTCCTGACTTATAATGTAGACATTTATGAGCATCAAAGCTAAGAGATAATGAAGCATTAGTGGGCATTTAGTAAGAGTTAACTGCATCTATGGATGAAGAGCCATTTAACGTGATATGATATCTTCTCACTTACGTTCAAATAAAACACCTTTCTTATCACCTTTTCAAAGTTAACCGCATTATTCCATTTCACATTCATTGTTATCTTTATATATCCAATAGATGTTGTTCTTCACTTTTAGGAAAAATCCTGAGAGAAAATCATTGGGAGCAATGGTGAAGAAAGGTAAGGCAGTCGTGTCTAAGAAATCAAAAATGACTTCTCGATTTACAGATAATACATGCAGCAGAGAGAGAGGAACCTCTATGTGGGAAGCCATGTATAATATAAGAAGAAGAAAAACCAAGGATTTTGGAGACGAAGGTCACAATTGACAGTTGTTGATTCCTCAAACGCCTCCATGTTTGAGACAACATGCTCATTTTTGCATCGCATAGCTGCGCGTCCAAAGATAACCCCTTATACAGACATGGTTAAATGGATTATTGATGAACTAGACATCTTAGACAAATAATTTAGGACCAGAAGCCAAGAGGTTATGGGATCTTTTACACCAGACAACCTGCGGCTTAAGTACCACTTACTAGAGCCACAAGTCATCTACAACAAACAGTTTGTCGAGAAGTTTTCCAAAGATAACGAGGACTCAGCAGACTACACACAGACCTGGTCAAATAATGAGGGAAAAATAAAAAATAAAAAAATACAAGAACGATATGTACTCTACTGCGTCTATTTGTCCCCCTCATAGTTTTGCAACGGCCATGCTATGTAGACTATCTAGCAAACCCAATAGCACTAAATTTTCCCCAGAATCGCTGCCATTGATAGATGCAGCCATAAACGCAACTATAATGAATTGGGCACAAATTTTGTCTGATAATTTAGCAAGAATAATAATGGAGCATTGAAGAAAAAGAAGTGTTACTTTGAGGGTTTACCCTCCATTTTTTTTGAGTGCCTATGTAATGGATGCAATTTGTTTTGGTTCGAAATTTCCTGTCATGGGATGGAAGTGGACTATCCAAGATCCACTTCCAATTCACATATACCATAAAGACATGTGGGGATCTCAGTTTCAACCACATTTTTAAAATATTTGTCATGGAGTCATGCTCCCTATCCACAAACAGCTTTACAACCAAGATGCCCCCAAATTTTCCAAGGAATCCAAGGTATATATCCTCCTAGTGGCCAGATGGTTTGGGGAGGAAACATTCACATATATTAGGGTATTTGGAAGCATTGGCACCCCCAATGTCCTCCCATATTATGAGGATAGGCTAGAGAGATAGCCTATCAAACAACTAGTGAGGGTGGGATGAGCAAAACATTAAAGGATTCAAAGAAGGCCAGTTGGCCTACATTCCCTTTATAGTGTGGAGCATTTGCAGTGCACAACCTAGGGCATGCATTCAAAGAAGCAAAGATCATGTTATCTCTGCAATTACCTAAATTCCCAGGAAGGCAATATGAGCCATTTGGCACTGTCAAAGACTTTACCACCATGGTAAAAGTGAAAGTATTTAGTAATGAGGAAGATGCATTTGATGACATCTTTTTACATAAGAACATGTTCACAAAGGTGAAGCATATGGCACAATTACTTTTTGACCGTGAAGATCTTGAAGCCTTTTACGAGTACAGAGAAAGGAGGCTAACAAAGGTCCCATTGGACCAATTATTGATTGAATCAATAAGGGAGCGTACTCCTAGTGTAATTCTAGAAGGAGATTCCAAAGAAAATTCTAAAACTGATTCTGGAGCAGAATCCTAAGAGAATTCTACCAGGGAGTCAAAGCAATCAAAGCAACAATCACAAAATGGGAAAATCAGAAGCAGGGAAGAAAAAGATACAGCCCAATCTACAGAAAAGACAATTCAGAAAAATTCAGCTAGAAAATAAGCTGAAATCCATTCCACCTCCACCCAGCCAATAAAACCCCTGGTGATTGACTTAGAGGAAGAATGGGAGAAATTTAATAAAAAGCTCCATACAAAGGAACAAATGCCAGAGTTGCAAACTCCACAACAGAAAGCAACTCAAGAAATTACAACAGAGGAGACTGTAAATACTCAAGAGGTAGAGCACATTCCTGTCACTCCCACCTCTGAAATTGTTTTGAGAATTGAGGAGATTCCCCCTCTAGATGTGTTTTATAGCCCACAACACAAAGCAGTTTTTAAAATACAAAGGAAGAAAAGTAAATTGGATTCTACAGTTGTTACTACCCCTGATAATGAACCGATAGATGTTGTTTGGAAAGACTGACCCATCGATCCATCCGACAATCTTACTAGACTATCACAGTTTGCAGGTGCCTATGCTACAACAACTATCGACAAAGAAAAAAAGGTGAAAATGTTGCTTAAGGAAAAAGAAAATAAAATTATGTCGCTTGAACAACAATTACAGCAAGCAAAATCCAACCAGCAAGCAGAAACACAGTTAGCTAAGCTCCAACAAGAGTTCGAGCAGATACAAATAAGACATCAAGCCAGCTTAGCAGAAAAGGAAGCACAGTTACAAGAAATAATTGATCTACATAAGGATGATCCAAAAATTGATCTGTTTATTATTGAAGCTCTTGGCCTTAACTCCCAGCTGACGCACCAAAAGGAACTATTATGCCAAAAGATTTCACAATGGAATTCTTATTGCGAAACAAGCGATAAATTGAAAAGTCAAGTCGTTGAAATGAGACTAGAATATGATGAAATCTCGAAAAGAGCCTCTGACTTCATCACCTGGCATAATTCAGAGGATGGGAGAAAGGCCAACTTACCTAAACTGGAAAAGTAACACAAAGAAATCTTATTTGCAAACTAGGATTCTCGGCTTAGAGAGGCAAAAAAGGCAACAACAGAAGCGGCAACAGCAACAAATAGTGTTATCGAGAATATTAACGAAAATTTACATAGCGCCAATCGGGTAGCAGATTCCATTCCGGGTTTTCTTCCTAATGTAAAACATCTTGAACTACAGTGGAGGCAGGCAACAAAAGAAAAAGCAGAAGCAATTAGGCAAACGACCAGGTTAAACTAGGAAGCATATTGGCAACATTTAGTGAAACCTCACAGCCAGTGGATGACCCTGCGATGCCTAACCACTTCTACGAAGAAAATGGTGCCAACATTGACCGACGTTGTGTTCACTGGGCAGTTGAAAGCTGAAATCAGCCAACCGACACAGCTCAAGCCCATGATAGACATTTTCGATCTAAAAGATCAAATGCATAACAGTTAGTCACCGTGTTCATTTCTATTTTTGTTTTATTTTGCATAATTTGAGCAAGGAAGTTTAAACCTCCTCAAATATTTTTGTAATAATCTATTTTTAGTTTTATAGTTTAGTATGCAAACCCCTCTCATGCATTTAGAGAGAGGTTCAAAAATTTTATCAAAAACAATCTTCAAAACATGCACTTCTGTCCCTTTGAGGAAGTTCTGGTGAAATGAATGGAACAAGATTTATTTTTATCTTATCTAACATCTTCTACTGAAATTGCACTTTTGTACTCTTAAATATTATTGGATGGATTGGAAATAGATCAATATTGTTGAAGCACATAAGTATAACTTATTACAAATGGTACTTATATCTCGTATTCTCTTTTACTTATGTATTAAGAAATAATTTCTCTTCAAATTGTTTATGTATGAAAGTTTGAATCTTGGTTAGCATTTATTGCACTTCTGTATGATGATGGCCTAAATTTTATGCTAAATACATGAATAATTCTTATGCGATATATATTTCACAATCATTTCAGCTAACTTTTTATACGAAACGATTATTGTTAAACAATTTTATTTCTTATTGCAATTGAATGATCTTTATTACCAATTGCTTTTGGACATTATTGTAGATATTATAATTCAAATTTATTCCTGGGTATAGTCATAATTAGGTAGTGTTTAACTTAGGATAAATGCATGTGATTATTAGTTTAGATTAGATTACTTTTAGCTTAAACATTACTCCAAAATATCACCTATCACCCCATTAGCACTATCATAAATTGATTGGGAAAGTGATCCCATTATCCCCAGTCGGAACCACTACTCCAAACGGAAAGGAGTTGCCAACCAAGGTCCGAACCGGGTGGTTTTCCCCCATGTTGAAGCAACGATTTTCGAGGCTTCAACATTTTGGCGCTAGAAGGAGGGTCTGAATGTGAATGGAAAGTAAATCCAAATCAACATGCCATTCTAAGAGTAAAACACCCTCACCATCACCTCCAACTTCTCGATCGCATTCCAAATCCCCTAATCCTAAGCGAGAAGTTGCAAAGAAAATTACAGAACCCACTGCTGAAATCCCAAAGAAGCCAGATCATTCTTCTTCTACTGAAGCCCCTGAAGTCCAATATTTGATTCATAAATTACAGGGGATTTCGTTATCTCAAGAAGAATCTGAGTTATTTCAAGATGGTGTTACCTCTCAATTTACCCCATCTCAACAGTTAACTAGAGCACAGAGTGAAAAACTTGGAATCCCCCTATTCAAATTCCCTCTGCCAACCCGTAAGAAAGCTAAGAAAACACCATCTGAATTTCACAGTGAGGTTCTTTCATCAGCTCAATCGTCATCTTTGTTCATTCCATCTATACCATCACAAGATCAATCATCTACCTCGCCATTCCAAATCGTGATTCACACAAGTACAGGAACTACATCATCCTCTATCTAATCACCTTCAACCATTGGTACACCTTCTCCTACTCACATACCAGCAATGGCATAGAATCCTCCGAGGCCATGGGCAAACCCAGGAGCCATTAGGATGGATGGGCCTTTACATCAATTGCCAGCTCATCTAGAGAAATGGTTGCCCAAATTCAATCCTAATAATGGCCTATTTACTGAGGAACATATAAACAATTTCATGTTGTCCATTAACTTGAAAGTAGTGGAAAAAAAAGCAGTTGTAAGATTATTCCCTTATACTTTACAAGGAGCAGCAGGATCATGGTACTTCTCATTACCGTCAGGTTCGATCAATAGTTGGGATGATTTTCAAGAACAATTCTTAACTACATTTGGAGATGATAAATCCAGAGCTACCTTAATCAATGATCTCACCAATTTGAAAGTCGAACCAAAAGAACCCATTAAAGTCTTCAACTCTCGCTTCAATAAATTATTGAACAAAATACCAATGGCGTATAAGCACAATGATGAGGTCCAAAATGAGTGGTATATTTATTCTCTACCTTCAAACATAACTATTTTCGTTGATAGAACTGCCAAACCGACTTTGGCAGAAAATATGAAAGAGGAAATAGCTGTAGAAAAACGAATTCTAGTTATAGAAAAGAAAAACGAATTAGAATAACGAAAATCTAAGAAAGTGAATTTTAGGGATGACTCTAAGAAGAAACTACCTAAAGATCCTTTTGATCTTGAAGGGTTACAGAAAGTCCTCAAGACCATGTCTAATGAAATGATTGATATAAAAAAGCAGGTAGCATAGACCTCCTCTAAAAAATCTTTTAGACCATTTAAGAGGAATTCCCCTGCTGATCCTAAACCTCCAAATATTATATCAAATGTTGAATCAGATGGAGAGGAGGATGAAGTTTCAACAAACGAAAAACAAACAGATGATGAAGAAGTGGCAGAGTTACAAGGAATGTGGGATTTTATTCTTCCAAACGAAGAGACTCAAGAAACATTGCCTGTTGCCACCCGAAGTAAAACCTTGTTGATTTGTCACAAACAAATATAAATTATAAGGCTACAATACCACCTCCCAGGGACAAAACAACAGGTAAGAAGTCTTCAACAAAATCCACTCAAACCACTCTTCAATTAAATTTTTCATCTTCAGCTAAAACTCTGATAGTTTCTGATGAAATGGAATATAATATTGTTGATGATATGAAGAAGACCAGGGCAAACATCACCTTTCATGAGCTTAGAAAATTGAAACACCAGCAGAAGCTACTCCTCAAGGAACTCAAAGCAGTACCTACATCACTGCTTCATGTTGCCATGGTCTCATAAACCGCCCAAGAAATGGGAAGGTCCCCTAGCACCTTTTTAAACAATATTGATCCCACTGACATCGCTCTAATTACAGAAAGATCTAAATCTCATACTCCTCCATTCCTCCTTACATTTGAAGTCTTTAATAAGAATTTACACAATTGTTTAGTTGATTTAGGAGCTTCATCTAGCATCTTACCTAGAACAATTTGTGAAAAGTTGAATGTTCAACCTCAAAAATCTGTTGTATGTATAGTACAGTTAGATCGATCTAAATTTGAAGTCGTTGGGGAACTTCATCAAGTAAACATTAGACTTTCATCAAATCCTAAAGTTTTTCAAGTCATTGACATACTTGTGGTTGATATTCCTGAGTTCTATGGCTTAATCCTTAGTATAGATTGGTCATAGAAACTTCATGGTTATTTTGCAACTGACTGGTCTCACATGTGGCTTCCCTATAATGGCAAGCCAAATCAAATAAGGGTTGATTGCTAGAAACATCAAAAGTACATAGTCATAGAGCTAGAAGGAGAAAATGAACCAGTCACGTATAGTAACAATATCATCGGTAACTACTTAATAGAATAATTTCTAAGAAATTTCAATGCTTACACTTCACCTTTCTTAGAAAAATTTGTTATATCTCAAGTTGAAATTTTTTCCCAAACAGACAATTCTAAATGCGTAAATTTTGTAGATAAACCTGTAGTTAGCTCTTTCTTTGGAAATTATTTTTTGATGGATCTAAATCCAATGATGGAGCAGGAGCAGGATGCATATTAGTTAGCCTAGAGGGGGAGAAGGCTATGTTAACATGCAGACTTGAATTTGATTGCACAAGCAACACTGTTGAATATGAAGCACTAGTTAAAGGTTTGTATAAAGAAATTGGCCTTAATATCAAACACCTCCAAGTATTTGGAGATTCATAAAAAAATGATAAAACATGTGAGAAATACTATACATTGTTTGTCAGGACATTTGAAACACTATCAGCCGTTAGTCCAAGACCTGACCTCTCTCTTTATAGCATTTAATATTTCCCCTATTCCAAGACTCCAAAATGCTAGTGCCGATCTTCTAGCTAATTTCGCTTCCAAGCTTATTCCACCAGAGGATTATAGCCCTGATCGATTTTCCATTGAATTGATTTTTAGGCCTTCTATTCCCGATAATATCACCAACTGGATAGTCTTTAGTAATGAACCGGATATCATAAACTTCCTCTCCTCAAAAGGTTCTTATGATGACCATATAGTTGATGAAGACCAGCATGATGACCAACTTAAACAAGAAACAATCAATAAGTTATACCAAAGTCTATAGTTAAGTTGGAAGATTTATATGACCTTAAAGATAGATTTAAACGACCCACCGGTTCAAAACTTCATAGTTCAACTCTGAGGTTTGAATCGATTAACCTTGGAACTGACCTAAAGCCTCAATATATTAATCTAGGCCTCGAACTTACATTAGATGAAAAATCAGCCTTTATACCTTTGTTGAAGAGGTATAAGAATGTATTCGCATGGAACTATGAAGATCTTAAGACATATTACACCTTTAATATTCAACATACTATTCCCATGACATATGATGAAAGACCTATTCAGCAGAAAATAAGGAAGATCCATCCTAATTTAGAAAATCAAATTAAATCTGAATTGAATAAATTGTTGAAAGCCATTATTTTTCCTGTCAGACATTCCCGGTGGGTCTACAATCTTGTCCCTGTTATGGAACCAGCTCAAGAAAAGATAGAAAAGATAGATCAACGCCTTAGAATTCAGCCTCTTCGAGGGGGCAACCTCCTTTACATTACATAAATGAACAATTCTTGGATGATACAAATGACAAAACCTCCTTTCTATGTATAAGAGTCTAAGGAGTCACAATATAATTCAGCCGACCTAACAATAATAATATGGATGATACAAATGAAAAAACCTCCTTTCTATATATAGGAGTCTAAGGAGTCACAATATAATCCAGCCGACCTAACAATAATAATATAAAGCCACAAAAATAACAATAGAGGGATTCTATGGGGCACAGAAATAACAAAATGGGGGTAATAGGGGCACAACAATATAAATAAGGGGTATAACTACAATAGTAATGGGTTAATCACTAGTATTATAGGGACCCAACATGCCCCTCTCCTTCAAAAAAGTGTTGTCCTCAACGCTTGAGTAGTTCTGGATACTTCTGCATAAAATTCTCATCCTCCCATGTGGAATCTTCAGCGGATAAGTTCTTCCACTTGATAAGATACTCTGAAATTGATCGATTTCGTAGCTGTCGAGTTCTTGTTTCTGTGACTGCTTCCGGTTCCAATATAATTTTTCCTTCCTCGTCAAGTTCTGGCAATATTGTTTGAACTGGGAGCTTGTCGCCTATAACCTTCTTTAAACATGAAACATGGAAAACTGGGTGCAATCGAGAAGCTGCAGGAAGCTCCAATTTGTATGCCATAGTACCAATCTTTTGCAACACCTTGTACGGACCATAATACTTTGGTGATAATTTATTATCCTTCTTAGCTTGCTTTAGGGACATTTGCTTATATGGTTGTAGCCGTAGGAATACCCAATCACCTACATCAAAACTTCTTTCACTGCGATGTTGATCTGCCTGTTGTTTCATTCTATTTTGTGCCAACACGAGGTTATCCTTTAAGAGTTGGAGGACTTGTTGTTGATGTTCGATGTGATGTTCCACTGCCTGAACCTTAGAATTTTCTCTTAAATATGATGTGATGGATGGTGGTTGATACCCATAAAGTGCCATAAATGGGGTCATTTTTGTTGCTGTATGGAAGGAAGTGTTATACCACCATTCAGCCAGAGGCAACCATTTGACCCATTGTGTCTGTTTATCAGATACAAAGCAACGAAGATATCCTTCCAAACATTTGTTTACTATCTCAGTTTGCCCATCAGATTGAGGATGATAAGATGAGCTATGAGCTAACTGAGTACCAAGACAAGAAAATAATTTTGTCCAAAAATTTCCAGTGAAAATGGGATCTCTGTCACTTACAATAATCTTTGGGTTTCCATGTAGCTTTTGAATTGTTTCCATAAATGCAGTAGAAACTGTACTGGCTTTAAATGGATGTGATAATGCACAAAAGTGTGCATACTTGGTAAGTCTGTCAACTACCACCATGATGACACTCTTTCCCTCAGACTTGGGTAAACCTGTGATAAAATCCATTGAAACCTCCTCCCAACGTTGGCTTGGAATGGATAAAGGTTGTAATAGACCCGGTGTCTTAATTGTTTCAACTTTATTTTGTTGGCAAACCAAACATTCCGCCACAAACTTTTGAATATCTGATTTAAGGCCATCCCAAAAAAATTCCTTCTTAACCCTGTGGTAAGTTTTTAAAAATCCTGAGTGCCCTCCTAAGGGAGAAGTGTGCAATTCCATAAGAATCTTTTGTTTTAGCTGGGAATTCTTACAGAGGTATAAGCGATCTTTGTACCATAACGAATCATTTTTCCAGCTAAATGTATCAGACGTACTGGAATCTTGTTGTAGCTTTCGAATAAGTGCCCACACTTCTTCGTCATTCTTCCATTCCTCCCTTGCTTCGTTTATCCAATCTGGTTGGATAATAGAAATGGCACACAACAATGCTTCCACATCCTCATCCTTTCTTGAGAGTGCATCTGCCACCACATTTTGCTTCCCTTTTTTGTAGATGATTTCAAAGTCATAACCCAACATCTTTGTGACCCACTTTTGTTGCTCTTCAGAGGATAATCTTTGTTCTAAAAAGTATTTAAGGCTATCATGATCCGTTTTTACCTTGAAGTGTCTTCCCATTAGGTAGGGTCGCCATTTCTTAAGTGCATGGAGTATTGCCAACATTTCCTTCTCATAAATAGCTTTGCTTAAAAACTTTCCCTTGATTGGACGACTTTCAAAAGCAATGGGTCTTTCATCTTGCATTAGAACAGCACCAATTCCATTTCCTGAAGCATCACATTCCACAATAAAGGTTTTTGTGAAGTCCGGTGTAGCTAAGACCGGTGCTTGGCACATTGCCTCTTTAAGATGTTCAAAGGCCTTTGTTGCTTCCGGAGTCCATGAAAATGCATCTTTCTTCAATAATGTTGTTAGAGGTGCTGCTATTCTCCCATAATTCTTAACAAACTTGCGATAATACCCTGTCAACCCAAGAAATCCTCGCAGATGCTTTATGGATGTGGGGATTTTCCATTCCTTAATGGCTTTAATTTTGCTAGGGTCTACCTTAACTCCTTCATGAGATACAATATGACCCAAATATTCCACCTCCTGGACTCCAAAGAAACATTTGGATCTTTTTGCATATAATTGTTTCTCCTCCAATAGTTGTAGCACCCTGTCAACATGTTCAACATGATCCTTCCAAGACTTGTGTAGATTAGTATATCATCAAAAAATACTAACACAAATTTTCTAAGGAATGGTTTGAAAATTGAATTCATCAAACCTTGAAATGTTGAAGGTGCATTGGTAAGGCCAAAAGGCATGACCAAAAATTCATAATGACCCTCATGAGTTCTAAATGCCGTTTTCGGAATGTCTTCAATCTTCATTCTGATTTGATGATATCCCGAACGAAGATCCAACTTGGTGAAGTAAATTGATCCATGCAATTCATCCAGTAATTCATCAATGACAGGAATGGGGAACTTATCTTTAATAGTGAGCTTGTTGAGCTCCCTATAATCCGGACACATGCGCCATGATCCATCCTTCTTGTGCACCAATACTACTGGAGCAGAGAAAGAACTTTGACTCGGTTGAATTATACCAGCCTCTAGCATTTCTGCAACCATACGTTCAATTTCACTTTTTTGGACATAGGGATATCTGTACGGCCTGATGTTTGGAGGAACACTTCCTGGAATCAGATGAATAGCATGATCATGATCACGCATAGGTGGGAGACCTTTGGGAGTCTCAAATACCTTGGAATGATTGTCCAGGACTTTTTGGAGATCTGGAGAAATAGATGATTCCAATGTGGAAACATCTAGCGAACATAATTGTGCAATTACACCTCTTTGCTCCTTTTTTAGAAGCTTTGTCATACCATTAGAGCTGATTATCTTTCCTGGTTTCCCTGCAATACCCCTTAATTCAACTTCCTTTCCTTCCGTAGAAAATTTGATGAAAAGTTCTTGAAAATTAAAAGCTATTGTACCCAAGGATTGTAGCCATTGGACTCCTAGTACAACATCAGCACCTCCCATTGGAATGGAAAGCATTGGGCTAGTCAATACATATTCTCCCATGGATAGCTTGATATTATGGCACTTTCCAGAGCAATTTATTGTTCCTCCATTTGCAATCATCACTTGACACTCTGGTGCTGGATATAGGAAGCAATTCAATTCTTTTGCTACCCTACAATGAATAAAATTGTGGGTGCTTCCTGAATCAATCAACACTATTACCTTTTTCTTCTTGATTTGTCCTTCTATCTTGATGGTTTGAGGAGTGGTAATTCCCGCCAATGCATTACAAGATATGGTCGGATTTATTTGTTCTTCATCTAGGCTTTGTTCCTGGAGTATATCTTCTTCTTTTGACCTTTCTTGCTCCTTTTCTTCTTCCTCTTCACAATCTATGTAGAATAATTTCTTCTCAGCACACTTATGACCTTTAGTGTATTTGCTATCACAACTGTAACAAAGCCCTTTTGCTCTTTTTTCTTCCAATTGTTGTGGTGTCAACCTTATAGGTTGTGGAAGACTAGGGGCAACAACACTTCCGTCTTTATAGTTGTGAGTGGTATGCTTCCTAGTTGCCATAATTTTGCTTTCCATTTTTCTTGCTAACCTGAATGCCTTCTCTAATGAATCAGGTTCCCAAAGGCGAACATCATGTTGGATATTATCCTTTAAAGACCCTATGAACACATCAATCCTATGCTCCTCTGGAATATCTTTTACCCTTATGTTCAATTTTTGGAACTCCTCAATGTGCTCCATTACTGAACCCTTTTGTTTGAGACTTATCAATTGGCTAAAAAAAGTGTTGCTTTTTGTATCTTCATAATGTGCTATCAATTCTTCCGTAAAAATTGCCCAAGTGATAAATTTTTACGAGAGCAAAGCCATTGATACCATACAAATTGATTTGGTTCCAAATATACAGTTTCCATACGTACCTTTTGTGTGTTTTGCACATTATTGAGATCGAAGAACTGCTCCATCTGTAATATCCATGTGGCGGGATCCTTGCCATCAAACTTCCTCATATCGATTTTTGGAATATGGTGGGTCTTTGATCCAACATTAGAGTCTATGGAATCATGATTAACATTACTTTTGTTCACATCATGAGTTTCCTTTACACCCTTTTCACCATTAGTAAGTATTTCTTGTAGAAAATTTGTCAAATCTGTCTTCAAATCTGCCATGTCTGTCTTTAAATCTGTCTTCAAATCCGCCATGTTTGTCTTCAAATCCGTCTTCAAATCATCCATCTTAGCTTCCATGCCCTTTATCTTAGATTCCACGCCATTTATCTTAGATTCCACGCCATTTATCTTAGCTTCTGTTAGCTTTTGTGAGCGTGACATTAGTTGCACTTGTTCTTGTAATTTTGATATATCATGTAGCATTTCTTCCTCTTCTTCATGAGTCATGCTAGAGCTTTCAGGTTCCTTACTAGGTGTTTGCATTTTCTTTCCTCGGGGCATCAGTTACCGATAATAATGCTTTACTATGCCCTTTGAATTCCGTTAAACCAAGCTTACACAAAATTTAAAAAAAAACTACACACCTTTTTTTCACTTTATAGAAGCCTGATATTGAATCTGATGTATCTCTGTAATTTCAGATCATCCAATTTTGAAGTTGCAACCTGTAGTATCCTTCTTTGTCCTCTTTCCAATGCCACAAGTTTGACCCAAATTGGATTCTCCAAGGAAGAGTTATGTGAAATCTCCCACAGTGACTTGCTTTTATACTAGTTCAGTAGAGCAAACTTGTACGACGTGACACGAGTCACTGTTTCAACCTTTGGATCTGAAACTCGCATACAAGAAACTACAGTCCGTCCTCTTTTTGTACCTTCTTGCGAAATTTCAATCTAATCCCCAGAGAGAAAGTTATGATGATTTTCCCCAGGTCACCTGTTTTGAATGTAATTCAGGAGTCTGCAAAAATACCCAACCTCCTCAGATCATATCTCCGCAAATGTCGCGCAAAAATCTCTGAAATTCGGACCCAAGGTTTAGCGCGATTTCTTATCAAATGGGTTTTTTTTGCGACTTCTGAAACGTTACAGAAAAAATGTTATAGCGAAAATGCCACAATGACCTGTTTGGAGCAGCGAAACCCTAGAATCCAAAGCTCTGATACCAAATGTTATGGAACCAGCTCAAGAAAAGATAGAAAAGATAGATCAACGCCTTAGAATTCAGCCTCTTCGAGGGGGCAACCTCCTTTACATTACATAAATGAACAATTCTTGGATGATACAAATGACAAAACCTCCTTTCTATATATAGGAGTCTAAGGAGTCACAATATAATCCAGCCGACCTAACAATAATAATATAAAGCCACAAAAATAACAATAGAGGGATTCTATGGGGCACATAAATAACAAAATGGGGGTAATATGAGCACAACAATATAAATAAGGGGTGTAACTACAATAGTAATGTGTTAATCACTAGTATAATAGGGACCCAACAGTCCCAAACAAAAAAAAGAATGGCAATATTCGGATATGTATAGACTTCCGCAACCTCAACAAAGCTTGCTAAAAGGACAATTTCCCATTACCTCCTATGGAACAAATATTACAATCAGTTGCAGGCTCAGAACTAATGTCTGTCCTGGATGGATTCTTAAGTTATGATCAAATCTTAGTACATCCATATGACTAGCTGAAAACTACATTCAGGACAAAATGGGGCACTTATGCTTATCAAATGATGTCATTTGGACTGATTAATGTCGGTTCCACATTCCAAAAATCCATGGACATAGCCTTCAAAGGTTTAGTAAACAAATCAATAGTAATCCACTTAGATGATGTAAGTGTATATTCCAGAAAGCGCAGTAATCATCTAAGGGATTTAAATCAAATCTTTGAACATTTCCAAAGGTGTGGGATTTATCTTAATCCCAAGAAGTCTTTTTTCGCATTAAGTGAAGGAAATCTCCTTAGATTCATTGTCTCCAAAGCAGGGATTCATATTGACCCTGACAGAATTAGAGAAATCTCTGAAATACCTTTACCACATAACAAAAAATCAATGCAATCTTTCCTAGGTCAAATAAATTTTGTTAAAATATTTGTCCCTGACTTCTCATGAATTGTTTTACCTCTTCAATCTATGATAAAGAAAAATTGTATGTTTAAATGGCGACACTCAGTACATGAAGCCTTTAATTTGATCAAACAGGCAATCATAAACGCCCCATCTTTAGAGACGTCGAATTTTTAAAATCATTTCATTTTATATACTTTAGCTTCCGAGAAATCATATGCAGCCATATTGGCACAAATAAATGAAGAAAAGCTGAAGCCCCAATGTCTTTCTTTAGCTCCAATTACAGGGAGCTAAATTGAATTACTTAGATGTTGAAAAACAAGCTTTCACTGTTTTCAAATCGATAAAACACTTCAAACTTTATTCCGCAAAACCCACAACAAAGTAATAGTACCATTCTCAGCAGTGAGAAATCTGTTAATACAAAGGGATGTAGGTGAAAAAATAGCAAATTGGGTTACAGCTCTGCAAGAATGTGACATGGAAATCAAACTAGCAAAAATTGTAAAAGGTCAAGGTTTTTGCAGGATGTTGGCAAGAGCATCTAATCTATCAGCATTACAGCACTCAAGTGATGATGTACAGGTCTATGAGGTAATCCTTAATGACATTGAGTCAAGATATGTTGATATCATATTTTACTTAAAAAATGGATATGCCCCAACGCAATTAAATTACACAAAGAAAAGGGCCTTGAGATTAAAAGCTAGACAATATCAAATTGTCAATGATGTGTTGTTTAGAATAAATTATGATTGTGTTTTACTTAGATCTCTTGAAAAATATGAGGTAGAGAAGGTGTTGCAGGAACTTCATGATGGACCAGTTAGCGGTCACTTTGGAGGAAATACCACCGCACATAAAATCTTGCATGCCGGTTATTACTGGCCAATGTTATTTAAAGATACACACAGTTATGTAAGGAGATGTAAAATTTGTCAGACAACTGCTAGAGCTAAACAATATCAAATTGTCAATGATGTGTTGTTTAGAATAAATTATGATTATGTTTTACTTAGATCTCTTGAAAAATCTGAGGTAGAGAAGGTGTTGCAAGAACTTCATGATAGACCAGTTGGCAGTCACTTTGGAGGAGATATCACCACACATAAAATCTTGCATGTCGGATATTACTGGTCAACATTATTTAAAGATACACATAGTTATGTAAGGAGATGTAAAATTTGTCAGACAACTACTGGAAGACATAGGAAACCCACATTACCGTTACACCTAGTCAACATTGACCAACCATTCGAGCAATGGGGATTGGACATAATAGGTGAGATCGCTCCTCATTACTCTAAGCAACACAGATATATCCTTATAGCAACTGATTATTTCACCAACTGGGTGGAAGCAATTCCACTCAAGGTAGCTAATTCTGAAAACATTATTGAATTCATAGATCAATTTATCATTACGAGATTTGGCCTACTATCAGCCTTGACGTTTGATAATGCATCTTATTTTTCAGGCAATGCTATAACAAAATTTTCTCTTAAAAGAGGTTTGAAGCTTAAGTACTCTGTTATTTATTATCCACAAGGAAATGGGTTAGCTGAACCCGCAAACAAGAATCTCATTAGGATTATTAAATGAATTGCTGACCAAAGCCAGAAGAACTGGCATAAGTCTTTGATGTTTGCTCTATGGGTAGATCGAATAACTCAAAAAGCCTCCATTGGCACTTCTCCTTTTAATTTGGTCTATGGGAAAGAAGTCGTCTTACCTACAAATGTAGTTATTCCCTCTTTAGCCTTAGTTCAGTTCATTGAAGAAACTCCTTCCTGATCTATGCAAGTTAGATAGTTACAAATCCTTAAGCTTGAAGAGGAAAGAGAAAAGGCCAAGATCGCACATGCACATCATCAGCAGTTAGTCAAAGCTTCCTTTGATTCAAATTCTGTAAGTTCAAAATCTTTTCAACTGAGAGACCTAGTATTGAAATGGGATAAAGACCATGAACAGAAAGGTAAGCATACTAAGTTCCAACAAATGTGGCTCGGCCCATTTCAAATTTTGGAACAAATAGGCCCATCAACTTTTCTATTACAAGATTTATCAAGTAAGATAGAATATCTACCTATTAATGGCAAGATTTTAAAGAAATATTTTCTATAGAAGATGATCTCTTCTGCTCACTGTATATTATTGCCTTTATGTTATATTTTTTAGAAAGAATAATGCAAGTTGAAAAACATTTACTTTTGGCTTTACAAATGATAGCCTCTTTTTAATTTTGACTTTTCGCTTGTGTAAGTAAAGATTGTTATGAAAGTAATATTTACATATGAAATATATATTTAAGTTCTATTGTTCAAAATTTGCTTGTTCTCTGCTAAAAATTATCTGATCTTTGATGAAAATTAGCTTTAGAAAAGAAATCTTTCCTTTACATCAGTGAAGAAAAGTATCAATAACAAAGCAAAGTCTCTCTGGCATATTTTGGTTGAGAAATGGTAATAACAGAATCACATTGATGGATCTCTAGTCCAAGGAAGAAATTTAGCAAGCCCATGTCTGTCATAGAAAACCGCTTATGCAATGCAGTTTTGATGTTAGTAATGACAGAAGCTGAACTACCCGTTATCAAAAGATCATCTACGTAGAGTACTATGATCAACAAGGAGTCAATTTTCTTCATAAAATAAACATTGGAATCAGATTTGCAGCGTGCAAAATTTTGAGATAACAAATAAGAATCCATCTTTGCATACCATGCTCTAAGTGCCTGCTTGAGGCCATAGAGAGACTTCTTTAGTTTGCATATCAGAGATGAATTATGCATGTATCCCAGTGGCTGCTCCATGTAGATTTCCTCCTCGAGATCACTATGAAGAAAGGCATTATTCACATCCATATGATGCACCTCCCATCCTCTTGCTGCTGCAATGGAGAGAGCTAGCCGAATGGAATCCATTTTTGCCACTGGAGCAAAAGTCTCATCATAGTCAACACCATGCACTTGCTGAAAACCTTTTGCTACCAATCGTGCCTTATATCGACTAACTTGGCCATTTGATGCTTTCTTGGTCCGGTAAACCCACTTGCATCTCACAAGTTTGCGATTTGAAGGTAGCGGAACCAAATCCCAAGTCTGGTTCTCAATGAGAGAGTTATATTCCTCATCCATGGCGGCTTCCCATTCAGGATGCCCATTTGCTTCTGCATAAGTTTGTGGATCAGATCCATGCATCATATAAGCATGCATGGGCATGGATGGCTCCATAGCTAAGAGTGCTTGTGGATCTTCCTCAAACAGAGGGATAGAGGCAGGATCATCAAGGATATCACTCATGCTGCGCCATTTTTGTGTTGAAGGTGGTCGAGAATCTTCCGAACTACATGCAGAAGTATGATCTCGATGTTCAACAACTGGTGGTCTAACAGGGGTCACAGGAAAAGACTCATCTTCATCAGAATGCTGGTCTGAAGTTTCATCTGCATACTCATCAATGAGTGGTGATGAAAATTTGGTAACAAGTTCATCTACTGGTGCATGCGAAATATCTTCGTCAAACTTTACACTCCTTTCAATAAAGAGCTCTTCAGTGTGGATATCAAGCAATCTGTACCCTTTGACTTCATCAGAATATCCAACAAACATGCATGCTTTGCTTTGAGGCTCCAAAGCCTTTCTCTTCTCTGGAGGAATGCGGGCCCATGCTCGAGATCCAAAAATGCGGAAATGACTAACTTCAGGTTGCATGCCAGTCCAAGCCTCAAAAGGTGTTTTTCCAGTAACAGATTTATGAGGAGATCTGTTCTGGATGTATGAGGCACAATTAATAGCTTCGGCCCACAATTTCGACGGAAGAGATCTTGCATGCAACATGCAATTAGCCATCTCTTTCAAAGATTGATTTTTCCTTTCAGCCACGCCATTTTGTTGTGGAGTGTAAGGAACTGTATGCTGCAACTGTATGCCTACTTCATCACAAAGATTCTTGATATCTTTGTTGACATATTCCGTCCCATTATCTGTGCGGAGTATCTTGATGCGTTTTCCAGACTGATTTTCCGCATGCGCTTTGAAAATCTTTAGATGTTGAAAAACTTCAGACTTGAGTTTCAAGAAGTAAACCAAAGTGAATCTCGTGTAATAATCTATAAATGACAACACATATCTTGCTTTGCTCATTGAAAGCACCGGAAATGGACCCATGAGATCACTGTGTACAAGTTCCAAAGGTGAAGAGGCTCTCCATGCATGCCCCTTATCGAATTTTTCTTGTGGATTCTTTCCAAGAGCACATCCATTACAAACACTATCTGAAAATTCAATGGTTGGCAATCCTTTGACCATCCCTTGCTTACTAAGCTGTTGCATATATCTGAAATTCAAGTGCCCAAATCTCTCGTGCCAAATCCTACTTTCTTCATTTGCATGCGTAAGTAGCAAAATAGAATCTGATTGAGGAACAAAATCAGAAAATGTATACAGACGAGATTGATCATTTATTTAAAGATACACACAGTTATGTAAGGAGATGTAAAATTTGTCAGACAACTGCTAGAGCTAAACAATATCAAATTGTCAATGATGTGTTGTTTAGAATAAATTATGATTGTGTTTTACTTAGATCTCTTGAAAAATCTGAGGTAGAGAAGGTGTTGCAGGAACTTCATGATGGACCAGTTGGCAGTCACTTTGGAGGAGATACCACCACACATAAAATCTTGCATGTCGGATATTACTGGTCAACGTTATTTAAAGATACACATAGTTATGTAAGGAGATGTAAAATTTGTCAGACAACTACTGGAAGACAGAGGAAACCCACATTACCGTTACACCTAGTCAACATTGACCAACCATTCGAGCAATGGGGATTGGACATAATAGGTGAGATCGCTCCTCATTATTCTAAGCAACACAGATATATCCTTATAGCAACTGATTATTTCACCAACTGGGTGGAAGCAATTCCACTCAAGGTAGCTAATTCTGAAAACATTATTGAATTCATAGATCAATTTATCATTACGAGATTTGGCCTACTATCAGCCTTGACATTTGATAATGCATCTTATTTTTCAGGCAATGCTATAACAGAATTTGCTCTTAAAAGAGGTTTGAAGCTTAAGTACTCTGTTATTTATTATCCACAAGGAAATGGGTTAGCTGAATCCACAAACAAGAATCTCATTAGGATTATTAAATGAATTGCTGACCAAAGCCAGAAGAACTGGCATAAGTCTTTGATGTTTGCTCTATGGGTAGATCGAATAACTCAAAAAGCCTCCATTGGCACTTCTCCTTTTAATTTGGTCTATGGGAAAGAAGTCGTCTTACCTACAAATGTAGTTATTCCCTCTTTAGCCTTAGTTCAGTTCATTGAAGAAACTCCTTCCTCATCTATGCAAGTTAGATAGTTACAAATCCTTAAGCTTGAAGAGGAAAGAGAAAAGGCCAAGATCACACATGCACATCATCAGCAGTTAGTCAAAGCTTCCTTTGATTCAAATTTTGTAAGTTCAAAATCTTTTCAACTGAGAGACCTAGTATTGAAATGGGATAAAGACCATGAAGAGAAAGGTAAGCATACTAAGTTCCAACAAATGTGGCTCGATCCGTTTCAAATTTTGGAACAAATAGGCCCATCAACTTTTCTATTACAAGATTTATCAAGTAAGATAGAATATCTACCTATTAATGGCAAGATTTTAAAGAAATATTTTCTATAGAAGATGATCTCTTCTGCTCACTGTATATTATTGCCTTTATGTTATAAGTTTTAGAAAGAATAATGCAAGTTGAAAAACATTTACTTTTGGCTTTACAAATGATAGTCTCTTTTTAATTTTGACTTTTCTCTTGTGTAAGTAAAGATTGTTATGAAAGTAATATTTACATATGAAATATATAGTTAAGTTCTATTGTTCAAAATTTTCTTGTTCTCTGCTAAAAATTATCTGATCTTTGATGAAAATTAGCTTTAGAAAAGAAATATTTCCTTTACATCAGTGAAGAAAAGTATCAATAACAAAGCAAAGTCTCTCTATAGAAAATCATCTTTAAACTCTAGAATTGTCATCCAGAAGGCTCTTGAGGAGCCAATGATTCAACCCACCTAATCAACTTGCATTTTTAGAGTGTAATTCTAAAATATACTTAAACTTAAAGGATAATAGGTCTCATCAAGAGCCGGCTTACCATGATCATAAGATTATAACTAACTGACATTACCTATACTTCATATCAACATACGGTAATGGCTTGAGATTATATTAATCAAAAGATAAGGGGTCTCATCAAGAGTCAGCTTGTTAAGTTAAGTTATAAATCAAGTGAATGGCATTGTCAATTTTGGTCACCAAACCAAGACATTGTCCTTTAAGAGATAAAAGATGAGAATTTGAAGGAAGGAAGAATTACTTTAGAAAATAAAGAGGGCAATAAGTATACAAACGAGTTTATCTTTAAAATTGCATTCTGACCTAGGTGGGATACTGAATCATCGCTAGTTAAAAGGTAACCCTGTCGAGGCTATGAACACTTGCTAGCAGTAAAGGCTCTACCTATGAAAACTGAGTATACCAAAACTGATATGAAAAAAGCCTCCTTGTTTTTATCCTTAAAACCAAGTAATGACTGATGTAGACAAAGTGACTTTCTTATGAGAAAAGGATAATCAAAAGAGTGATAGTTAAGTAGATGTTGTTTTATTATTAATGAGTAATATTAGTTACCTTATATTCCATGTAATTTTTATTTTCAAAACTATAATTATTTTGGAAGTCTTTAGAAATTTCAAAAATCAAGTGAATTGTCAATTGTTGCGCTATTCAACAACCCTCCATCTATTAATAGTGGTAGTTAATGTTACATTAATAAATGAGGTCCCTTTAAAAAATCCTTCCAAAAATAAACCTATCATTTAGGCATTTTTCTTATTTAATTTTGGTATAAAGCAAGATGTCAGTCGAACCCCTTTTCAAAAGAACTACTAAATGCTTGCCTTCCCACATATCACATGATTAAGCATCATCAAAAACCTTGGTAACCCACCAAATCTAGTGAAAAACGATTAAAAGAAGACTCACGCTTTATACCTCGAAACTATCATATTTTGATATAAACTACGTCCTAAAGATTTTCTCATCAAAACCGAGTCTAGCATCGCATATCGCTAATTATAAAGGGACCGCCTTAAAAGGTTACCTCAAAACAAGCGAAATGTGAAACTGCAATGGCATCATAATCTTTACCGCATCGCATTTCGAGCATTTAAAAAGAGCACCGCAAACTTACCATCAGTTGATGTTGCAAAATGTAATCAAGACCAAGACCCACTCCTTGGATACATTACGAACAATTGTTTAGGTCCACCGCTTATTAAAAAGGTCTTTACATATGAAAACCTGACATGTAGATATGTTTTGAGGAAATAAACGAGCGGCTCGCATCTCGCATCTCAAAGAAACGTAAGGGAAGGTAAGAAAAGTGAAAGTGCATAATGTGATATTGCGATTTGCGATATTGCTTCGGAAATCACAAAATCAGCACTATCACAATTCAAAGGCTCGCCACCCTAGAAGCTTTCTTCCCGACTTACGATGTAGAGATTTATGAGCATTAAAGCTAAGAGATAACGAAGCATTAATGGGCTTTTCGTAAGAGTTAACTGCATTTATGTATGAAGAACCATTTAACGTGATATGGTATCTTCTCACTTGCATTCAAATAAAACTCCTTTCTTATCACCTTTTCAAATCTATCTGCATTATTCCATTTCACGTTCATTGTTATCTTTGTATATCCAATAGTTGTTTTTCTTCACTTTCAGGAAAAATCCACAAAGAAAATCGTTGGGAGCAATGGTCAAGAAAGGCAATGCAATCATGTCTGAGAAATAAAAAATGACTCATCTATTTATGAATACTACATGCAGCATAAAGGGAGGAACCACTACGTGGGGAGCCATGTATAATATTCTGGAAGAAGAGAAACGAAGGATTCTAGAGATGAAGGTCACAGTTGACAGTCATGATTCCTTAGATGCCTCCATGTTTGAGACATCATGCTCATTTTTTCATTTCATAGTTGCGCATCCAAAGATAATCCCTTATACAAACATGGTTAAGTGGGTTATTGATGAAGCCAATATCTCAGATAGAGAATTCAGGACCAGAAGCCAAGAGGTTATGAGATCTTTTATGCTAGACAACCTACGACTTATGTACCACCTACTAAAGCCACAAGTCATCTACAACAAACATTACGTCAAGAAGTTTCCAAAGAGAACGAGGACCCAACAGACTGCACCTGAACCTGGTCAAATAATGAGGGAAAAATAAAAAAAGAAAAGAATGATATGTGCTCTACTACATCTATTTTTCCCCCTCATAGTTTTGCAGTGACCACACTATGTATAATATTTGGTAAACTCGATAGCACTAAATTTTCCCCATAATGACTGCCATTGAAAGATGCAGGCGTAAATGCAACTATACTGAATTGGGCACAAATTTTGTCTGATAATTTAGCAAGAACAATAATGGAGTATAAAAGGAAAAGAAGTGTTGCTTCGCGGGTTTACTCTCCATTTTTTATGAGTGCCAATTTAATGGATGCAATTTGTTTTTGTTCGAAATTTCCTGTCATGGGATAGAAGTGGACTATCCAAGATCTGCTTCCCATTCACATATACCATAAAGACATGTGGGAATCTCAGTTTCAACCACATTTTTACAAAAATTGTCATGGAGTCATGCTTCTTATCCACAAACAGCTTTACAACTGAGATGCCCCCAGGTTTTCCAAGGAAGCTGAGGTATATATCATCCCAGTGGCCAGATGGTTTGGGGAGGAAACATTCACGTATATCAAGGTATTTGGCAGCATTGCCTCTCCCCATATCCTTCCATACCATGTTCCAGACAAATTGATGGCTAGAGAGATATCCTATCAAACAACTAGCGAGGGTGGGATGAGAAAAACATTAAAGGATTCAAAGAAGGCCAGTTGGCCTACATTCCCTTTATAGTGTGGAGCATTTGCATTGCACAACCTAGGGTATGCATTCAAAGAAGCAAATATCATGTTATCTCTACAATTACTTAAATTCCCAGGAAGGAAATATGACCCATTTGGCATTGTCAAAGACTTTATCACCATGGTAAAAGTGAAAGTATTTAGTAATGAGGAAGATGCATTTAATGACATCCTTTTACAGAAGAACACGTCCACAGAGGTGAAGCATATGGCACAATTACTTTTTGACCGTGAAGATCTTGAAGCCTTTTACGAGTACAGAAAAATGAGGCTAACAAAGGTCCCATTGGACCAATTATTGATTGAAGCAATAAGGGAGCCTAATCCTAGTGTAAGTCTAGAAGGAGATTCCAAAGAAAATTATAGTACTGATTCTGGAGCAGAATCCCAAGAGAATTCTACCAGGGAGTCAGAGTAGTCAGAGCAACAATCACAAAATGGGAAAAGCAGAAGCAGGGAGTCGGAAAAAAATACATCCCAATCTACAGAAAAGACAGTTGAGGAAACTTCAGCTAGCAAATAGACTGAAATCCATTCCACCTCCACCCAACCAATAAACCCCTAGTGATTGACTTAGAGGAAGAATGGGAGAACTTTAATAAAAAGCTCCATACAGAGGAACAAACACTAGAGTTGCAAACTCCACAACAGAAAGAAACTCAAGAAATTACAGTAGAGGAGAATGTAAATACTCAAGAGGTAGAGCGCATTCCTATCACTCCCACCTCTGAATGTTTTTTTAGAATTGAGGAGATTCCCCCTCTAGATGTGTTCTATAGCCCACAACTCAAAGAAGTTGTTAAAAGACAAAGGAAGAAAAGGAAATTGGATTCTACAGCTGTTACTACCCCTGATAATGAACCGATGGATTTTGTTTGGAAAGACTCACCCATCGATCCATCCGACAATCTTACTAGAATGTCATAGTTTGCGAGTGCCTATGCTACAACGACTATCAACAAAGCAAAGAGGTTTCAATGTTGCTTAAATAAAAATAAAATAAAATTATGTTGCTTGAACAAGAATTACAGCAAGCAAAATCCAACCAGCAAGAAGAAACACTATTAGCTAAGATCCAACAAGAGTTCGAGCACATACAAATAAGACATCAAACTAGCTTAGCAAAGAAGGAAGCACAATTACAAGAAATAATTGATCTACATAAGGATGATCCAAAAATTCATCAGTTTATTACTGAAGCGCTTGGCCTTAACTCCCAGGTGATGCACCAAAAGAACTATTATGCTAGAAGATTTCATAATGGAATTCTTATTGCGAAACAAGCGACGAATTGATAAGTCAAGTCATTTAAATGAGACTTGAATATGATGAAATCATGAAAAGATTCTCTAACTTCATCACCTGGTAGAATTCAGAAGATGGGAGAAATGCCATCTTACCTAAACTGGAAGAGTCACACAAAGAAATCTTGTTTGCAAATCAGGATTCTCAGCTTAGAGAGGCAGAAAAGACAATAACAGATGTGGCAGCAACAACAAATAGTGTTATTGAGAATATTAACGAAAATTTACATAGCGCCAACCTGGTAGCAAAGTCCATTCTGGGTTTTCTTCCTAATGTAAAACAGCTTGAACTACAATGGAGGTAGGCAACAAAAGAAAAAGCAGAAGCAATTAGGTGAACGACCAGGTTAAACTGGGAAGCATATTGGTGACATTTAGTGAAACCTCACAACTAGTGGATGACCATGTGATGCCTAACCACTTCTATGGAGAAAATGGTGCCAGCACTGGCCGACATCGTGTTCACTGGGCAACTGAAAGCCAAATTTGGCTGACTGACACAGCTCAAGCCCATGACAGACATTTGAGATCTAAAATATCAAATGCAGAATAGTTAGTCACCATGTTCATTTCTATTTTTGTTTTATTTTGCATAATTTTAGGAAGGTCGTTTAAACATCCTCAACTATTTTTTTAATAATCTATTTTTAGTTTTATAATTTAGTATTTAAACCCCTCTCTTGCATTTAGAGAGACTCAGGTCCAAAAAATTTATCAAAAACAATCTTCAAAACATGCACTTTTGTCCCTTTGAGGAAGTTCTGGTGAAATGAATGGAACATGATTTATTTTTATCTTATCTGGCATCTTCTATTGAAATTGCACTTTTGTACTCTTACATGTTGTTGGATGGATTGGAAGTAGATCAATATTGCTGAAGCACATGAGTAGGACTTATTACAAATGGTACTTTTATCTCGTAATTCTCTTTTACTTATGCATTAAGCAATAATTTCTCTTCAAATTGTTAATGTATGAAAGTTTAAATCTTGGTTAACATTTATTGCACTTCTGTATGATGATGGCCTAAATTTTATGCTGAATACATGAATAATTTTTATGTGATATATCTTTCACAATCGTTTCCACTAACTTTTTATACGAAACAATTATTGTTAAACAATTTTATTTCTTATTGCAATTGAATGATCTTTATAACCAATTACTTTTGGACATTATTGTAGATCGCATACTTCAAATTTATTCCAGGGTATAGTCATAATTAGATAGTGTTTAAATTAGGAGAAATGCATGTTATTATTAGTTTAGATTAGATTACTTTTAGCTTAAACATTACTCCAAAATATCACATATCACCCTATCAGCACTATCATAAATTAGATTGGGAAACTGGTCCCATTATCCCCATTCGGAGCCACTACTCCAAATGGAAAAGGAGTTGCCAACCAAGGTCCGGACCGGGTGATTTTCCCCCACGTTGAAGCAACGATTTTCGAGGCTTCAACACATTCATAAGTCCAAAAGGCATATTTTCATAAATGTTCCCCTAGGTGTGGTAAAAGTTGTCTTCTATTGATCATCATGATGTACCAATATCTGATTATAGCCCAAGAAACCATCTAGAATCGACATCCTTTGTGATCCTACAATGTTTTGCAAAATATGATCCATTTTGGGAAGTACATAATTATCTTTTAGTGAAGCTTTATTCAAGTTCTTGAAATCAATGCATATCCTAATTTCCCCATTCTTCTTTCTCACAGGCACCAGATTAGCAAGCCACTTGGAAAACCTCAATGGTACTATGATCTTTGCTTCAAACAAATTTTTAATCTCCTTTTCAATCAATGGAAAAAGCAATGGATTTATCCTTCTCAATTTTTGCTTGTTTTTCATTTTATTTTATTGGTATTGTATGTTGAATAACATTTGGATCATAGCTTTTTAAATTAGCATAATTCCATGCAAAAATATCTACATATTTCTTCATTAGTATCAAGATTATAAGTTTCAACCTCCTCATCATCAGATTTTATCTTCGAGTTTGTGGCCATGTCATTCTGGTCAAATAACTTTTCAAGAGGAATTAATCCCTTTGGAATACACTTGTTTTTGAGCTGGACAACCTCAATATTGGCTTTTGTTTCAGCAAAGATGTTTTGTTGGTCAACTTGAATAGATTCAAATTTTTCTTTCAATTCCAGAAAATTTCGAACTTGATGATCATTAACAAACACTTGTTTGTTTATTATGTTATCGGGTATAGCAGGTCTATGCCTAATTTCGACTTCATATTTATTGTTGGAATGAATTGGAATTGTAAATAAACTTGTTGAAACAACCAAAGAATCTGCAACACTGTTCTATTCTCTAGGCTTGGTGGTGAAATTATACTCTTCAAAATTTTCTAGTAATTCAAGAATAAGATTTTTGTATGCTCTCATCCTAACATCCTTGGTTTGATAGGTGTTGTTAACTTGTTTGATGATCAATTTGGAATAACCAAAAACAAAGATTTTCTTAGCACCTAAATTCTTCAAGACTTCTAAACCCAAAACCAATGCTTCATACTCTGTTATATTATTTGTGCAATAGAAATTGAGTTTATAAAAGAAAAATTTAGTTTCATATCCCGTGCTAATTAACCATATGCATGCACCAACTCCATATTTCCCTGCAGCACCATCAAAGCTCATGTGCCACCACCCTTTCCTATCAATTTCTTCAACTTGCTGCTTCTTTTCTGCATGCTAATTTTCTGTGTTGTTGGTGATTTCATTGAACAGTATAGATGGGCCTAATTCAGTCTCCATTACATGTACTGGAAAATTTTTAGGATTTTCCTTGTTGTGGACCATATATGCCATCCTAGACTCTCTTTATAATCTCCTTTGTTCACAAAAACCGGGATAGTAGCATATGACATATCCATCTAAATGGTTCCTTTGACTTTGGAAGCCCATGATCTAGATAGTAACATGCCAAACTTTGGTGGAATATCAGCCACAATAATATCCATCAGTATAGTCTTAGCAGGAATTTGACTTAAAGCAACAACCACATCTTTGATTAGACCTATACATTTCACCCTTTTTGAATCAAATGAAAACAAGTCTTTGTATGGCCTGGTTATGTCTAAACCTAATCTTTCCATGATGACCTTAGGAATTAAATTGTGTGATGCCCTTGACTCTAACATAGCATTATGTAATGTCATGTCATGGACATTTAAACTCACATAGAAAGGTGGTACCTCTTCATTCTGCTCATCTTCTACACTTGGCCCTAGGAACACAGTAGGAAGATCTTCTTGCAAATTCAAAATATCAGATGATCCATCGTCAATGTTAAGAATTTTAACAATTTTCTTTCTGTATTTTGTAACCCTTATTATTTCTCCAAATAGGACAACAATCTCTATCTTTGAGATTTCATTCTCCAAGTTGAAAACTAGTTGTGTCTTCTCAACTTCCTTTGCAAGGGTTTCTTTCTTTTCTTCTGTAACCTTTGGAGCATCTTTCTTAGGTTGATTTTTATTTGAAACTATAGGAACATTTATGTTTCTAAAATTATACTTATTTTACATTTCTAGAATAACATGTTGATAGCCTTCTAAGTATTTTGATTATGGTTCAATTTCATCACCATCGTCATTATAAGACTCATCATGTTATTCTTTTGTTGAAAACATTCATTTTTCATCTTCGTCTAAACAATGAATGGTATCTTCTCAAATCTCTAGCTATGTTTCCTCATAATCTACCATGTTTTGATGGAAAGGAGGCCTAACTTGTTGTTTAGGCTGATTTCTTTGTTCTCTTTACCTTTGTTGAATTTGACCCCTTCTGAAATTTGGATTTCTAACTTGTGTCTTTGGTTGTGCAACAGGAGGATTGTTCCCAAGGGTCAGTCTATCCATGAATCTTTCCATTGTTTTCATTATGGTATCAAATTTAACATCAAAAGATGTAGAAAGTTGTTCTTCCTCTCTTACTTTTCCTTTACCAATTTAAGACCTCTTTGCTGCAACCATATTAACTTCCAATTCGCAATATCATTTTGCATGTCAGCTGAGGTAGTAGAATCTCTCTCTCTTAATAGGATGGAAAACTCATAATCAAAGGCCTCAACATAATGTAACTGAGTAGCTCTCGAGGGATGCTTAATTTAAAAAGGAATGGAATTATAGACATTATTAAATAATTTTGAAAAACCTTGTACTGATTCATGGCTTTCTTTCTTCAAATTGTTATATTTAGTCAAAAATTGTACATGATTAGCTTTACTTCCCCATTTCCTTAGGAAAGTGTCTTCTAATTCATTCCAATCATGTAAAATTCCAGGGGTTAAAGATTTGAACCATTTTTTCACCTCACCAATGATACTCTGTACAAACAGCCTCATTTTAACATCTTCATAATCTACCTCTTTAATATTGTTGATCGTGCTTGTAGGCATGTTGTTTGCTATTTGAAACGTGTTTGAAAGTACCTTCATTTTCTTTCGTGTCTCTGTCCTCTTTTCTCTTCATTCTGTTTGATGACCATGTTGCTGGATATATGCCTAAAAACACCCTCACTATCCTCTTTTCTTGTTGTCTTGTTTGATGACCATGCTGCTAAAAAACATCCTCGTTGTCCCACTGAGCAGAAGTGAAAAAGGGCATTTTAATATTCGTTGATCTGAGCTGTTGTTCCAGGATGATTCAATATGGTCCATTGATCAAGGCCTATTGTTATCACAATCGCAATATGCCATCGGAAAGCGAAAAGGAGCTTTAACATTGATTTTATGGTGATTTCCCAATATGCCGGACTTGAATTTTTTCAAAACTATAATACATAACCTTTCGGATCCATCACAATCGAAAGTCAGAAGGGAGTTCAATGGAGGAAGGAGTTATGTTTTTTGTGATCCCCGATTGCGATATCACAATCAATGGGGAAAAATTTATTGCAATTGGCGGGAAGGTCCTTATTGCGATCGGCGGGAAGGTGGAAATATCATGATCGACGGGAAGGTGGAAATATCGTGATCGACGGGAAGGTCTTTATCGCAATCGATGAGAGGAGTGGAAATGAAACATGGATATGAGAATCGATGAAGGACTTGCGATATCGCAATTGGTGGGGAGGAATTACGATATCGAAGGAGGAGTGGTGACTAGTTTATGTGATATCACAATCAGCAAGGAGGACTTGCGATATCAGTGGAGGAGAGACTTTGCAATTTGCGATATCGCAATCACAAGTGGAGGAGGGACATGGGTGGATATGGTTTCGCAAAAGAGAAAAGGCCGATTACAATATAAATTGTGGGTCCTAGCCTTTCAAAAAGCGTATGACATGTTTTATTACTGTTTTAAAGAAATTTCAAAGGGGAATGGGGAAACACAGCTAGAGTAGGAAATATAAAGGAATTTCGGCTAGAGTTAAAAAAATGGTCATTGCGGCTAGAGTTTTTAGAACACAAAGGGGAAAAATGGGGTTTATGAAAAAAATTGGTTTTTAGAGAATATGAAAATTTCTCCAAAATAATTCAAATTGGACCTATTCTTTCCTTCTTTAATCTCCAACTTACAAAGTACAACAACCTCTTTCGAAAAAGCAGCAGACCAATGCAAATGATTAATCAAACTAAAAAGTAGTTCTAGATATTATCATGGATAACACAACCATTTTTTTCTCACTGAGTTGATCCAACCAAGGGTAACATGCCACCCACATTCACCCTTTGTTTACATAATCTCCTTGAGATAGCAGTTTTGGTCACACCGCGGGGATTCCTCTTTGAATTACCCCATGACAATCCAGACATATAATTTAATATAGAGAAAACCACTAGATGAAAAACCTTTATTTGAAACTCACTGATCAAAACCCCAAGAACATTTTTGGTATGCACAGACATTAACGATAACATGATGCCATAAGAAATAAAAATATTGTAGAGATAAGCCATCCAATTACCAGAATAATACATAATTGTCCCCGAAATTATCAAGGCTTCTTCATGACTATCTCATAGTACCATCTGAGAAACAAACCTTCAATGAATTAAGAAGAATAAAGTGAACACAAAAAAAAAAGGAAAGGTTGGGACAAGTGAAAAGAACACACCTGCAACCTTCACTTGCAACCTAAGGAGTGAAACCGGGATGGAAGAAACCTTTCACAATCACCCTTGAAACTTCAAAGAGGCGGAAACTAACTATACTAGACTCGACTGGGTGCCTCGCACCATCTCGGATATCCATATCTATTGTTTGCCACCTTGTACATTCATTGAATTAAATGAAGGCCACCATCTAACCACCCTCTATTATGGATTATAATGTATTTGATCATAGAAAAGATCCCATCATTACAAGTTCTCCAACACTCACTTGGATCAAAGGTTTTTATTTTATTCTTTAATTAATAACAAAAATTATATTTTTTTTAAATTATTATTAATAATAGTAGTTATAATTAATTTTTAAAAATACTTTATTTTTTAATGGAAAATATATTATAAATACATATTTAATTAATAATATATATATATATATATATATAAAATGTTAACCGTAATTTGGTTTTTTCTATAAATGTAATTTTTACTTATTAATAATTTTTTATTTTATTTTTAATTAATAATAATTATTATAATTTTTTTGAAAATATTATTAATTACTTTTTTAAAAAATAAATTAATTTTTTTAATTTAAATATAGTAAATTGTTTTTTCACTATATTAATTAATATTAAATGATTCTAAAAAATATTTTAAATTTCGAAACATGGATATTTCAGGATAATATTATATAATCATATTAATATTAATTCGATTTATTTTTTATAATCGTTAATAATAATGGTTTAGTTTTTACTAAATATAATTTTCTATGTATTAATGAAAATTAAATATATATTTATAACACATTTTATTAAAATAATAGAAAATATTATGAAGAATCATTTAATGTTAATTAAAATAGTGGAAAGGACCATTCACTTATACTATTTATTATTAATTAAAATTTAAAATAGAAATTTAATGTTATTAATAAAAAACTAATCAATAACATTAAAAAAATAATTTATAATTATTTATTATAAATTAAAAAATAAAATAATTATTTATTTATTACTAATTAAGAATAAAATAAATAATAATATTCATTTTTTTAAATATTTTTTATTAATTAAAAAATAACTAAAACTTAAAAAAATTAATAATATTTTAAAAATAAAATTTATGATTGATGGGAAAGCATTTTTGTTTTTTATAAAGCAAGAGCGGATCCTTCTATTCAATTAAGAAAGGGAAATAGTGTACACTAGGCGACCACAGCGGTAAGGCCCACCAATATGACAAGCCTATCCCAAAACATGGTCTAGAGACGACAAAGCAACCCAAGGACTCAGACCCGTCAAAACAAACAAGCAGTCCAAACCTAACCGTTGGATCTCGAGTTGCAGATCCAGCGATGAAAAGCACATCAGGTGGCCAGCAAGCACACCTGTTAACAAATAAATCGGACTCGAAGAACCCAATGTACCGGAATCTATAATCCAATCAGGTCTGATATTGCCTTATCTTCCGATCACTTGAACCACCAGAAAACCACCGTTTGCACGCGATCCCGGAGAAGTCAAGTGAACAGCACGAAACATAACCATTGTTGTGGACCCACCAACATGCATGCCAAATCCTGGCCAAAGATTAGCCTCGCTAGATCCGACGATTCAAGATCATATCGCGTGGACTAAAAGCTCTGATAGTTAGTGCGCTATGAAGGTGGTATTTCGTCCCCGCCCTTAGCCACGTGTCGCATGGTGAGTGGAATCGCTCCCAATTGAGAAAAAACTTTTCCAACTTGA
The DNA here is from genome assembly GCA_031772625.1 of Pinus tabuliformis. Taxonomy (NCBI): domain Eukaryota; kingdom Viridiplantae; phylum Streptophyta; class Pinopsida; order Pinales; family Pinaceae; genus Pinus; species Pinus tabuliformis. The sequence continues at coordinate 589,767,480 of CM062812.1, read as the reverse complement.
TGAGCACGCGATATACCAGAAACCACTTCAAGGGCCGTAAAGCTGTTTACAGGGATAAAGTTTGGGGTTTTGCGTTCACTACGGAAATCTGGACTCTGGCACAAGGGCTAAAGGGAGATGAAGATCCCTCCATCCATCCGACCCCTTGACACGTTTGGATTGCCGATACCTGAGGTAATGAGGCCAACATAGACCTGCATCTTCAAAAGGATCTCACTTATATCAAAACACTTCATGAAGAAACCAGATCAGCTTGACCACGTCTCTGTGGCTCTACATCATCATGTACTGTCTTTCAAATTTCCCTGATACTACTGTCAGCCGCTGAGGGCCCTGGATGCACATCCCTCCTTCAACCTGTCATCCGTTAAGTCCTCCCACCAATAGCATAAATCGATATGCTTGTTTCAGATCCCCTAATTGGCCAGCCAGTCCGCAACTTTGTTGGCTTCCCTACGAACATGCACCAACCTGAGGGTTCTCAGCAATCTAGGTGCACTTGGATTCTTTGATAGACTTGCAGAAGTCTCCAGTGTTCTGAGATTTTCTAAGGAGTAGCACCAGCATTTATCCTTTTCACTGAGTTAATGACTAATTCTGAATCTGCCTCAATGATGATGTTTTGAATGTTATACTAGATCAGTATTTCCAAGCATGATTCCATCGCCATGATATCAGCCATATTGTTGGTAGCTTTGCCTAAATAGATGTGGAAGATGACTTGTATGTTTCCTTCCTCATTCCTCAAGACCCCTCCATAACCAGCTTCTCCCGGATTCCCTTTTGAAGCCCCGTCTATGTTGAATTTTAAGAAGCCCTGAGAAGGGGGTTGTCAAGAGACTTTTCTGTTGAAGTCAGCTTGCTAATCTGCATAGGACCCTGAGGGTTAATTACCCTGAGCTCCAATTTATCCAAGATTATGGCCTCTCTTTGTCCATTGGGTTTACCTATAGCTGCACCCCCTAGGATATGAGCAGTTTCTTTGATTTGTTTAAGGACTAGCTTGAGGATGTAGCTCACCAGACTTGCTTTCTCCTTGAAAATCCTATTGTTGCGCTCCTTCCAAACATTCCAGATTAGGAATTCTAGGGTTAGCATCCAGTCGGAGTTTAGGATTTTATTATCCGAGAAATTTTTCCTCCAATTCTTCAAAGTAGTGATGATGTCATTAACATCTCTATCTGTCTGCTCATAGACTTCTCTAACCCAATTCCAAAGTATTGTGGTGAAAGTGCACCTATTCAGGAGATGATTTGTAGTTTCTTCCTGTTGGCTACATAAGTGACATCTTGTTAAGTTATGGTATGTTCTATGCTTATAACAGTTTACTTCTTTTTCTTATTATATTCCACCGATTAGCAATCACATGTACATAAAGTAAAGTGCAGATAGAACATTAAACGATCGACAGAAAACAAGCCAAGACAAGAGACACAAGATGTGGCGGCTAGCCAGGGACAAACCCCATAATGTGTGGGGAAACCCTTTGATCAAATCTTCTTTTATCTTAAATAATTCAGCAGAGAGAAATAGTACAATAAATCTGATTCATATCAGCAGTAGCAAACCCTAGATCAGCAGCATCAGCATTAGCGGCTTCATTATCAAACTAGGGCAGACCATATCTCACAAACCGATCGTCGGATTGACTTCATTCCACCACCAAAAGTTTCGGCTTCCAGAGGAGGTTCATATGAACCTACATCGCAGTTCAGATGAGGAGATCTTCTAGGCCACGCAAGTCAATCTTTACTTCTGCAGTTGCAGCTTCAGTGTCAGCAGTTTCCGGCTTCAAACTAGGGCAGTTGATATCTTGCAAACCGTTCGTCGGATTGACTTCATTCCACCACCAAAAGTTGCAGCTTTCAAAGGAGGTTCAGATGAAACTACAGCGCAGTTCCAAAGAGGAGATCTTCTAGGCCACGCAAGTCAATCTTTACTTCTGCAGTTGCAGCTTCAGTTTCAACAGCTTCCGGCTTCACATGTGAGAGAGAGAGAGACCCATTTCAGCGCAGTAGAGAAGAGACTCATATCTGCGCAGTAGAGAGAGAGATGTGATGAGATGAGTGAGTCCAAATGAGGAAAAGTCCTCTTATATTTATACACAATGTTGGTGGGTGAATAGATGCGACTGTTGGGCTTCTGAGCCTACATGAGTTGTAGGTCGGCTTGATAATAATTCCATAATCAAAATAAATTCATATCTCCATGAATACTTATCGGAATCGGATGATCTTTATATCAATCCTACACCTCTCGACGAGAGGAATCTAATAAAAATATTATCAGCCATGAATAAGATGACCCACATGAAATTTTTTCCCTGGTTGCACACTCCCTCTCAACCATGGAGAACTTCATCTGCAATCTGTCTATCGATCGTTACTATTCATCCATCAAATGCATTGCCTTGTACAGCCTGACCCTTGCCCTGCTCTGCTCTATTTTACCTGTTCTGCTTTGTCTTGTTCTGCCCTGCACTAATCTATATTGTTTTGTTCTGTTTTGCTCTGCTCTTGCATTGTTCTGTTCTACTCTGCTTTTGTCCGAATTATGAAGAAGAAGAAATGATCGAGGATGTATCATACTGACTCAAAGTCAGTCTCAGAGTATGTACCACTGGTCCCAGAACAGTCTCAACCAACCCAAAGTCAGCGTCATAGTGAGTACAACTCCAATGGTCCCAGACCAATATCATCCTCCACTGACTCAAAGTCAGTCTCAGAGTATGTACCACTGATCCCAGACCAGTCTCAATTGACCCGAAGTCAGCGTCATAGTATGGTACAACTCCTACCACTGGTCCCAGACCAGTATCATTGATCCCAGATCAATGGAGGTCATCCTAGCGTAGGGAGTACGGTAGTTACAACGATGCGTCCATCGGTACTACTATGGTCCCTAACTTCATTTCCCTGCTCATTGATCAAATGAGAGGTACTTCCCATGAGTCCCAGACTGCATGGGTAGGATGCCTCGACAGGAGAACTAATCAATCCTGTCCTCACAGGAGAACACATCAATCCTGCTACAATTTCCATGGAGAACACATCAATCCAGGCCTCACAGGAGAACACATCAATCCTGCTACAATTGCCATGGAGAACACATCAATCCAGGCTGCCATCGAGAACACATCAATCCAGGCCTCACAGGAGAACACATCAATCCTGCTACACAGGAGAGCGAATCATCCTGTTCCACAAGAGAGCGAATCATCTTGTTCCATAAGAGATCGAATCATCTTGTTCCAGTGTGCACCACCAGGGGAGGGTGAGTCACCCTGTGGTCATATGTTGCTCCAGTAGGAACCGCAAGCCCTCAGAGCTCCCAGAGCTCAATGTATGCAACATGCAGGACCCTTGTACAAGGGTTTCTTACCGACTCCAAGTCGTTTGGGAAAATAACAGATTAGATCTTTCCTCGGGGCTTTGGCAAGGTGTATCAACCTGTACATCACCTTAATGCGATGGAGCCTCCTTTCTAATCAACTTATCATATCCAAGATGATGTCTATCTGCTGGAGCAATCGACGAATACAAGATTCCTCAATAATCGAATCCCACCTCTGGTTGTTATAGAGAATCACAGTGGTATCCAATGTAAATCCAAACAGCTCACTGAAGAGCTTTCGTAACCAGACTACCTCACACGAGGTTATGCTAGCAACAATATATCCTGCTTCAGCGGTGCTCAAAGCCACCAACTTCTACTTCCTGCTCATCCAGGATATCGAAGCAGATCCCAAGGTGAAACAGCACCCGAAAGTGCTCTTACGGTCCACCACATTGCCTGCCCAGTCAGCATCTGTGTATCCAAATAGTCTCACATCTCTGGCAGTGTATATTAATCCATGAGAGATTGTGTCCTGAAGACATCTCATAAGATTCCTGGCATCAATCCAGTGAAGCTCAACCAAATATGAGCTCACAATGCTAACTGCAAAACATATGTTCGGACGAAGGTTCACCAAGAACATCAATGCAAATGAGTTTTTGAAACTCAGAGGCATTTCCCAAGTCTGGTCCGACATCACTACCATATAACTTCTAAAAGTTAAGATCCTCGAGGTAGTCACAGGCTTGCAGTCCATCATACCGAATCTTTCCAATATATTTACCACATATTTTCCTTGAGATAGGAAAATTTCCCTTGGCTTCTGCCACACTTCAAGTCCTTGGTCCTTCATTTCAAATTCAGAAGCCATCTCCCTCTTACATTTGTGAATGAGAGGGTTTGCACCTGTTAGAAAGAGATCATCCACATACAACACCAGTATGAGAGGCTTGTCATCTTCAACCTCAAAGTAAAGGTTAGGATCGGCTTCACTCCTAGTGAATCCCAGCTTCATCAAGTAGCTATTGATCCTCTCATACCATGCTCTGGGAGCTTGCTTCAGCCCATAGAGAGCTTTCTTCAACCTGCATACATGAGATTTTCGATCATAAATCTCAAATCCTTCGGGTTGCTCCATGTAGACCTATTCTTTGATCGAGCCATGCAAGAACACAGTCTTGACATCTATCTGATGTAGGTTCCATCCTTGTGAAGCGGCAAGGGCTATGATCAAGTGGATGGTCGTATATCTGGAAAGAGGTGCAAATATCTCATCATAGTCTATACCTTCCTTTTGGGAGAAACCTAGAGCAACAAAACGAGCCTTATACTTTTCTGTGCTTCCATCTGCTGCATGCTTTATCTTGTAAAGCCATTTGGAAGTAACAATAGTCGTGTCTTGGGGTCTGGGAACTACTTCCCAAACATCAATCTTTATGATAGACTCATATTCTTCGGTCATAGCATCCTTCCATAATTGATGCTTGACGGCATCTGAGAATGACGAAGGCTCATTTTGTATGATCGTGCTCATGATGGTCAGGTATCCTTGATACCTATTAGGTTTCTTACTTTCACGAAAGGTTCCTCGGGGTGCAGCATCATCAAGTATCCCCCTAAGCCATGAAGGCCTCTTCCTAGAAGAGGAAGGCCCATGTGGATGAGGATCAATCGGATCCATGGGTTATTCTACATCAGGCATTGATTCATCATCCTTTTCTTTCGGTTCCCTGGTGTCGGCTTCTTGAGAGCTGCTCAAATTCAACAGATTGTCCACCTTGTTGAGAGCCATATCTTTGTCAAAGGTGACATCATGACTAATCATGACTTCCCTTTGACCGGTGGTGAACATTTCTTCAGGAGTTTAGGAACCCAATGCTTGATGAGGGCATCGATTTTGTACATATACGGCGGTGATTGTAGTTTCAGCCCATAGAAACTTTGCAAGTCTTTGATCATGTAGCATGGCCCGAACAGCTTCCATCATCGTGTGGTTCTTCCTTCCCACCACACCATTCTGCTCAGGAGTATGTGGTGTAGTAGTCTCCCTCTTAATGCCAACCTCAGGTGTGCCTAAGTAAACCAATTGTAATATATCGGAGGTCCTGCTTTCGCTTCAGGGGAATGGTCCCCTTTTGAGCTTTCCTTAGGCACATCCCAGACATACACCTTCTTTCTCTACTTGGAATTCGGGCATTTCTGTTACCATTTGTCTTACATCGGGTAGAGCTTTGTAATGAAGGTGGGCAAACCTCTGATGCCAAAGTTCGGACTAAAGAGATGTGTCACAAGACATGACACCTAGCGGACTTCCATCGACCTGATATAATGAATCAACACTAAACCCAAGAGTAAAGGCATCTTTAACATTATTTTTCCATATACATACCTTTCCATTGCTGAAGGTTACCTTGAAGCCTCTGTCTTCCATTGCCAAGATGGACACCAGGTTCCTTTTGAGGTCAGGTGCATTTAATACATCCTAGAATTTCTAGCCTTCTTGAATGCTTGTCCTCTTCCTTGATTCCCAGCTCTCCTCTTACCTTTGCTATTGAATTTGTCATTCCTTTGATTGCCATCAGAGGGATTTCGAGTTGCACCACTGCATATTGTACCATGCTTCTCTAATCATGATTATCATCATGCTGCCCATGTCCACGATTTTATCCATCATAATGTTGCTCAAACTAGTGTGCATCGTCATCATGCTATCCTATATGTGCATGATCTCATGTTGCCCTTTATGTCCATGATCTCATTCATCATGATGCTCATGATCTCATACATAGTGACTTGCTTTATCGCAAATGTAACATCGTCATTTTCTTCTAGCCTTAGGTCCAGCCTTTCCTTTTGATTTAGTCTCGGAATTATTTCTTTACTTTGCATGAGAAGAAAAGGCAACAGGAGGACCTTTAGGCATGGGCATTTCCTGCCTATCTACCCTTGTTTGTTCTTGAATGCATCTAGCCATTAATTCCTCGAAACCAGGAATTACATTAGAGTTCAAAAGAGTAGTCCTGAACACATACCATTCAAATGGCAATCCTCCAAGAGTTCTGAGTGCCATTTCTCTGTCAGTAATAGTTTCCCCAATAGATAGGATATCGTTCTTGATCTCGGTGATTCTTAAGAAGTATGCTTGCATACTTTCATCTTTACCCTTCTTGATTTACCTCATCTTATTTCTAAGAAACAAAACTTGATCTGCATCATTAACTTTAAATAAACTCACCAGTCTGTCGTAGGTGTCTAGATCAGAGATGTAGGCCACCAAGCGCTTGTCGATAGAGTCCCGGATGATCTTCTTTGTTTTTACTTCTCCATTTTTCCATTTGTTGCCATTTGATGAAGGCTCAACAATATTGCCTCTTACATGGTCCAGCACTCCTTGATCTTCAAGGGTTAGATCGATAGACATCTTCCATCCGTGATAGTCAGCTTTCTCACGGAGCTTGTCTTCGGCAGGAAAGAGTGTTGAGGACCCCATAGTTCTTTTAGGATAGCCTTGCCAATCTTCTCTTCAATGATTGCTCTTGCTCTTGCTCGAGCTTTGTCTTCACCTCAGCTCTGATACCATGTTAAGTTATGGTATGTTTTATGCTTATAACAGTTTACTTCTTTTTCTTATTATATTCCACCGATTAGCAATCACATGTACATAAAGTAAAGTGCAGATAGAACATTAAACGATCGACAGAAAACAAGCCAAGACAAGAGACACAAGATGTGGCGGCTAGCCAGGGACAAACCCCACAATGTGTGGGGAAACCCTTTGATCAAATCTTCTTTTATCTTCAATAATTCAGCAAAGAGAAATAGTACAATAAATATGATTTATATCAGTAGTAGCAAACCCTAGATCAGCGGCATCAGCATTAGCGACTTCATTATCAAACTAGGGCAGACCATATCTCACAAACCGACCGTCGGATTGACTTCATTCCACCACCAAAAGTTTCGGCTTCCAAAGGAGGTTCAGATGAACCTACAGCACAGTTCAGATGAGGAGATCTTCTAGGCCATGCAAGTCAATCTTTACTTCTGCAGTTGCAGCTTCAGTTTCAGCAGTTTCCGGCTTCAAACTAGGGCAGTCGATATCTTGCAAACCGTTCGTCGGATTGACTTCATTCCACAACCAAAAGTTGCGGCTTTCAAAGGAGGTTCAGATGAACCTACAGCGCAGTTCCAAAGAGGATATCTTCTAGGCCACGCAATTCAATCTTTACTTCGGCAGTTGCAACTTCAGTTTCAACAGCTTCCGGCTTCACATGTGAGAGAGAGAGAGACCCATTTCAGCGCAGTAGAGAAGAGACTCATATCTGCGCAATAGAGAGAGAGAGATGTGATAAGATGAGTGAGTCCAAATGAGGAAAAGTCCTCTTATATTTATACACAATGTTGGTGGGTGAATAGATGCGACTGTTGGGTTTCTGAGCCTACATGAGTTGTAGGTCGGCTTGATAATAATTCCATAATCAAAATAAATTCATATCTCCATGAATACTTATCGGAATCGGATGATCTTTATATCAATCCTACACCTCTCGACGAGAGGAATCTAATAAAAATATTATCAGCCATGAATAAGATGACCCACATGAAGTTTTGCCCTGGTTGCCAATTTTAACACATCTAGAGGGGCCAACAAAGCCTCTTTTTCTGAGATTATCCCATGTTAGAATCTTGCCCTGGTGAACCAACCATTTGAACAATTTGAATTTCATCCAGTGAGGGTTTTCCCTGTTGGAAATAATACTGAGAGGGGGGGTGAATCAGTATTATCAGATCAATAAAACTTTTTCAATGCTCAGAAACATATACGCTACTTCAGTTAAGTGAACCAGCGTGTACACGATACTGTGTCTAAGGAAAACAGCGTATAACCAGAAAACTTATAATTCAGTTAGTTTATCTTCAGTTAAGTGCATCAGGTCATCATTCACCATATTAAGAGTAAACAGATGTAGTATAACAGAACAGATCATCACACAAAAGCCACACACATGAACACCATGATATAAGGTGGAAACCCAATGTGGGTGAAAACCACCTGCTGCAAGTCGTCTCTATCTTTCTTTAATAAGAATTTCAGTTTACAATCTTTTGTACTGGTGCAGCCTTATACCAGTACGCAGGCTACAACCTGCAGAAGGCTTCAACCTTCTCTCGTTCTCCAAACTTCCTTGGAAGGGAGCTCCAACCCCCTTTGCTCTTGTACTAGCTAAGATACTAGTACGTAGGTGCTGGCCTACAATCTTCTTTCCTTCAGGTACCACTTTTCATCAATTTTCAGACTGGATACTCCTGAAGCACAACATTACAATCTGAAGACCATGATTCATTCACAAATCATATAAAACAACCAATACTAGCATCATCAATCTTTGAATCACTGAACCACTGAAACCCTGTCAAACCCAGTCACCAGAGCACAGAGCAGATTACAGAACTCTGCAATAACAGTCAGATCCAGCTGCAACCCAAAAATCAAGCTCCAAAAGATATACGCTACTACTATGAAGGCAACCCACGTATACACGCGGTTTTACCGAAGACAACCTGCGTACAGATCTAAAAATAATTTTTCATAACTTGCAGCTGTACCAGATTTCAGTTATACCCAGAACATAACATTGCGTCAGTATGCAGATCTAGAAATTCGCATAATCAACCATATAAAGATAGTTCATTTCAAACCATTTGATCCCGATCTCTCCTTAGATCTTGTTCTCCATCAACTGATGAGATCTCTCTTTAGCTCAGATCAAGCAATACACCATCAACCAATAACCTGCATACTGGATCTAATACTTCATCAGATATTCAAGACATTTCAGATGCCTTTGCCTAATGATCTTCTTCTCCTTATATAGCCTTAGGCCTTGCTCAATACCACGAGCCAAAACCATAGAAATCCAAAACCATCAACTCAAAACTAGGGATCGACACGTCCGTCGAGACACCATGGTCCGAAACCATAGGCACAACTTCCAAGGAATAACCGCCATGGACCAAAAAAGAGTTTTCCACATACACGCGCTTTTACTGAAGCCAACCTGCGTGTACACGCGACTTGGGCTTGATGAACCTGTGTATATGAATTTTCTCTTCTTCTTATAGTCTGATCATCAATTCCTTGCTGCTGACCTTCTGCACTATGATTTGTCATCAGTGAGGTTTGCCATCAAGGACAACACTTGTCTCATAATGCCAACAATCTCCCCCTTTGGACGTGATGGCAACCCCAAGATCCTTAGAAACATTCTCCCCCTTTGTCATCAAGGGCAAAGGGTTGTGCTCCCTTTGAGTACATGCTGATTTCTCTGCTCTGTTGTGCTGAACATGCTCCCCCTGACTGTAGGCAAGATCTGCAAAAGATGTTCTTCAAACGAACCAAGACTTATACATCATAAAGGACCTTCCTATCACCAAAAGACTCAATGCATGCATCCATACTCCCAACCAAGAGGAGATACATCAGAAATATAATAACCAATAACATTACATCATTCATCCATCCCAGGCATAGTGGGGAAATCATAGGCCGTTACATGACCTTGACACTATAAAAGAAATATGACATAGAGACAACAAATCTAGACCAAGACTTCTGAAAGACACCAGCAGTATCTGATAAACATCTTTTATATCAGCAGCCAAGATTTCCTTCTGAGCTCCTTCTCCTGAAATTAACAACAGTTGTGAACTAGGACCGAAAGCATCTAAATGCCAACAATGCTTTATGAGACTTTAAGCTGCTCCCCCTGAATCTGTGCCTGTTGTACCCCCTGAAACTGTGCCTGAAGAATTTTGACTTACCAATCTCAGACCTTCTCCAACCAGAGTCTGCCCTTATTGATCAGAACTCTATATACGCGACTTCTCCTGCATAAAACAGCGTATGTACGCGGATAGAATTTCTGCAGCACGCGTACACCATACACGCGACTTTCCCTGCATAAATCGGCGTATATACGCGGATATCCCTTACGAAACTCGCGTATACCAACTTTTCTGTAGAACAGACAAGCTTTAACAGCAGGATGAAGCATCCATTACTCCCAGCTTTTGTCTGAGATATTCAAAAGTTTCCCTGGGCAGTGGTTTTGTGAGAATATCAGCAACTTGTTCCTTAGAAGGAACATACTCCAACTTGACCTTCTGCTCAAGCACTTGTTCCCGAAGAAAATGGTACTTGATTGGTATGTGCTTGGTCTTTGAGTGCATGACTGGATTCTTTGAAATGCTGATTACACTTGTATTATCACATAAGATAGAGACTGGTGGCGTGCAAGTGATTTGAAAATCCTGCAAGGTCTGCATCGTCCAAAGAAGTTGTGTGCAACAAGATGCCACAGCCACATATTCTGCTTCAGCTGTAGATAAAGCAATCGAACTCTGTTTCTTGCTGAACCAAGATACTAATCTGGAACCCATGAAGAAAGCACCACCACTTGTGCTTTTCCTATCATCCACACTTCCGGCCCAATCTGCATCTGTGTAAGCATAAAGAGTGAGATCTGTATCTCTAGGATACCATAAGCCATAGTTTTGGGTCCCTTGAAGATACTTGAAGATTCTTTTGACTGCCTGAAGATAAGTTTCCTTTGGGTTGGCTTGGAATCTTCCAGCAATTCCTACTGCATGCATAATATCTGGTCGTGTACCTGTTAAATAAAGCAAACTCCCAATCATGGATCTATAAGTTGGTTAGTGAACGGTTGTTGATTCATCATTTGCACTGAGGCTGCATCCTGTAACCATGGGGGTACAAACTGGCTTTGAATCTTCCATGCCATACTTCTTCAAGATCTGCTTGAGGTACTTGGTTTGTGACAAGAAAATGCCTCCTTCACTTTGTTGGATTTGCAATCCAAGAAAGTATGTCAATTCTCCAAGTAATGACATTTCAAATTCTTTCTGCATAACCAAGGCAAAGTTCTGACTCATAGCCTCTTCATTGCTGCCAAAGATAATATCATCTACATACACAACAAGTATTAGCAATTTGTTATTTTCAACTTTCATATAGAGATTGCTATCTGCTGATCCTTTTGAAAAACCTTGTTGGTGAAGATATTTGTCCAACCGATAATACCAAGCCCTTGGAGCTTATTTGAGACCATAAAGAGCCTTTTTCAATCTGCATACAAGGTTTGGATCATTCCCAAGAATGAAACCATCTGGCTGCTCAACATATACTTCTTCTTCAAAGTCTCCATTCAGAAAGGCTGATTTCACGTCCATTTGAAATACCTTGAAGTTTTGAAAGCTTGAGAGAGCAAGGAACATTCGGATGGCCTCAAGTCTTGCTACAGGAGCAAAGGTCTCCTCAAAATCTATCCCTTCTTGCTGCGCATACCCTTTACAAACAAGTCTGGCCTTGTTTCTAATTACTTCTCCATTTTCATTCAATTTATTCTTGAAGACCCATTTTGTCCCTATGACATTCTTATCTTTTGGTCTAGGAACCAGTTCCCAAGTGTTGTTCTTTTCGATCTGCTCAAGTTCTTCATCCATTGCTTTGACCCAACATTCATCTTTGCATGCCTCTTTCACATTTTGTGGTTCAGTGGAAGAGAGTAATGCCAAATAGCTTGAGGCTTCTGCAATTCTTCTTCTTGTTTGTATTCCTGCTTCTTTCTGCCCCACAATCTGAGATTCTGGATGATTCTTTTGAACATATCTGGATGGAGTCTTCTCTTCTATTCTTGCCTGCTCCTCTGGTTCTTCTTGAGGTTCTTCTTCTTCATCATTCTGTCTTTGAGTGTAGCCTTCATCTTCTTCAATGTCTTCATGATAAACTTGCCTAGGAATATATCCCTTCTCATCAACCACTACATCAATGCTGTCAACAATTCTGCCAAGTCTTTTATTGTAGCACTTGTATGCTTTGCTATATGGAGAATAACCAAGAAGAATGCCTTCATCTGCTCTTGGTTCAAGTTTTCCAAGTTGCTCATCAGTATTCTTAATATAACATTTGCTCCCAAATATTTTGAAGTGCTTCACTGAAGGAGTCTCACCACTCCAGAGCTCATGAGGTGTTTGAGTGTTGTTTACTCGGACATTTGTTTTGTTAAGAATAATAACCGTAGCATGTGCATCTTCACCCCAGAAAGTTGCGGGAGTACCTGATTCATCAAGCATAGCACGAGCCATTTGTTGGATTGTTCTGTTCATTCTTTCCACCACCCCATTTTGCTGAGGAGTTCTAGCTGTAGAGAATTCTATTTTTATCCCATGTTCTTCACAGAAATCGAAAAATTCGTTTGAGGTAAACTCCCCACCTCTGTCAGATCTGAGGCACTTAATTTTGTGTCCTGATTCATTTTCAACCAAGGCTTTGAAGGATTTGAATTTTTCGAATGCTTCATCTTTGTGCTTCATAAGTCCTAACCAGACAAACCTGGAGAAATCGTCAATGAATAATATCAAGTATTCTTCTCCTCGAGGTCTTCTTTTTCTGAATGGACCACATGTATATGTATGTACTAGCTCAAGAGGCATGCTAGCTGATCCTTCCTTCTCTGGAAAGTTAGTTCTGGTTTGCTTTCCAAACTGACAAGATTTGCATATAGTGTTGTCTAGAATTTTGATATCTGGAAGACCACGAACTGCCTGATATTTGCATGCTTTCCTTATTTGTGAAAAGCTTAGATGCCCCAACCTTCGATGCCATAGCCAGTGTTCATCATCCTTGCTCAAATAGCATTGTTGTGGTTCTTCTTCAAATATGTATAGATTATTTGGAGTCCTTCTTCCTTTGATCATTGTTTTACCTGTATCAAGATCACGAACACAACATCCATTTGATCTAAATATTACCTCTGTTCCTTGATCGCACATCTGACTGACACTCAGAAGATTATGCTTCAACCCATCAACATACAAAACATTTCCAGCTTTGACCTTCTCTTTCAATGGAGCCACACCTTTTCCTTTTATGGGTGCAGAGATATCGTTTCCAAAAGAAACTTTCTTCCCTTTTTCTAATGCGGTATATGACTCAAGCTTTTCTTTGTCCCCTGTCATATGCTTTGAACATCCGCTGTCAATGTACCATAGAATTTCTTGACCTTCTGCATAAAAGGCTATCCCACATCTTTCTGGTTGTGGTTCCTTTATTCTCCATGTTCTGACATTTGAGTTTTGCTCCTTCTGAATTGTCTTCCGGAACCTGCTCCTGCATTCAGAGTCTTCATGACCAAATTTATTACAAATAGAGCATTCAACTTCATTTTCAAGAACCGAAAAGTTGTTATAAGTCCTTTTCATGGTTTCAGTCATTCTCCCTTGCTTTTGAGCTTCTCTAGTCATGATTGTCTTGTATGCAACACATTGAGCTGCTTTGTGACCGAAGTTATGGCAAGAAAAGCATTGGCCATTAAAGAAAATTCTGCGATAATCAGATCTATCATCCAACCGATTGTAGCTTCTATTTATTCTTGGAGCAATTTGGGAAGATTTTACCTGTGGCTGATTGTAGCTTCTGTTTGTCCTTAAGGCAGTTTGTCCCCAAATTTCTTGATGGTCTTTATTTGTTCTTGAGGTAAACTGTCCCTGATTCACCTGATTACTTTTATTTGGCCTTTGCTCGCTTTTCCTTGCTGCATCAAGATAACTTTTAGAGGTAGAGGCTTGAGATGTTTCTCCATGATATCTAAGACCTGTCTTGATCAGAGGAGATCGTTGCACATTGATAATCTCATCCAAGGTTTCAGATCCTTTAACAAATTTAAGATTAATAGCTTTTGTTTTCTCAATCTCTTTTCTAAGACCAACAATTTCACCTTCTAGTTTTTCAAGATGTTTTTCCTTTTCATCAATTTGAAATTGTAGAGTATCAATGATCATATTCTTTTCTTCTATACATCTCTTGAGTCTAGTAATTTCATCATAAAGATTATCCACATCTATAGCATCCATATAATCATCATCTTCAAATGCCATTAACAACTTATATTCATTACCTCGTTCATCTTCATCACTATTTGATAGACCATCACTATCTTCATGAGTGTAGTAGCTTTTCTTATTTGCACTCTGTTTCTTGTTCCATCTAGCAGGTTCCTTTCCTTTATCCTTATAAGGACATTTTGCAGCATAATGACCTACTCTCCCACAAACAAAGCATTTAAAAGGTAACTTACCTCTGAACCTTCCAGAACCCCTTTGAAGATTTCTGACAAAATTTGATTCTTCTTCCTCCTCTTCTGGGACGTGGCTTGCTTCGTAATAATCTTCTTTGCCTGATGCATTGAAAGCAGCTTCTCTTCTGTCTGATGGACCTCCCTTTCTCATTTCATAAGCAGTTAGAATTCCATGTAGCTGAGACATAGTAAGAATTCGTAGATTTTCCTTTTCTTCTATTGCAGATACTTTAGATTCAAACTTGGGGGACAATGATCTTAGAACCTTTTCAACCACTATAGCCTCTTTTATTTCTTCACCCAAATTTTTCATACAATTAACAATCTCATCTACCCGAAGAAAATAGTTAGCCACACTTTCATCATTATACATCTTGAGAGTCTCATATTGAATCCTGAGAGTTTGAAGTTTAGCACGCTTTACCTGTTCATCTCCTTCATAGCTTGTGACAATTTTGTCCCATATCTCTTTTGCGGATTTGTAGTGCATTACCTTCATGAATTCCGTTTGGGATATACATCCTAGTAGGGTACTGACTGCTTTCGCATTTGTTTCATACTTCTTTTTCTTAGCTGCATCTGTAGGAGTAGCTGAAGGAAAAGTGTAGCCTGTTTCTACGATGTCCCAAACTTCTGTACCAAGAGATTGAAGATAGGCAGTAACTCTTACCTTCCAATAATTGAAGTTTGTCCCATCAAAAACCGGTGGCCTGATTGATGCTTCTCTCTCGTAGTTGCTCATGATGAACGATCTACCTTCAAGCGATCAAGCTTTTCTGAAAGACCTGCTCTGATACCAATTGTTGGAAATAATACTGAGAGGGGGGGGGGGTGAATCAGTATTATCAGATCAATAAAACTTTTTCAATGCTCAGAAACATATACGCTACTTCAGTTAAGTGAACCAGCGTGTACACGCTACTGTGTCTAAGGAAAACAGCGTATAACCAGAAAACTTATAATTCAGTTAGTTTATCTTCAGTTAAGTGCATCAGGTCATCATTCACCATATTAAGAGTAAACAGATGCAGTATAACAGAACAGATCATCACACAAAAGCCACACACATGAACACCATGATATAAGGTGGAAACCCAATGTGGGTGAAAACCACCTGCTGCAAGTCGTCTCTATCTTTCTTTAATAAGAATTTCAGTTTACAATCTTTTGTACTGGTGCAGCCTTATACCAGTACGTAGGCTACAACCTGCAGAAGGCTTCAACCTTCTCTCGTTCTCCAAACTTCCTTGGAAGGGAGCTCCAACCCCCTTTGCTCTTGTACTAGCTAAGATACTAGTACGTAGGTGCTGGCCTACAATCTTCTTTCCTTCAGGTACCACTTTTCATCAATTTTCAGACTGGATACTCCTAAAGCACAACATTACAATCTGAAGACCATGATTCATTCACAAATCATATAAAACAACCAATACTAGCATCATCAATCTTTGAATCACTGAAACCCTGTCAAACCCAGTCACCAGAGCACAGAGCAGATTACAGAACTCTGCAATAACAGTCAGATCCAGCTGCAACCCAAAAATCAAGCTCCAAAAGATATACGCTACTACTATGAAGGCAACCCGCGTATACACGCGGTTTTACCGAAGACAACCTGCGTACAGATCTAAAAATAATTTTTCATAACTTGCAGCTGTACCAGATTTCAGTTATACCCAGAACATAACATTGCGTCAGTATGCAGATCTAGAAATTCGCATAATCAACCATATAAAGATAGTTCATTTCAAACCATTTGATCTCGATCTCTCCTTAGATCTTTTTCTCCATCAACCGATGAGATCTCTCTTTAGCTCAGATCAAGCAATACACCATCAACCAATAACCTGCATACTGGATCTAATACTTCATCAGATATTCAAGACATTTCAGATGCCTTTGCCTAATGATCTTCTTCTCCTTATATAGCCTTAGGCCTTGCTCAATACCACGAGCCAAAACCATAGAAATCCAAAACCATCAACTCAAAACTAGGGATCGACACGTCAGTTGAGACACCATGGTCGAAACCATAGGCACAACTTCCAAGGAATAACCGCCACAGACCAAAAAAGAGTTTTCCACATACACGCGCTTTTACTGAAGCCAACCTGCGTGTACACGCGACTTGGGCTTGATGAACCTGCGTATATGAATTTTCTCTTCTTCTTATAGTCTGATCATCAATTCCTTGTTGCTGACCTTCTGCACTATGATTTGTCATCAGTGAGGTTTGCCATCAAGGACAACACTTGTCTCATAATGCCAACATTCCCATATTTCTTTCCACGTTTTATCTATGTTGGATAGGTTCAACCCTGCATCTATCCTTTTGGCCTCCTTGAGGTTGAAGAGACCTACCTTGTTCTTCCCCATCTTATTTGATCATTCAAGTTTGAATTTAAGATTTGTCTCTTGTCTAAAACACCTTTAAGGGCTATAGATTGAGTATGCAGCATTCCCATTCCTCTGTTATCTGGAAGTTTCCATGTTCTCCATTTCCCATTGTTCCTTGATTGGTCCCAGTAGTCACGTACCCATCTCAATCCTTTGTTGATGGTATCAGTGTGAATCTTCTAATTCTTCACTTTGGAGATTGTCCTGATGCTGCCAATTATCCTCCCAAAACCAAGCTAGGTTTCCATTTCTGATCTCCCAGAAACTATGATTTTGGACTAGGGCCCTGTCCTCCCAAGCCCTATTCCAAATTGCAGAACCTTTTACTTGTCCTGTCATTCGCTAGCATATTTTTTGCTTCCAAAGTTTTGCCCAAGGGGCTTTCATTTCTTTTAGCCATCTCCACCAGATTTTGGCACCAAGAACTCTATTAAGAATTCCTGGGTCATGAAGACCTAGATCACCATGGGACTTAGGTTTGCACACTCTGTCCCATGCCACCAGGGCGCACTTCTTTTCTCCACCTTTACCCTAGAGAAAGTCTCTGTGAATGTTTCTTATATTAGTAACTACACCAGTTGGATTTGGGATGGCAGATACAATATAGATAGGTATACTTTGGAGGACAGTCTTAGTGAGAATCAGTCTCCCTGCTAGATTTAGTGCTCTATTTGTCCATTTGTTGATCTTGTCTTTTAGCTTATTAAGTACAGGTTCTCAGATATCTTTGTGAAGCAGTTCATCAGTGAGAGGAACTCCCAGGTACTTCATGCGCAGTGACTCCCTTTGAAAGCCCAATATTCTGGAAAGATTTCTTTGAATTGAAATATCCATATTGAAAAAGAAAATCTTAGATTGAGTGAGACTTACCTCTAAGCCTGTTGCCCGGGCAAACTCACTCAGAATTTGTTTGAATGCTTTGGCTTCCTTGACAGTGGTTGTGCCTTGAAGCATGGTATCATCCACAAATTGTTGATGTGTAACAGTCTCCCCACCTTGAGTGAGTCTCAAACCCTGAATTCTCCCTTCCTCCTTAGCAGCTCTGATAGCTCTCCCTAACCCTTCCATCATTAGAATGAAAAGGAAAGGATAAAGAGGATATCCTTACCTAAGACCCATAGAAGGCTTGAAAGTTCTTGAAGGAGAGCCATTGAGAAGGATTGAACAGTTGGCGATGGTAACTAGCACCATAACCCATTTAATCCAATTATGATCAAAGCCATAGGCTTTTAATATTGCTCTTATGTATGACCAGCTAAGCTTGTCATAGGCCTTTTCTATGTCTAGTTGCATAATCATTCCTGCCTGTTTGTTGGTAATGATTGAATGAACCGTTTCATGAGCTGGAATTATATTATCTAAAATTTGTCTTCCTTCCACATTAGCACCTTTTCTCCTCTGACACAAGGGTTGGGAGGAGAGGTTTGAGGCGGTTTGCAATGACTTTGGATATAGTTTTGTATATCACAATGTACAAAGCTATAGGTCTAAATCTGTCTGGAGAAGTGGCCTTTTCTTGTTTGGGGATTAAGGATATAAAAGATTCGGTGAGTGCCTTTAAGACTGTCTTAAATCTTCGAGAGTCTTCCACTACCTCCAGGATGTCCTGTTTCACTATCCTCCAACAAGCTTTGAAAAAATATACATTAAAGCCATCAGGGCCTGGTGCTTTCCCGTTTTGCATCTCTTTCACAGCTTCCTCTATTTCTTCATTTGTTACTGGTCTGTTTAGGTTGAAATTATCTTCTCTTGTAACCATTTTAGGGATGTACTGAGTAAATCTTTTCGTGGATTTGTATCTGTCTTCTGAGGTTTCCTCATAAATTTTCTGAAAATGCTGGAGTAAACCTTCTCCATATCTTCATGAGTGTTTCTCTCTATTCCATGCTGGTTTGTAAGTTTCACAATTCTATTGTTGTTTCTGTGAGCTATGGTGGATCTGTGGAAGAATTTGGTGTTTCTCTCCCCTTATTTAATCCATTGTACTCTGGATTTCTGTCTCCAGAATATTTCTTCTTGAAGACATCTATTTCCCCACTCCTGCTGAAGTGACTCTGCCATCTCCTTCCTTTCTTCTGTATAGCCTTTAATTATAAGAATCTGGTTGATTTCCTTTAGTTTCTTTTCCACATCTTCCTTAGCTTTGAAGATGTTACCAAATTATTTTTTATTCCATTCTTTGAGTTTGCCTTTAATGTGTTTGAGCCTGTTGTGTAGAAGGAACATTTTTGTACCTTGCAGGTGAAGCTCTTCATTCCACCATTCTTCAATGTTTTCAAGGAAATATGAATGTGTCATCCAAGCATTCTCAAATTTGAAGGGGGTGTTACTTAGTTTGCCAAATAGGGAAGCTTCCAAATGGATAGGCTGGTGATCTAAACCTCCAAAAGGTAGAATGAGTTTAGAAAAGTTGCCTCCCTTGAGAAGAAGTTCCTCTGAAACAATAACTCTATCTAGTTTTGAGGCTACTTGGGTAGATCCCCCTCTTTTGTTATTCCAAGTGAAGATTCCATTGCTTGTATCCATGTCAACCAATTTCATATTGGTGATGAAGTTCTGGAAGGCAACTGAGTCTCTACCAAGTGTTATGGTTCCTCCTTTCTTCTCCATGAGTGATTTTGTTATGTTAAAGTCACCTCCAAGTATCCAAGGTAGAGCTAGGTATCTCTTCTTCACATCCTCTAGTTTTGTGAGGATTCGAAGTTTTTCCTCCATTGGTTGCGGTCCATAGGCATTGGTGATCATGTAACATTGTCTGTCTCCCACCGGTTGGAAAATTATTGAAGGGTGATATATGGATGCCTCTGCATCAATCACACCATATTTATGTGGATCCCATAGAGTGAGAATGCCCCCAACAGATTTATTTGCTTTAACTTCAAGGTATTCATATCTATTTAACCATTTGTTATGTTTTTCATGGATCCTTTCCACAAATCATTTTGTTTCATGTATGAATATTATGTCAGGTTTTTCCTCTTTGATCCTTTTACCTAGATTCCTCTGTTTTCTTCTGCTCCCTAGTCCTCTAATGTTCCAGGTTGTGATTTTCATTGAGGTGGGGTTTTAAAGGAGTAACTGGAAAGGTCTTTCATCCTTCCTGACTCAATCATGAGTTTTCCACACTCCAGTAGTAGTTATTTCTATCTTTTTCTTCCCCCCATCTTGTCTGGATTCGTTGTTAGTTTTACTATTATTAATCCTATTGAGGAAGACCCTTTGTTTTCTTGGTTGTCATGTCCTCTTTTGACTCCTGTAGTTGTTTGGTGTGACTTGTTAAGGAATATCTGTTGGAACTTGTCCACATCCTCCTCGGGGATGGAGTTTATTCCCAGGTTCCCTCCCTGTTCTAGAAACTTTTCCAGCTCTAGGTTTTCCCTTTCTAGAATCTCCTATAAATCTTTATCCTCTGTGCCACTTTCACTTTGAGACATTTCCTGGTCTTTTTTTATATCCATGGTACTCAAAGGATCCATTGTGTGTTCATTATGTTCCTGCGTGATCTCCATGCTGGTCCCCATTCCTTTCCCTTTTGTTGTCTTCTTCTTTGTACTCTCTTGATCCACTCCATCTACCTCTTTTTCTCCTAAGATCTCAAACCTGTTGTAACTTTTTGTTTTATCATTCCCAATAGGGGTCTTATGTGCTTTCCTTCCCCCTCCCTTTCCTCTTCCTTCTACTTTGGTAAAACCTGTCTGGTCTTTCCCTTTGCTAGTATTTAGGTTTTCCTCTCTTCTATTAAGAAGATAGTCTCTAGATAGGTGCCCATGCTCATGACATTTGTGACATCTGAATGGGATATGTTCATAGTCCACTGTTTGAACCCATTCCTCGTCATAGAGTTCTAGGATGACCTCATCCAGAAGGGCTCATGATAGGTCCATCTCCACACATATGCGAGCATAGGAAGTATATTTTCCCCTGAGAGTTGCCTCTGAGATTTTTTAGAAATGACCTAATTTATTGCCTATAGCTTTTAAAGACTCTGGCATCCAATAATCTAAAGGTAAGGAGTATAGTCTAATCCATACCGGTACCGAAGTGAAGGTTTCTCGTTCTGGCACGAAGTTCATTGTCCATGGCCACATATAGAGTCCAGCATCTGCAAAGAAGTATGTTCCTCCCTCAAAAATCATATCTTTGTCTTCCATGTTCGTAAACACTACAGTAAAAAAGCCTTTGGATCCAAGATATATATTTATCTCCCCCTTTTGTTTCCAGTTGTATTTTATTTAGGTGTACAATGCTTTCTCTGATGGCCAGATCCCCATAAATTTGCATATGATGGCATAGTTTGCCATGTGATCCCTGTGCACTTGCAAAGCTAGATCATTCAGAATACCTTGAGGTTTAGTTGTGGTTTTAGGTTTATAGGGCCCCATATTGTCTCTGTTCTCTGTTCCCTGACCTATATCTTCCTCTTTTTCCTCCTGACACTCTTCTTCGTGGGCCCCTTGATCTGCATGGGTTTTGTTGCCTTCCCCCTTCTGAGTTTCAGAGTTTTTTGTCTTGTTCTCTAACGATTGTGTAGGTTTATTCTTTTTCCCTCCTCTTCCTCTGTTTGCTACCATATTGTTGTAGGAGGGAGCGGATCTCCCTCCTCCCTGTGTCTCCATGGGTGCTTGTTGCCCTCCTTCCCTCGCTTAGTGAAACCCTAGCACCAGAGATCTGGATCCAATCGTCAATGGGAAAGCATTTTTATTTATATAATTCATTATTTTAAATTAAATTTAGGCAAATAATAATAATAATAATTAATAAATATATAAATACAATATATTTAATCTGCAAATTTTAGTTTAATTAGTATGATCTTTCAGCAGTTGATTTGAAAATTTTGAATAGTAATAATAATTATTGAGATATATTAATATTTTATTGTTAATAAAAAAATATTTTGATGTTTTATTATTATAATTAAATATGTATTTATAGTCATTATTATAATAATTTAAAGAATATTTACTTTTATATAATAGTTTATTTCTTATTGATATTTAAAAAATATAAGTTATTATTTATTGTTTTATTATTTATATATTTATTATTTTCTATATTTATATTTAAAAGGAGTTTCTTTTTGTTTCGAGAATCATAAATTCTTTACTAACAAGACCAACCATGCAAATGTGGAAGCTCATTTGGTCTCTCTCCTACTTTTAATTTCCTAATTAAACTACTCTCATCGCTCTCCCAATAACCACCTATTTCATTTTCTACCGTATTCATTTTGCTTTCTATGTAATATGAAGTTGAAAATACAATCCTTCATTCATATAGAAATTGCAAATACTACACATCAAATTCCAATCAAAAAAACAAGTTATATATTAAATGAAGAAATTTTGATCATCACCACAAAAAAGTTGTGAATACAGATAAACAAAATGTAAGCATCAAACATTGCTAAAGGGACTATGTATACAATTGAAACCATTCCAAAAAAATATTGCAAATTAACATGTAGAAAAAAAATGCATCAAATTTTGATCATTACACAAACATAAAAATAACACGAGTGCCAAGGGAATATATACATATCAAAGCACATTTAAACATGTCATACACATTTATTGAAAATACATAAAAATAAATAAAAATAAAATAATAAAATAATCCAAACAACAAACATCAATACACATCAAATTTTGATCATCATACAAAATTATTAGAAATTCACACATGAAAAACATTACACATCACAAACATAATGTAAATGTGAAGCATTGCTAAAATAAATTAACACATTTCAAAACAAAAACCATGTCACACACATTCATTGTAAATACATAAACATAATAATGAAACCTAAAAAATCATTCATATACACAAACATGAATACACATCAACAACTAGCACAACCACATTAAAAGTATTAATGTGGTTGATATAAGCCGAAGGCTTTATTTGTATCTACCATGATAATTACACCATTTGTATCTACCAAAAAAACACTATTGCAATAAAATATTATTATTATCATTCTAAGTACCATTATTATTTAATATTAAATGTTATTTATTATTATTTAATTTGAAATTATCTAATATAAATATGAACCCTTAGATTAATAAACTCTAGAGATTGATATTATAAAACCAAAAGAATAATAAACCCAAGGGGTTAATACTAAAACCCCTACGGATTATAAACCCTAGGAAATAATATTAACCCAGGGGATTATGAATATAAACCCTAAGGTTTATATTCCGTTGGGTTTATAGTATTAATCCCTTGGGTATATAGTCTCAATCTCTTGGGTATATTAATCTAAGTGTTCATATTCCTAATGTATGATATTATTCATAGTTTTATAATATTAATCCCTTAGGTTCAATATAAATTATGGTCAACTAAGGGTTTATATACCTTAAATTTATAATATTAGTCTATTGGGTTTAATAATATTAGTCCCTTCGGTTTATAATACCTTGGGGTTTTAGTTTTAACCCTTGGGTTTATTATTGCCTTCGGTTTAAAATATCAATCCCTTCGGTTTACTAGTGTAAGGGTTCATATTCCTAGGGTTTAATAATAAAACCCCAAGGGATTATGAACCAAAGGCACTAATATTAACGCAAGGGATTAATATTAAAAACCCAAGGGAATAATATTACAAACTCAAGGTATATAAACCCTAAAATAAACATGGTTGACCATAGTTGATAATGGTTGATTTTCATTTTGAGACAACCCTTGTCACAATGCAACGTTGGACCATGGTTGACCATGTTCAACCATTTTCAACCATGGTCAACCCTTAGATTAATTTATACAAGGGATTGATACTATAAACCCAAGGGATTATAAACCCTAGGATTTTTGGTAATAATCCCTTAGGCTTATTATCCCTTAAGTTAATATTATTGCCTTGGGTTTATAATCACTTGGGAACCTCTTGCGTTTATAATTAAATCCTTGTGTTTATAATATAAATATTATAAACCCTTGGACCATGGTTAACCATGATTGATTTCAAATCGAGAGAATCTTTGTCACAATGCGACAATGGACCATGGTCGATTCTCATATTAAGACAATATTTGTCACAATGCGTCGTTGGACCATGGTTGATCATGATTGAATTTATAAAACATGGTTGATCATGATTGAATTTATAAAACATGGTAGACCATAGTTGACTATAGTTGACCATGATTGATATTATAAACCGAAGGGAATAATAAACCCTAGGGATCAATATTAAACTAAAGGGATTAATATTAAAACCCCAAGGGATTATGAACCCAACGAAATAATATTAAACCCAAGGGACAAATATTATAAACCCTAAGATAAATATTATAAACACTAAAATAAAAATGCTTGAACATGGTTGATTTTCCTATTGAGACAATATTTATGATAATGCAACATTGGAACATGGTTGATTTATATATCAAGAAAATGTTTGTCACAATGCGACGTTGGATCATGGTTGACCATGGTTGATTTTCATATTGAGACAATCTTTTTCACAATGCAACGTTCGATCATAGTTTACCATGGTCGATTTTCATATCGAGACAATATTTGCCACAATGCGACATTCGACCATGATTAACCACGATTATCCATGATTTTCATATGGAGACACTTTTTGTCATAATGCATCATTCATTCATGGTTGAACATGGTTAACCATGACTAGCTATGATTGACCATGATTAACCATGACTGATATTATTAACCCAAGGGAATAATAAACCCAAGGGATTGATATAATAAACCCAAGGGATTAATACTAAAATCCAAAGGGATTATAAATCAAAGGGAATAATATTAAACCCAAGGGACAAGTATTAATATTCCAAGGCATATAAACCCTAAGATAAATATTATAAACACATGGTTGACAATGTTTGATTTTCATATTGAGACAATTCTTATCACAATGCGACATTATACCATGGTTGACCATGGTTGATTTACATATCGAGAAAATCTTTGTCACAATGGGACGTTAGACCATGGTTGATTTTCATATCGAGACAATCTTTGTCACAATGCAACATTCGACGATGGAAACCCTCGTAGATTTTCATATTGATAATTTTTTTGTCACAATGCGACATTTGAAACCATGGTTGATTTACATTTCAAGAAAACCTTTGTCACGATGTGACGTTGGACCATGGTTGACCATGATTATTTTCATATCGAGAAAATCTTTGTCACAATGCAACATTCAACCATGGTTGACCAAGATTGACCATGGTTGGCCATGTTTAATTCTATAAAACATGGTCGACCATGATTGTCCACGATTTTCATATGGAGAAAAAATTTGTCATAACGCGATATTCGACCATGGTTGACCATGAATGACTATGATTGACCATGATTGATATTATAAATCCAAAGGAATAATAAAACCAAGTCATTAATATTATAAATCCAAGGGACTAATAAACCGAAGGGATTAATACTGAAACCCCAAGGGATTATGAACCCAAGGGGATAACAGCAAACCCAAGGGACAAATATTATAAACTCAAGGTATATAAACCCTAAGATAAATATTATAAACACATGGTTGACCATGGTTGATTTTCATATTGAGACAATTCTTATCACAGTGCACGTTAGAGCATGGTTGACCATGGTTGATTTAGATATCGAGACAATATTTGTCACAATGCGATGTTAGACCATGTTTGACCATGGTTGATTTTCATATCAAGACAATATTTGTCACACTGCGATGTTAGACTATGGTTGAACATGGTTTATTTACATATTGAGACCATCTTTGTCACAATGTGACATTTGACCATGGTTGACCATGATTGATTTTCACATCAAGACAATCTTTGCAACAATGCGACATTCAACCATTGTTGACCAAGATTAACCATGATTGATATTATAAATCCAAGGGAATAATAAACTGAAGAGATCGATATTATAAACTCAAGGGAATAATAAACCCAAAGGGATTATGAATCAAAGGGAATAATATTAAACCCAAGGTATATAAACCATAAGATAAATATTATTAGCACATGGTTGACCATGGTTTATTTTCATATTAAGAGAATTCTTATCATAATGCGATGTTAGACCATTGTTGACCATGGTTGATTTACAAATTGACATAATCTTTGTCACAATGCGACATTGGACCATGGTTGACCATGGTTCATTTTCACATCGAGACAATCTTTGTCACAGTGCGATGTTTGACGATGGAAACCCTAGTAGATTTTTCACAATGCGACATTTGAGACCATGGTTGATTTGCATATTAAGAAAATGTTTTTTCACAATGTGAAATTGGACCATGGTTGACCAAGATTTATTTTCATATCGAGACAATCTTAGTCACAATGTGACATTCGAACATGGTTGACCAAGATTGATTTTCATATCGAGACAATCTTTGTCACAAGGTGACATTCGACCATGGTTGGCCATGTTTCATTCTATAAAACATGGTTGACCAATATAAACCATGGTTGACCATGGTTCACCAAGATTGTCCATGATTTTCATATGGAGACAAATTTTGTCATAATGCGATATTCAACCATGGTTGCCCATGATTGGCTATGATTTACCATAACTGATATTATAAACCCAAAGGAATAATAAACCCAATGGATTAATATTATAAACACATGGTTGACGATGATAGATTTTCATATTGAGACAATTCTTATCACAGTGCGACATTAGAACATTGTTGACCATGGTTGATTTACATATCGAGACAATCTTTGTCACAATGCTACATTAGGCCATGGTTGATTTTCATATCAAGACAATCTTTGTCACAATGCAACGTTAGACCAGGTTGAACATGGTTAATTTACACATCGAGACAAATTTTGTCACAATGCGATGTTTGGCCATCGTTGACCATGGTTGGCCATGTTTCATTCTGTAAAACATGGTTGATCATGACCAACCATGGCTGACCATGGTTGACCATGATTGTCCATGATTTTCATATGGAGATAATTCTAGTCATAATGCGATATTTGACCATGGTTGACCATGACTGGCTATGATTGATTGATATTATAAACCTAAAGGAATAATAAATCCAAGGGATTAATACTATAAACCTAAGGGAATAATAAACTCAAGGGATTAATACTAAAACTCCAAGGGATTATGAACCCAAGGGGATAATATTAAACCCAAGGGACAAATATTATAAACCCAAGGTATAAAAACTCTAAGATAAATATTATAGACACATGATTGACCATGGATGATTTTCATATTGAGACAATTATTATCACAATGCGATAAATATTATAGACACATGATTGACCATGGTTGATTTTCATATTGAGACAATTCTTATCACAATGCAACGTTAAACCATGGTTGACCACGGTTGATTTACATATCGAGACAGTATTTGTCACAATATGACGTTAGACCATGGTTGATTTTCATATCGAGACAATCTCTGTCACAATGTGACATTAGACCATGGTTGATTTTCAGATCGAGACAATCTTTGTCATAATGCGATGTTGGACCATGGTTGACCATGGTTGATTTTCATATCAAGATAATCTTTGTTGCAATTGGACGTTTGACCATGTTTGACCATGATTGTCCATGATTTTCATATGGAGACATTTTTTGTCACAATGCAACATTAGGCCATGGTTGGCTATGATTGACCATGATTAACAATAATTGATGTTATTAACCCAAGGAAATAATAAACCCAAGGGATCGATATTATAAATGCTAAAATAAACTTGGTTGACCATGGTTGACCATGTTTCATTCTATAAAACATGGTTGACCATGATTGTCCATGATTATCCATTATTTTCATATGGAGACAAATTTTGTTACAATGCAACATTCGAGATCATGGTTGATTTTTCATATCAAGACAATATTTTTCACAATGCGACATTGAACCATGGTTGACCATGATTTATTTTTAGGTCGAGACAATCTTTGTCACAATGTGACATTCGACCATGTTTGACCATGATCAACCATGGTTGTCCATGATTGTCCATATGGAAACAATTTTTGTCATAATGTGATATTCGACCATGGTTGACCATGACTGGTTATGATTGACCATGATTGATATTATAAACCAAAGGGAATAATAAACCCAAGGGATTATGAACCCAAGGGGATAATATTAAACCTAAGGGAGAAATATTATAAACCCGAGGTATATAAACCCTAAGATAAATATTATAAACACATGGTTTACCATAGTTGATTTTCATATTGATACAATTCTTATCACGATGCCAGATTAGACCATGGTTGATTTACATATCAAGATAATCTTTGTCACAATGTGACGTTAGACCATGATTGATTTTCATATCGAGACAATCTTTTCACAATGAAATGTTATACCATGGTTGACCGTGGTTTATCTTCATATTGAGACAGTCTTTGTCACAATGCGACATTGGACCATGGTTGATTTTCATGTCAAGACAATCTTTGTCACGATATGACGTTCAACCATGGTTTACCATTTGTCCATGATTTTCATATGGAGATAACTTTGATCACAATGTGACATTCGACCATGGTTGACTATGATAAACCTCAAAAATTCCATTTTCTAAATTCCCCTTCCAAATATAAGCATCAAAAATTCCATTTAAACGAAATATTCTCAAGAAGACATCATCATAATAAAGAGCTCCTATGTGATTTCCGACATAAACGACATCAAGTTTGGAAAAAAAACAAAAAAGTAAATCTTAAATTACAAAACAAAATCAAATAAAATAAAATAAAAAACAAGAAAGTAGCATTTATTATTAAACATAATCCTATAACCTCTTAATATAAATTTTAATCATAAGTTGCATGTTTAAAATAATTTGGTAATTTGATAATAATAATTTGGTAATAATTGGGTATTAATAATTATTATTTATAATTAAATTACTTAATTATTTAATAAATAAATAATAATTTAATTGATTATAAATAATTATTTATAATTAACATTCCTTATTATATTACACTGTTAAACATATTATTTAAATATTATAATAATGTTATATATTTATTTCATTAAAAAAAAAAAAAATTAAAAAAAAAAAAAAAATCTCATATTAATTAACCTAGACAAAGCATATTATCAAAACACCGAGAACAATTCAAACTTCACCACTATACCACTACTATTGTTACCCTGGCTAAAATACACTACTCTAACTCCCCATTCTTTCTCTTATAAATATACCACTAGTACTATGCTAACTTTTCAATATAAAGGGGTAGACTTTTAAGAGCGATATGTAGAAATTCCCACTGTAGATCAATAGATTATGCAATATACTAAAGCAAAATACAAGATCTACTCCTACAACAAACTTGCGGAAGCTTAATTGAATTTGAGCAAGATCAAATAGAACACATATAACTGAGAACGAGAAAGCAATCACACATGAACACAGAAGAATACTCTGGGGAAAGCCTCAGCTAAAAACCATGATCTTTGTATTATCATACAAGTAGAAATATGTTCATATTACGAAAAGCATCAACTCACAAGCTATCATGCTCTCAGTACAATCCAACAATACAACTCACAGACTGAATAGACACAAGATATGCCTTCCCTCGGCCCTCCAAGCCTCCTATTTCCTTGCACAGTTTTCCTTGGGGTCCAA
Source organism: Pinus tabuliformis (assembly GCA_031772625.1). NCBI lineage: Eukaryota > Viridiplantae > Streptophyta > Pinopsida > Pinales > Pinaceae > Pinus > Pinus tabuliformis. Next base: position 589,737,959 of record CM062812.1, on the reverse strand, counting down.
TGCTACCACTTGTGTGAATTGGCCTCATCACACACTCATCAAACCCAAAAGTAATTGTGCAATCTCCAAGGAATGAATTCCTTGTGCATGCAAGATATATCCTCCATGGAATATTCCTGCAACTGATAATACACTATCCCATCAATTGATCTCAACTAGGTCTCTGTCTAAACTGACATGCATGAGTTATTTATGAGAGAATATTCAGTTATCTGAAGTGCAGAAGTTACATGCATGCATGCTTTAACTAACTGAACTCACAATTAGTTCAACAAACTATTTGAACTAATCTAACTGGACTTAACTCAATTAACTGAGCTTATTAATTACAAATGAAAGTACAACTCATCTTGATCTCCTTTAATCAAGGGATAACTTCCTCAATCAATGGACAAATTGTTGCATGTCTTCACATAGACTTCATGTTTAGGAACTAACTAAAATTGGAATGTACCCTGAAATGCTATTTATAGCAGTGCTAATTTTAGCACTTCTATTTTTAGCATTTCTTGTTGTTATTTTCAACACTCCCTCTTAACAAGAAAGGGATTATCAGTAACCCCAATCCTGTCTCTGTGGAACTCAAACTTTCATTTTGACAATGCCTTAGTCAAAATATCTGCATCTTATTCATCGGTCGAAACATACAGCAACAACATGATCCTCTTGACCACACAGTCTCGAAGATGGTGAGACTGGAAATCAATGTGTTTGGACCTGTCATGAAAAACTGGATTCTCAGAGAGTTTGATACAACTCTGATTATCGCAGTAGATCGCAGTTGAATCCATCCTCTGACCAAACAATCCCACTAAAATCTTCCACATCCAAATGGCCTCACTCTGCCTGACTGGCAGCCATGTATTCAGCCTCTACTGAGCTAGGTGCAACTGACCTCTCTTTCTTGTTGTACTAGGAAACTGCCGCTGAACCAAGGTTGAAGATTCCTCCAGAAGTGCTCTTCCGGTCTAATGGACTCCCTGCCCAATCTGCAACTGTGAAGCCCTGAAGCTTCACTCCCTCTGTGCGTCTGTACCACAATCCATACTGAGATGTGCCTCTGAGGTATCTCAGCATATGCTTTGTTGCCTTCCAAAACAGATTGGTAGGCTGAACCATAGCTCAACTCAGCTAGTTCACCGCAAAGCATAAGTCTAGTTGTGTGTTCACTAGATACATAAGTGAACCCACAAGCTGCCGATAAACAATAGCAGCTACTACCTCACCTGAAGTAGCATCCTCCTTCCTCCAGTGCCCAGTTAGAGGAGTCTGCATGGGCTTGCACTTCTCCATGAGGAAGCACCTGAGTATCTCATTCGCATATTTGTCTTGATACACAAATACTTCCCCATCTTTCTACCACACTTCCATGCCTAGAAAGTAGTGTATAAGACCCATGTCTTTCATCTCGAACTCTCTTGCAAAGTTCCTCCTTGCAAGACTTGATCAACTGATCATCACCTATCAAAATCAGATCATCCACATAAAGAACAATGATCAATGGCTTACCTTCTACCATGATGTGGTAAAGGTTCGCATCTTCTTCACTCTTGGTGAAGCCCAACCCGGTGAAATAGTTGTCGATCTTGGTGTACCAAGCAAGGGGTGCTTGCTTCAGCCCATACAAAGCCCTCTTCAGTCGGCACACATGTGACTCACGATCGAAGGTCTCAAAACCTTCTGGCTGCTCAATGTACACCTCTTCCTCAATATTCCCATTGAGGAATGTTGTCTTCACATCCATATGATGGATCTTCCAACCCATCTAAGTTGATAGTGCCAACATCAATCTGATAGATGAGTACCTTGCTACAGGAGCAAAGGCCTCATTGTAGTCGATCCCCTCGACCTATGAGAAACCACGGGCAACAAAACTTGCCTTATGTTTCTCAACACTACCATCAATTCCCTGCTTTACCTTGTAAAGCCATCTGGAACTCACCACTGACTTGTCCTGAGGTCTTGGGACAACATCCCACACACTATTCCGAATGATAGAGTCGTACTCCTTTACCATTGCATCAACCCAGACTGGTTGTTGCACTGCCTCCTCGAATGAAGAAGGTTCGAACTCTACACACTCCCCAACTAGGGCCATGTGACCAGTGTACCGCTCGGGTGACCTCCTTTATCTGCGCTGAGAAGATGGTTGTCCCACATTCTCCTGCGCATCCAGCATCAAACTGCCAGCTTCCCTTGAGCGTTTCTACCCATCTCTGGAAGACTCAGCATGAGTGGATGTCTCCACTCCCGGATCCTCTACATGTGGCTGCTCTGCATCAATCTGAGGCTCCTCCTCCTTAGGAACTGAAAGTTCCTCCTCTGCATGCAACTTGAGCTCCCTCTCAAGTGATATTGACATGGCTTTCTGCTCGTCGAACTTCAAATCTCTGCGTACCACTGTCCTCTAACTGGTAGGCAGGAACACCCGATAGTTGTGGGGTGTATCAGTGTACCCCACAAGTATCCCCAACTCAGCTATTGGATCTAGCTTCCTCTGGGCATCTTTGGTCACATGGCAATAAACCGATGATCCAAAGATCCTGAAGTGACTCACATCTGGTCGCTTCTTGGAAAAGGCCTCCATAGGTGTCTTCATTCCCAGTATACGATGCGGGCTTTTGTTCTGCAAGTGTATTGTTGTATTGCATGCCTCAGCCCACAAATGAAGTGGTAGGATTTGGTCATGCAACATCACTCGAGCTGCTCCCACAATCGATCTGTTCTTCCTTTCAGCCACTCCATTCTGTTGTGGGTTATGGGGTGCCATCAACAACCATTTAATTCCTTCTGCTATGCAGAAGTCCTTAAACTATTGGGAGACATACTCTACACCATTGTCACTACACAAGGCTTTTATTTTCTTTCTAGATTCTCTCTGCCAAGGCTTTAAATTCACAAAACCTCAAGAAGGTCTGATCCTTCTTTTGCATAAAGTAGATCCAACATCTATGAGAAAAATCATCAATAAAAATAACATAGTACCTTTGTTTAGTTCTAGAGGCTTTAGAGAATGGTCTGCAAACATTTGTGTGACCTCGCTCCAGGATTGCTCCAACTCTATTGTCTCGATCTTTAAAGGAATATTTCGCATACTTACCCAAGGTACAACCTTTACATGTATCTGTATGCTCCAGTTTTCCCTTGGGAAGTCCGGTAGAAATTTGCTGCATGATCTTCAAGGCCCCATGGTGCAAGTGGCCCAATATTCTATGCCATATCTCGCCAACATCTTGGCTTTGAACCACCTCCGCTTTGGAACTCAATGCAGCACAGTCGTCTGCCTCCAACTTGTAGAGATTCTTGACTCAAATCCCAATCCTCTTTGTCTGTCCAATACTGATATGCCTCAGGAATACCTTTCCTTTACTAAAGACTACATCATAGCCTTTATCTTCTAGCATAGCGACAAACACAAGATTCTTCTTCAGACCCGATACATACTTTACATCAGTCAGGGTGACAGGAGCTCCATGCTCCCTTCAAAACACAACTGTACCTTCACCTGAAACACAGTACTTTCCATCATCGCCTATCTCGATCCGCATCTGGAGATCCTTCTCCTCCAGGGTACTGAAAAGATTCTTGTCGCCAGACATGTGGAAAAAGGCTCCATTTTCCAGGTACCACACACATCCCACCATGGATGAAACCATGCATGCGATGAGAGAGAAATCCAACTCGAACTATGAGGCCAGTGCCTCACCGTCTGATCCCTTCAAGGATCCCTTCTTAGATTTCTTCTGTGGATAATTCGTAGCATAATGGCCCACCTCATGACAGTGAAAGCATCGCACTTTCGATTTGTCAAACTTCTTCCCACCATGGGAAGAACTGGATTTGGAATGGGACGCCTTCCCCTTCCATTTCCTCGCCTTACTAAGGCTAGATTTTCTTCATCATCTTGTTTTGATGAAGATCCAACTCTGGTGCTTCTCCTTATCTCCTCCTGTGCCAAATCCGACCAAAGTCATTCCCAATCTGGCAATTTCTCTCTTCCATTAATCGATTCTTGGTAGCTATGCCAGCTCTTAGGAAGACGAGGAGAGCAAGACTCACCATGTCATCATTGGCTGTCGTGATCCCCACACTTCCAATCTCATCCCTGCAGGTGGTGAGCTTGTTCAGATATGTAGAGATCGTGTCGTCCTTTTCACACTTGATTTTCCAAATCTTGTCTTTCAGGGCCAGCTTCCTCTAATTGTTGTTGTTCTGATGTAGATCTTTCAATGTTTTCAACATTGAAAATGGTCTCCTTCCCATGGAGACTCGAGACTATGTGGTCTCGAACTCCCTCCAAAAGAATTCTCCTCGTTGTAGCCACACATTTCTTCCATTCCGCCAACTCTGTAGCATTAACTATTTCCGGCTTGGGGACTTCTTGATCAATGAAGTCCTTTAGAGTGTTTTCCTCTAATACTGCTTCCACGTGATCCTTCCAAGCTATATAATTCGAGCTGCCATCAAGGGCATACTCGAGTCTTAAACTGTTGAACGCCATTGGTGAAATCTAAGATGTGATAAGAATTCGAATTCCATAATCAGGAACTTGAAACTTCGAACTTATCCTTTCTTTGTATACTGTTCTTCGCTTTGATCACCTTTGCTCTAATACCATGTAGAAATTCCCACTGTAGATCAACAGATTATGCAATATACTAAAGCAAAATACAAGATCTACTCCTACAACAAACTTGCGGAAGCTTAACTGAATTTGAGCAAAATCAAATAGAACACATATAATTGAGAATGAGAAATCAATCACACATGAACACAAAAGAATACTTTGGGGAAAGCCTCAGCTAAAAACCCGAATCTTTGTATTATCATATAAGTGGAAATATGTTCAAATTACACAACGCATTAGCTCACAAGCTATCTTGCTCTCAATACAATCCAAGAATACAACTCACAGACTGAATACTGAATAGACACAAAATATGCCTTCCCTCAGCCCTCCAAGCCTCCTATTTCCTTGCGCAGTTTTCCTTGGGGTCCAATGCTGCCACCTGTGTGAATTGACCTCATCACACACTCATCAAACCCAAAAGTAACTGTGCAATCTCCAAGGAATGAATTCCTTTTGCATGCAAAAAATATCCTCCATGGAATATTCGTGCAACTAATACTACATTGTCCCATCATCTGATCTCAACTAGGACTCTGGCTAAACTGACATGCATGAGTTATTTGTGAGAGAAGATTCAGTTATCTGAAGTGCAGCAGTTACATGCATTCATGCATTAACTAACTGAACTCACAATTAGTACAACAAGCTATTTGAACTAATCTAACTTAACTTAACATAGTTAATTGAGCTAACTAATTACAACTCAAAGTACAATTCATCATGATCTCCTTTAATCAAGGAATGACTTCCTCAATCAATGGAGAAATTGTTGCATGTCTCACATAGACTTCATGTTTGATTTTCAACAACTATTTAACTCAAGATAAATTAATTAATTATTTTACAAACAGCTGCTAAAATCAAATTCAAATTTTAATTTACAATTTTAGTTTAGGGACTAACTAAAATTGGAATGTATCCCGAAATGTTATTTATAGCAGTGCTAATTTTAGCACTTCTTTTTTTATTATTTCTTGTTGCTATTTTCAACATGATATAATATTATAACTTTTTTCCTCTTGAGAAGTTAAAAATTCTTACTAATTTGGAAGTCTAATCCATTTTTCATGATATGGATTCATTTAAAAAATTCAAAAAAATTTAAAACATTACTTCACTACACACAAAATACTTGGGTTATGTTGAAACTACAATCGTATAAACTCTATTTTAACCAAAATAAAATCAAAAGAAAAGCAAGAAAGTGGAATTTATTATTAAATATAATCATATAAATTTTAAACACGGGTTGCATGTTTAAAATAATTTGGTTATTTGGTATTAATAATTTGGTAAAAATTGTGTAATAATCATCTGACGTGTTTCAGACCAACAAGTGTGGTTCATCATCAAAACAAAATGAAGTGGAATACCATGGCAAAGACTTAAATAGAGAGCAATGTAGAGACATAATTTCTAAGTAACGACAATATTTGAACAATAATATTTAAATTATTATATTAATTTATTAATATATTAAAAAAAAATATTATTAAGTAATAGCTTAATAAAATAATATCATTATTTAAATATTAATTTTCAAAAACTAGTCATTTTTTTTTCTCTGTAAAAACTAATTCTATTAAAAAAGTGTAAAAGTATGTACAGTGAGGTCAGACCCTCAGAGGAGGCCGAGGCCAGTCCTCAAACAAAAACTCAGGGACAATACTGTTTAACCTGTCAACCAGTTTTACAAAACAGACCTCAGAGTTTTGATTTACCCTGATATACTGACAAAATTGACTCGGACTACAGTTATCATCAACATCAGTAATCTCAGATAAACAGAAGCACTTAACATAGCTGACTCTAAGACAGAGTATGATAACTGTGTTGACTGAAATTACAACCTGGAACATGAGACTGAAACAGACAGGAGCAAATTGCTGCAAAATCCAAGACACAAGATCAAAAAAGCGTAACATGTGCACCCGGTGGAGTTTAGTCCGCATGGCTGGGAGACGCTTGCATATCTTCCTTCGCCTGGCTTGGAGAGGCTATCCAAGTAACAAACCCATCATCATCCAGAATCGGCTCTCCACGAGAATCAGTGACCAAGTGTAAACAGCCCAATGCACTTTGAGAAGGCTCGCAGATCTTGTCATCATCCTTGGCGAGGTTAGACTGCAGAGGCCCTTCCTGGACAGGGGCTTCCTCATACAAACAGTCAGCATGATACACCAATCCATTCATGTCCCCAAGTAGAATGTTGCCGTCCTGAGCGCTTGAGGAAGCGGGAGGAGTCGAGCTGGGCGTGTGGCGCTCCTCCTCTGAGACGAACACTGTAAAATTCACAGTCACCACCGGCTGGTTGAGTCGGCTTTGGAAAATAAAGCGGGAGGACTGGTAGGAGCTATTCTGGAAAATCCTCTCCTGGTCTGATAGCGGGGATGAGGGAGGGACAGAGGCAATTGGGGCAACCTGCTGCAGGTCAGAATGAGTAGGGCAAGCTCTGATGCCAGACCGACCCCCTCGACGCGGAATGCCCCTGCTGCGAGGCATTATACCAGAAGCAAAAGACCTGAGAAGTCGCTTGAGCCAGAGGAGACTGAAAGCCTGAGGATTCCAGAGCCGAACACAAACATCGACAGGAGAGATCTGGCCAGGAAACTGAAACGGCTGAGCGTCATATAGAACAGGGTCATTAACTGCCGCAGAGGAATTACGCAGATCCATGATCATGGGCCGAGTCGAGGACAGAGTTGCCATGCTCGCCTTGAATTCTAACTTGCTTCGGGCCTGAACAGGTTTTAATTCACCTGCTTTGAGCCTTAACATACCTCTAATGACGCGAACCCCGGAGATCGTCTGCCTGCCATCCGTCAGGCCTGGTGGTAGCGTGGCAGGCTCCATCATTTATTGCTTGAGTGAACACCCGCATCTGGGTTCAAAAACTAGTCTTAAAATAATATCATTAATTAAATATTATTTTTTCAAGAACTAGTCATTAAAATAATATCATTATTTAAATATTATTTTTAAAAAACTAACCATTTAATATAACTATTTCTTAATAATATTTGTTTTTAATATGTTAATAAATTAATATCATAATTTAAATATTATTGTTCAAATATAGTCATTACTCGGAAATTATGTCTCTATATTGCTCTCTATTTAAGCCTTTGCCATGGTCTGCCTCTACCTCTTCATCTGGCCCTAATGATGAACCACATTTGTTGGTTTGAAACGCATCAGCCAAAAATTTATCTTATGTAATTTTTACCGAAAGACTTTGCTTAATTTAGTAATAATTGGGTAATAATAATAATTATTTTAAATTATTTAATTATTTATAATTAAATTAACTAATTATTTAATAAATAAATAATAATTTAATTAATTAATAATTATTATTTATAATTACATTAATATTATACTAGATTGTTAAAAATATTATTTAAATGTTGTAATAATGTAATATATTTATTTAATTAATAAAAAAAACTTTAAAAAACACTTGGATTATGTTGAAACTATAATCCTATAAACTCTATTTAAAAAAAAAAAAGGCAAGAAAATGACATTTATCGTTTAACATAATCCTATAAACTCCATGTTAACTTAATATAACATTTATCGTTTAACATAATCCTATAAACTCCATGTTAACTTAATATAAATTTTAAATACAGATTGCGTGTTTAAAATAATTGGATAAAAATTGCATAATAATAATTATTTGGTAATAATTTAATAATTATTATTATTATTTTAAATTATTTAATTATTTATATTTAAATTAATTAATTAATTAATAATAATTTAATTAATTAATAATTATTTATAATTACATTCCATATTATATTAAATTGTTAAAAATATTATAATAATTTTATATGTTTATTTCATTAATAAAACAACTTAAAAAAAATGTTTCTCATATTAATTAACATAGCCAAAGCACATCAAAACACAAAAAACAATTCAAACTAACTACTTAAAACTTCACCACTACTATTAATACTCGTAGCTAAAACTCATTACTCTAACTCCCTATTCTTCCTCTTATAAATGTACCACTACTACTATGCTAACTTTTCAATATTAAGGGATAGACTTTTAAGAGCGATAAAATGTTATAACATTTTTCCTCTTGAGAAGTTAAAATTCTTAGCAATTTGGAAGTCTAATCCATTTTTCATGATATCGATTGATTTAAAAAATGACAAAACTTTTTAAAACATTACTTCACTACATACCAAATACTTGGATTATGTTGAAACTTTAGTCATACATCAAAACAATACCTAATTATATTATATTTGTAATTTTTACAAATGTTAAAGATGCTTTTAAATATATATTTTTTCGTTTTCTAAATTTTTTCTCGCTCCCATTTTCTCCAGCATAGTGAAGCTTTGACTCTGCTTCCACTACTGACACTGCTCTAAAACCCTAATTGATGGTCTACAATTTGAACGATTTCTACCATTTTTTAGGGATTTTGGAAGCTTTTGAACAGTGAATATGAAACAAAATGAAGCAAATCTTCTTGTAATTCAACACAGTTGAGCAAGTTTTAGTAAGTAATTCGACACATTTCCAATTTGAGAGGGTTCTCTCAAAATATTTATAAATGACTGTGATAAACTCAAAATTCAGATGACTAACTCTGATCTCTTTTTGTGATTTTATAGGTGAAGAAAAATGTGATGAATGCCCCCATTTGGCATTGAGTTAAATTAAAACAGATTATGATCAACAACAATGTTTAATGGAAGCTGAGGCATCTATGGCTTTAAAACTTATACAAATGGACAACCATGGTCATACATAGTAAATGAAGGAAATTGGAGTAGTTGACAGATTTCCAAATAATCAAGATACTATGTAAAACTTGAAACGACATAATAAAAACTCATAAAATCCATAACACTAATCCCAGGTACAAAAACAATGTTGTTGTTGATTTCCTATTAAAAGAACAAAATATTACGAAACGTCAATTTTTCACACTCTCCATCAACCCTTCTCAAAGTTGAAAATCTGTCTATTTATAGAGAAAAGATCCCTTTACATATCTTTCCACTTGGGCCAAATTTAATTCATTGTTTTAGAGACCTCTTCCTCCTTTTCTTCTAACAAACAAATTTTTCATAGGAATTTTCTGTTTTAACAGAGTTTGAATACAAATAGGAGTCACATCTAAACATAATTCATCCAACAATTACAATAATTTAGGAAAAATTTGAAATTGTTTGTAATGTTGGCACTGTATTTGGGAAAATTCAAAGCATCCGGCCTTCTGAATTTTGTTGTGTTGTTTCTGGGCCTTTAAATAAGTGATATTGTTTATTGTGCTAATAGGCGTGTTGTTTGCTATTTGAAACATGTTTGGAAGTGCCTTCACTGTCCTCTTTTCTTTATGTTCTGTTTGATGACCATGTTGCTGGATATATGGCGAAAAACACCCTCTCTCATCTTTTCTTGTTTTACTCTTTGATGACCATGCTGCTGAAAAACATCCTCGCTGTCCCACTGAGCGGAAGCGAAAAAGTGCATTTTAATATTCGTTGATCTGGGTCGTTGTTCCGGGCTTATTCAATCTATTATGTTGATCTAGGCCTATTGTTATCACAATCGCAATATGCCATGGGAAAGCGAAAAGGAGCTTTAGCATTGATTTTATGGTGATTTCGCAATATGTCGGATCTGAAATTTCTCAAAACTATAATACATAACCTTTCGGAACCATCGCAGTCACAAGTCGGAAGGGAGTTCAGTGGAGGAAGGAGTTATGTTTTGTGCAATCCCCGATTGCGATATCGCAAGTGGTAGGGGAGGGATTTATCGCGATCAGTGGGAAGGTGGAAATATCACGATCAACGGGAAGGTGGAAATATCACGATCAGCGGGAAGGTCTTTATCGCAATCGGTGGGTGGAGTGGAAATGGAATGTGGATATGACAATCAGCGTAGGACTTGTGATATGACAATCGAAGGAGGACTTGCGATATCGCAATCGACGGGGAGGAATTGTGATATTGATGGACGAGTGGTGACGGGTTTATGCGATATCACAATCAACGGGGAGGACTTGTGATATCGGTGGAAGAGAGACTTTGCGATTTGCGATATCACAATCACAAGCGGATGATCGAAACAAGAAGATATGGTTTTGCAAAAGGGGAAAGGCCAATTGCGATATAAATTATGGGTCCCAGCGTTTTAAAAGGCTTACGACATGTTTTATTAATGTTTTAAAGAAATTTCAAAAGGGAAAGGGGAAACACAGCTAGAGTTGGAAATATAAAGGAATTCCGACTAGAGTTAAAAAATGGGTCACTGTGGCTAGAGTTTTCAGAAACAAAGGGGCAAAATGGGGTTTGTGAAATAAAATGGGTTTTTAAAGAATATGGGAGTTTCTCCAAAATAACACAAACTGGACCTATTCTTTCTTTCTTTAATCTCCAATTTGAAAAGTACAACAACCTCTTTCGAAAAAGCAGCTATCATATGCAAATGATTAATCAAACTAAAAATTATTTCTAGATGTTATCATGGATAACACAACCATTTTTTCCTCACTGAGTTGATCCAACCATGAGGTAACATGCCACCCACACTCACCCTTTGTTTACATAATCTCCTTGAGATTGGAGTTATGGTCACATCACAGGGATTCCTTTTTGAATTACCCCAGGACAATCCAGACATATAATTTAATACAAAGAAAACCACTGGATGAAAAACCTTTACATGAAACTCACCCATCAAAACCCCAAGCACATTTTGGGTATGCATAGATATTAATGATAGCATGATGCCATAAGAAAGAGAAATACTATAGAGATAAACCATCCAATTGCCAGAATAATACATACTTGCCCCCGAAATTATCAGGGCTTCTTCATGACTATCTTGTAGTACCATTTGAGAAACAACCCTCCGATGAATTAAGAAGAAGAAAGTGAACATAAAAATAAAGGAAAGCTTGGGATAAGTGAAAAGAACACACCTGCAACCTTCACTTGCAGCCTAAGCAGTGAAACCGGGCTGGAAGAAACCTTTCACAATCACCCTTGAAATTTCAAAGAGGCAGAAACTAACTATACTAGACTCGACTAGGCGCCTCACACCATCTCTCATATCCATATCTATTGTTTGCCACCTTGTGCATGCATTCAATTAAAATGAGGGTCGTGATCCAACCACCCTCTATTATGGATCATAATGTATGTGATCATGGAACGGATCCCATCGTTACAAGTTCTCCAACACTCACCTGAATCAAGCGTTTTTATTTTATTCTTTAATTAATAATAAAAATTACATTTTTTAAATTATTATTATTAATAATAGTTATAAGTATTTTTTTCCCTCGTTTTATTTAATATTAAATTATTTTTAAAAATATTTTAATTATTTTTATAAAATATATTATAAATACATATTTAATTAATTATATATATATATATATATATATATATATATATATATATATATGTTAATCTTAAATTGGTTTATTTTTTATAAAACAATTTTTACTTATTAATAGTTTTTATTTTATTTTTAATTAGTAATAATTATTATAATTTTTTCAAAATATTATTAATTATTATTTTAAATAACAAATTAATTTTTAATTTAAATTTAAATTTAGTAAATTGTGTTTTCATTATTTTAATTAATATTAAATAATTTTTAGAGATATTTTAAATTTGGAAACATACATAGGATATTTAATGATAATATTATATAATCATATTAATATTAATTCGGTTTATTTTTATAATCGTTAATAATAATGGTTTAGTTTTTATAAATATAAGTTTCTATGTATTAATGAAAATTAAATATATATTATGAATATTGAAGAAGTCGTGTTCACGATTTTTGGAGCGAAACCTGAACGAGGATCGAAGTTGAAGCTAGGGTTCGACGTTAAGGTTTCATTGCGAGACGCGCAGGGGGGAGCATCGCTCCCTCCTACAGGCAAGTAGTCACAGAAGGAGGCAAGGAAGCAGGAGGGAAGCATTTCAAAACACCGTTGGAAAATATTTCAGAAGCAAAAGGCAAGGAGACAGATGGAGGAAACAAACCCCAAGGTCCGGAAGGGAATGAACAGGAAACAAGTAAATAAATGAAGAAGGGAGGCGGCAGCGGAAAAACGACTTCCACAAGAACCAAGGGAGTCTGCAAACCTAAATCGAGCATCATACCCCGGGTCATATTAAGTGATCCAGCGATTCAAGCGCACAGGGATCATATGAAAGAACATGCGATTATCTGCAAGTTCATGGGGTTATGGCCAACGGAAAGGGCATTACACATCTAGATTAGAAGCCATTGGAAGCCAAAGGAAGAAATACATTTACATCTGGGTTCTAAGGGCTTCGTCACGGTGGTGTTCGCGAACCTAGAGGAAAAAGACAGAGTGTTTGAAGGGGGGTCATATTTCTATGCTGCGGCAGGGCTCTACATGTGACCATGGATGATGAACTTTGTCCCGGAACATGAAACATTTACATCTGTACTAGGTTGGATCAGATTATACTCACTACCTCTGGATTACTGGCTACCAAAATCTTTGAAAACCATAGGCAACAAGCTAGGGATTTTTCTGAAGATATCAAAGGCAACTCTTAAAGGTAAATATACCTCATTTGCCTGAATATGTGTAGAAATGGATCCATCTTGAGCCCTTTGGGAAGCAATAATTTTAGAGGTATATGATGAAGATTGGGTGCAAACGTTGGACTATGAGCACATACCTTTTAGGTGCTGCAAATGTCATGAACATGGCCATCTATTTAGAGAATTCCCAACAAACAGTATGGAAGGCAATGGGAAAACCTCTTTGGATAGAGATCACGAGGGTTTTACCAAGGCTAGGGCCAAAGGGAAAGGGGGTAAATGGCCACACAAGGAAAGCAGTGAAGATAGAAATACAAGACACAATAGTTTCAAAGTCCTAGCGGAAGTAGAAGAGAATGTGGAGATAGTCTAGGACAGGGAGAACGCATCTGAGGAGTAGAAAACGAACGCTGAAATAGAGGATATCATAATAAAAAACTAGCAGAAGGAGGATCTACCAAGCAGCATGGAGATCAGTAAAGACTATGAGATGACTCCAAGTGACCCACGAACAGAGGACTATGAACTATAGGAGATTCTAGACAGGGAAAATATGGATCTAGAACTATTTCTGGAACAAGGTAGGAACAAAGGAGTGGACTCCTTGCCAAAAGAAGACTATGATCGATTTCAGCGGCTCTTTCTATGGAAGGCACAATTGAAGGGAATTAGTGTCAAGAGTAACCACAAAAGACAAGAGCAGAGTGGGGTCAAAATGATGGAGAACTTACAGGCACAATCTCCAAAGAACTCAAGAAGGAAAAGAGGAAGGAAAAGACAGAATGAACTGCTAAACAAATGTGGTAAACTACTAATTAACTCAAGTAAGATGAAATATCTTACCAGCTACTCCTTTACCAACCTTTCTTAATGAAGCTCACAACTTGGAACTTTAGAGGCTTAGGTAGTAGAAGGAAACAAAGGAATCTGAGTAACAGAATAAAAGAAGAAAAACCAGATATGGTCTTTATTCAGGAGACCAAATGTTCAATGGAGAAAATAAGAGAAATTCATAGTAAATGGTTAATCAAGTATGAGTATTTAGAGGTTAAGGAAAATAACTCAACAGGTGGGATTCTTACGCTGTGGGATCCACAAAAATTTGGAATCCTGGATGCTGAAGCATCCAGGAACTATCTATCTTTGGTGTGCAGTCCTGTAGGTGATAAAGAGACATACATGATAACAAATGTTTATGGACCTCAGAAGCAAGCAGATAAACTCAAGCTTCCTACCTCCCTGGAAGATCTAAGAGCACAATATCCCAATATGCCTTGGATAGTTGCAGGTGATTTCAATATGATAGAATCTCTTTCAGCGCAAATAAAAAAAAAAAAGGAGGCCCAAGACAGCTAGATAGAGACTCTGAAGCCTTCCAAGATTTCATCATGTACATGGGACTAGTGGACACCGAGACAATAAATGGAACCTTCACGTGGAATAACAAAAGGGGAGGGACTTCTCAAGTGGTTTCAAAACTTGATAGATTTATCATTTCTGAGGATCTCCTCATCACAGGACCAGCCATCACAGCGTCCATTCTGCCTTTTGGGGGTTCATATCATTGGCCAGTTCAGCTAGAAGCTACCTTTATGGGCACTCCGAGGAACAGGCCCTTCAGATTCGAGAATGCCTGGCTCTCACACCCCAAATTCACCAGTAACATTGACAAATGGTGGAAAGAGGATCTGAATATTCAGGGTACTAAGACGTACATGCTTCGACGGAGACGGAAATATATTAAATCCAAACTTAAAGATTGGAACAAAAATGAATTTGGCGATATCCTCAAGGCTAGAATTGAGATCGAACAGAAACTCCAAGATATCAATCAAATCAATATCAGAGAGGGCTTCAGTGAAGAAAGGCAAAAGCTAACCAACTCTTTGCAGGAATAATGGGAGGAGCGATGCTTACAAGAGGAAACTTTCTGGAGACAGAAATCCAGGATTCAATGGATCAAAGAGGGAGCAAGAAACACTAAGTTCTTCCACAAGTCTACTATGGCCCATAGGGCACATAATAGAATCACAAAAATTAAGGATTCTCAGGGTGTTGAGCTTGTCTCCCACAAGGACATGGAATCAAATCTAGTACAACACTTCTCTAATATTGCAAAGAAGCCAATGGAGGATAGATCTAGGTTCATTAATCAATTCAACCAGTATATTCCCAAGTTGGTCACTAGAGAGCACCGCCATAATCCCAATAGGCCAGTCTCAGAAGAGGAGGTCAGTGAAGTGATCAAGGAAATGCAAAGTGGAAAAGCACCAGGCTCGGATGGATTCAATGTTGATTTCTTCAAAGCTTGCTGGGATATAGTCAAACAAGACATCCTCGAGGTTGTGGAGGACTCAAGAAAAAACAAAAAGGTTCTGAAAGCACTGAATGCATCCTTCATAGCTTTAATCCCAAAAAAAGTAAATGTTATGACTTCGGATGGATTTAGACCCATAGCCTTATGTAATGTGGTGTATAAAATCATCTCCAAAGTGATAGCCAATAGACTCAAGCCCCTACTACCTTCCCTCATCTCGGAAGAGCAAACAAGCTATGTGGAGGGACGACAAATTCTCAACAACATCATCCAAGCACATGAGGTGGTACACTCTCTCAAAAGCAACAAGCAAGTAGGCATGATTATTCAGTTGGACATTGTAAAAGCCTATGAAAAACTCAATTGGTCATACATCAGAGCTACTCTAAAAGCATATGGTTTTGACCATAATTGGATAACATGGGTGATGGCACTAGTCACCACAACCAGTTTTTCCATTTTGCTTAATGGAGCTCCTTCAAATACCTTCACACCTTCTACAGGGCTTAGACAAGGCGATCCGCTCTCCCCTTTCCTCTTTTTCCTCATGATGGAAGGGGTAGGCAGGGCAATCTAAATGGAAAATATTGAAGGACGAATTCAGGGGATCAAGCTCACCCCAGATGGAGAGGCTAATACCCATCAACAATTTGTGGATGATACTATGCTGCAGAGCATACCCACAGTCAGGGAAGCAAGGGCAATGAAAGATATCTTAAACAACTTTGCTATGGCAACAGGTACAGAGGTAAGCCTAAACAAGTCCAAAGTTTTTTTTTTAACACTTATATTGCTATACAAAGAAACATTACCAGGATTCTTGGTTTTCAAAGGGAATAGTTGCCTTCCAAGTATCTTGGTGTTCCTCTTACTTATAAACCTCTCAGCAAGAAAATATGGGTACCAATTTTAAATAAACTTCAGGACAAAATTAGAAAATGGGCATGTCGATCCTTAAACTTAGCAGGGCGACTTGTACTCACACAGGTGGTCTTGCAAGCCATTCTCATTTTCATGTTTGCAACTATCCCTGCTCCTCAAGGTATTAAGCAGCAGATAAGGAACATTCAAAGGGAATTTATTTGGGGTAGAGGGGAAGAGAAAAAAAAGTGGGCTTTAGTTGCCTAGGACAAGCTTCGCAAGTCCAAAAACCATGGTGGCTTGGGGCTGCATGATCTGGAAAATCACAGTAAAGTGTCGGTAGCTAAGCTTTCGGGGTGATGGATCAAGGAACCAAATGCCTCCTAGGCCAACCTTTGGAAACAAAAGTACGCTGAGCACTGGCAGGAAAAGGATCTTATTAGAATGGCAGGACAAATCAAAGGCTCAAAAATATGGAACCTTGCCTGGGAAAACAAAAGCATTGTTCAACATCATTGTTTTTGGGAAATTCAAGCAGGGGACTGAGCATGATTCTTGGAAGACAGCTGGCAACAAGAACCCATCCTTAACAAGATTGACCTGGTAGCCCTTAAAAGAGACACAGACAACAAAGGCCTATTATTGGTAAAAGATTTCTGGGATCAGGGAAGGAGCAATGAAAAATGGAGGAAGTGGAAGGAACTAAGTTACAGTGAGGAGAGTCCTTTGAAGGCCATGGCAGAGGCTCTCACCATGGACTTAAAGCACAGATGGATTCTGGTCTCCTCCTCACACGACCAATTAAAATGGGGGAAGAATAACGAAGGTAACTTTAACCTCAAAGAGGCTAAACAAGCAATCATAGGATTCAACTTTGTAAATGTTGATAAAGTCTGGAAGGAGCTTTGGCAAACTCCTCACTGGATGAAAATAAAGTTATTTATCTGGCTTGTGCACCAAAGAAAGATCCTAAATTGAGAGAACCTCCTCAAGAAAGGCTTCTGTGGCCCTTCCAAATGTCACCTATGCGGCTCATATGAGGAAACGATTAAACACCTGCTCAACCTTTGCTCCTTTTCTACTAACGTGTGGAACTGAGTGGCCTCCAGCTTCAGACAAACCGATAGGGACAATCTCAGCATATCCAACACTCTGAAAAACTAGAGGAAGCACTTCTCAGAGAATGAGATCATCAATAAACCCTGGATGCTAGTACCAGGGTTTGTCATTTGGAATGTTTGGAAAGAACGCAATAGGCAGATCTTCATAAATAAAGCTAGCGAGCCACAGCACATAATCAATCAAATTCTAAAACAGCTTAAAGAAACAGTTAAGAGCCTTTTGAGGTCAATTCCCACGAATCCTCCTCTGCCCCACGAGGAGATTATTATTCTTGATTTGGGTGTTCAATCCATCAATCTTCAAGGAATAAGGAAGCAAATGAGAACAATTAACACAGGGGCCAGTAGATGGCAGCCCCCTCCTGAGGGCTTCCTCAAAGTAAACATTGATGGAGCTTCTAAGGGAAATCTGGGGGAAGTTGGCTTTGGGGGTGCTATAAGAGATCCTCAGGGGCACACAAAATATGTCTTCCATGAACACTTCGAAAAAGGTACCAATAACATGGCTGAACTTCTGGCATTAGATCAATGCTTGGAGATCCTGGTGGAGGCAAATTTACAGAATGTTATCATTGAAGCAGATTCGGATTTGATCATCAAAGCAGCCAAGAAGATTCACCATGGAACTTCACCAGATAAAATGTCGAAGCACTGGAAGTTGTTGTAGGTTTTTCACCGTATCCACTCTCACTTGCAGACTCTTAAAACGATTAGTTTTGTTCATGTTAGAAGGAAGGCAAATATGCTTACAAATCGGTTGGCCAACAAAAGTGTGGCCAATAAGGACAAGGATTCTTGGCATGCATGGGAGTTGTTACCTGAAGGTAAACTATGAGAGGATTGTTTCATCCTCGCAGCGAAAGATTGGGATTTATGGATGAACAGTGCTGATCGAAGGGATTCGGGAGACAGGAGTGAGGATGATATCACCTAATTCGTCCACGATTTTGGGATATGGTTTCTCTACACAACTTTGTTCACTTTCGGATGAATGACGAAGGTTTCAAGTCGGGCAGCGACACAGAACGAACTGCCTGGGTGTATTTAGCTCAGCGGGTTTCTGTTGGCGACTCTAGGCGGAAGGCTCAACAGGGTCTACGAAAATGTTCTGGCTTTTTAGTGAAACCTCGAACGCAATACCATAAGTGGTATTTGCGCGGGACTTAGATGGTATCTGGTATTTTGGTAGGCGTATGCGATTCCACTCAATGGGTAACACGTGGCATCGACAGGAGAGAGAAAACCACTCTCATCGCGCAGTTAACCTCCATGCTTCTTGTCCGTGCAATATCCCCGATGACCGTTGGATCAGGATTATGTATTCAATGGCTGAGATGGAGCAAGCTTGTTGCCTTAGGGCTTCGAACCTGTTTCCGTTTTTTGGACCCAGTTTAAAGTTTAGGTCGGGTCCATTTGGCAAGGGGCAATAGGGTCCACGGTGGGTCCCTATATGGGCCTGAGCTTTCCGCGAAACCATGGACACAAAACCCCTAAACCTTATTTGGTATATCGCGTGGGACATGGCTGGTATTTGGTTTCGTGGAAGATACATACGATTCCACTCAGGGGGTAACACGTGGCAACGAGAGGTGAGAGAAAACCGCTCTCATCGCGCGGTTAACCTCCGTGCTCCTCGTCCGTGCGATATCCCCGCTGGTCGTTGGATTGGGACTTTGCTTTCAACGGCTGGGATTGGTTGTGTTGGTTACTCAATTGTGGATCCCTTTGCTTGTTGGCCATTGGATTGGGGGTATGTTTTCAACGGCGAGGATAAGTTCCTACCTGTTGCCTGAGGGTTTCCTAAGGGTTTCAAACCTGTTTTGTTTAGTGTACCTTTCATTGTTGCCATCGGGTCCGTCTGGTGGTGCAGCAGGCACCACTTTGTGCTGTTTGTAAGAATCTTGTAAGCTTCGGTCACTGGTTTTTTGTCGCCCCTGTTGTCTAGGGCACCCTGTGTATTATGTAATTTGTTCAGGTTAATAGAAGGTTCGTCTCTTGCTTATCAAAAAAAGAAAATTAAATAAATATTTATAACATATTTTATTAAAAAAAAAAATATTATGAAGATTCATTTAATGTTAATTAAAATAGTGAAAAGGACTGTTTACTTATACCATTTATGATTAATTAAAATTTAAAATAGAAAGCTAATGTTATTAATATAAAACTAACCAATAACATTAAAATAAATTATAATGATTTATTATTAATTAAAAAATAAAATAAATAGTGGAAAAAAATAAATAATTATTTATTATTATTTATTAATAACTAAAAAATAAAATAAATAATAATATTTATTTATTTAAAATATTTGTTATTAATTAAAAAACAATTAAAACTTAAAAAAAAATTAATTAAAAATAATAGTAATAGTATTTTTAAAATAAAATATATAATAGATGGGAAAGCATTTTTTTATTTATAATAATTTATTATTAAATTAAATTTAGGCTAATAATAATAATAATAATTAATAAATATATAAATAAAATATATTTAATCTTCAAATTTTAGTTTAATTAGTATGATCTTTAACGCAGTTGACTTGAAAATTTGGAATAATAATAATAATGATTATTGAGATGATATTAATATTTTTTGTTCATAGAAAATATTTTAATGTTTTATTATTATAATTAAATATGTATTTATAGTCATTATTTTCTATATTTATATTAAAAAGGAGCTTCTCTTAGTTTCAAGAATCATAATTTTTTTACTAACAAGACCAACCACGCAAAGGTGGAAGCTCATTTGGTCTCTCCCCCACTTTTAATTTCCTAATTAAACTACCCTCATTACTCTCCCAATAACCTCCTATTTCATTTTCTACCCCATCTATTTTACTTTAAATGTAATATGAAGTAGAAAATACAAAATACAATCCTTCATTCATATAGAAATTGCAAATACTACACATCAAATTTTAATCCAAAAAACAAAGGCAAATACTACACATCAAATTTTAATCCAAAAAACAAATCAAGTTATATATTAAATGAGGAAATTTTGATCATCACCACAAAAAAGTTGTGAATACATATAAAGAAAATGTAAGCATCAAACATTGCTAAAGGGACTAGGCATACAATTGAAACCATTCCAAAAAAATATTGCAAATTACCATGTAGAAAAAAAATTGCATCAAATTTTGATCATTACAGAAACATAAAAATAACTTAAGCGCCAAGGGAATATATACATATCAAAGCACATTTAAACATGTCATACACATTTATTGAAAATATATAAAATTAAAAAATAAAATAATCCAAACAACAAACATTAATACACACCAAATTTTTATCATCATACAAAATTATTAAAAATTCACCCATGAAAAACATTACGCATCACAAACATAATGTAAATGTCAAGCATTGCTAGAATAAATTCACACATTTCAAAACACAAATCATGTCATACACATTGATTGTAAATACATAAACATAACAATAAAACCTAAAAAATCATTCTTATACACAAACATGAATACACATCAACAACTAGCACAACCACATTAAAAGTATTAATGTGGTTGATATAAGCCAAAGGCTTTATTTGTATCTACCATGAGAAATACACCATTTGTATCTACAAAAAAAACTCTATTGCAATAAAATATTATTATTATCATTATAATTATCATTATTATTTAATATTAAATGTTATTTATTATTATTTAATTTGAAATTATCTAATATGAATATGAACCCTAGGAATATGAATCCTTATATTAATAAACTCTAGGGATTGATATTATAAACCCAAAAGAATAATAAACCCAAGGGGTTAATACTAAAACCCCAAGGGATTATAAACCCTAGTGAATAATATTAACCCAAGGGATTATTAATAAAAACCCTAAGGTTTATATTCCCTTGAATTTATAGCATTAATCCCTTGGGTATATAATATCAATCCTTTGGGTATATTAATCTAAGTGTTCATATTCTTAGTGTATGATATTTTTCATAGGTTTATAATATTAATCCCTTAGATTCAGTATAAATTATGGTCAACCAAGAGTATATATACCTTAAATTTATAATATTAGTTTCTTGGGTTTAACAATATTAGTCCCTTTGGTTTATAATACCTTGGGGTTTTAGTATTAACCTTTGGGTTTAAAATATCAATCCCTTTGATTTACTAATGTAAGGGTTCATATTCCTAGGGTTTAATAGTAAAACCCCAAGGGATTATGAACCAAAGGCACTAATATTAATGCAAGGGATTAATACTAAAAATCCAAGGAAATAATATTAAACCATAAGGATTAATATTATAGACTCAAGGTATATAAACCATAAAATAAACTGGTTGACCATAGTTGATAATGGTTGATTTTCATTTTAAGACAATCTTTGTCACAATGCAACGTCTGACCATGGTTGACCATGTTCAACCATGGTCAACCCTTAGATTAATATATCCAAGGGATTGATATTATAAACCCAAGGGATTAATACTATAAACCCAAGGGAATATAAACCCTAGGGTTTTTAGTAATAATCCCTTTGGCTTATTATCTGTTAGGTTAATATTATTCCCTTGGATTTATAATCCCTTGGGGTTTTATTATTAACCCCTTGTGTTTATTATTAACAACTTGTGTTTATAATATAAATATTATAAATATTTGGAACATGGTTGACCATTATTGATTTCAAATAGATAGAACCTTTGTCACAATGCGATAATAGACCATGGTTCATTCTCATGTTAAGACAATATTTGTCACAATGCGTCATTGGACCATGTTTGATCATGATTGAATTTATAAAACATGGTTGACCATAGTTGACCATGATTGTTATTATAAACTGAAGGGAATAATAAACCCTAGGGATAAATATTAAACCCAAGGGATTAATATTAAAACTCCAAGGGATTATGAACCCAACAGAATAATATAAACCCAAGGGACAAATATTATAAACCCAAGGTATACAAACCCTAAGATAAATATTATAAACATTAAAATAAAAATGCTTGAACATGGTTGATTTTCCTATTGAGACAATCCTTATCACAATGCGACATTGGAACATGGCTGACCATGGTTGATTTATATATCAAGAAAATCCTTGTCACAATGCGACGTTGGATCATGGTTGACCATGGTTGATTTTCATATCAAGACAATCTTTGTCACAATGCGACGTTCGACAACGGTTAACGATAGTTTACCATGGTTGATTTTCATATCGAGACAATCTTTGTCACAATGTGACGTTCGACCATGGTTAACCATGATTATCCATGATTTTCATATGGAGACATTTTTTGTCACAATGCAACATTCGTCCATGGTTGACCATGGTTGGCTATGATTGTCCATTATTAAACATGATTGATATTATTAACCCAAGGGAATAATAAACCCAAAGGATCAATATATAAACCAAAGGGATTAATACTAAAACCCAAAGGGATTATGAATCAAAGGGAATAATATTAAACCCAGGGGACAAATATTAAAATTCCAAGGCATATAAACCCTACGATAAATATTATAAACACATGGTTGACAATGGTTGATTTTCTTATTGAGACAATTCTTATCACAATGTGACATTATACCATGGTTGACTATGGTTGATTTACATATCGAGAAAATCTTTGCCACAATGGGACGTTAGACCATGGTTGATCATGATTGATTTTCATATCGAGACAATCTTTATCACATTGCAATGTTTGGCGATGAAAACCCTGGTATATTTTCATATTGATAATTTTTTTGTCAAAATGTGGCATTTGAAACCATGGTTGATTTACATATCAAGAAAACCTTTGTCACAATGCGACATTGGACCATGGTTGACCATGATTATTTTCATATTGAGACAATCTTTGTCACAATGCGACATTCGACCATGGTTTACCAAGATTGACCATGGTTAGCCATGTTTAATTCTATTAAACATGGTTGACCATGATTGTCCATGATTTTCATATGGAGAATTTTTTCATCATAATGCAATATTCAACCATGGTTGACCATGAATGACTATGATTGACCATGATTGACTATGATTGATATTATAAATTCAAAGGAATAATAAACCCAAGTCATTAATATTATAAACCCAAGGGATTAATACTAAAACCCCAAGGGATTATGAACCCAAGGGGATAACAACAAACCCAAGGGACAAATATTATAAACCCAAGGTATATAAACCCTGAGATAAATATTATAGACACATGGTTGACCAAGGTTGATTTTCATATCGAGACCATTCTTATCACAATGCGACATTAGAGCATGGTTGACCATGGTTTATTTAGATATCGAGACAATATTTGTCACAATGCGACATTAGACTATGTTTAACCATGGTTGATTTTCATATCAAGACAATCTTTGTCACAATGCGATGCTAGACCATGGTTGAACATGGTTTATTTACATATTAAGACCATCTTTGTCACAATGTGATGTTTGGCCATGGTTGATTTTCATATCGAGACAATCTTTGCAACAATGCGGCATTCGACCATGGTTGACCAAGATTAACCATGGTTTGCCATGTTTCATTCTATGAAACATGATTGACCATGATTAACCATGATTCATATTATAAATCCAAGGGAATAATACACTGAAGGGATCGATATTATAAACTCAAGGGAATAATAAACCCAAAGGGATTATGAATCAAAGGGAATAATATTAAACCCAAGGAACAAATATTAAAAACCCAAGGCATATAAACCCTAAGTTAAATATTATGAGCACTTGGTTGACCATGGTTGATTTTCATATTAAGAGAATTCTTATCACAATGCGATGTTAGACCATAGTTAACCAGGGTTGATTTACATATTGAGTAATCTTTGTCACAATGCGATGTTGGACCATGGTTTATTTTCATATCGAGACAATCTTTGTCACAATGTGATGTTCGATCATGGAAATCCTAGTAGATTTTCATATCGAGAAATTTTTTGTCACAATGCGACATTCGAGACCATGGCTGATTTACATATTGAGAAAATATTTTTCACAATGTGACATTGGACCATGGTTGACCAAGATTGATTTTCATATCAAGCCAATCTTTGTCACAATCTGACATTCGACCATGGTTGACCAAGATTGACCATGGTTGGCTATGTTTAATTCTATAAAACATGGTTGACCAAGATTGTCCATGATTTTTATATGGATACAATTTTTGTCATAATGCGATATTCAACCATGGTTGACCATGATTGGTTATGATTGACCATGGGGAGGAATCCATTATATAATAAAACCGTTAATGAATCAAACAGTGCAGATTTTAGGCATGGAGAATCGATGCTAGAAGCAAAGTCCAACGCCAATCAGAAGAGGAGGAATCCATTGTCAAATGTAGCATTTAATGACATGAACAACATAAACTCTAACCACATGGATGAACTGATGATACACAGCCCGAAAGCCGAGTCCAACATTAGACAGAATAGTAGAAATCCGCGGTCAAAAGAAGCGTTGAATGACTTGAACAGGTACGCAATTCTAAACAACAGCACAAATAATGAAAACAATGACATAACTAAGGATAATGAAATGCTAAATAAATTAGGTTTAAATGAAATTGACCTAGATTCTAGGCACGTTAACCTTGATAATAATTTAGATAATATAGCCATAGGCTTAGATAACATAATAGATAATTATAACATTGATAAAAACACTAATGTATTAAATAAGATTAGATATAATAAAATAAATAATAAGATAGATAATAATAGAATGAAACAGAAAACTATGAACAACAACCTAGAAGAAAATATAGACAACACATCCAATAGAATAGATAATAATATAACAAAAAAACATAATTCCATTAACAATAAAAAAAAAAAAAAGTTATAAATATTTCCTCTTACAAATTGACAAAGGAAGAAGTTGAGGTCCTCAACAAGGGACTCAATTTTTCCCTGGCCCCTAAACAGATCCCTGATGAAGAAATTATTTGCAGTCTTGAAAATGGAATCAGAGCTCTCAATGATGAAGATAAAGAGCTTGTTAGACAAGAGTGCACTGTCATTCTAGGGAGAGTCAGACCTCCTAAAAGCAATCTAAACCATGAGCAACTTAAAGCCCTAAAAGGTCTGAGGGATAATAATGACATTGTCATTCTAAAGGCCGACAAAGGAGGCATCACTGTGGTTATGAATCATGGAGAATAAAAAAACAAAATGAAAGACCACCTATATATAACAGTGGCAGCTACAAAAAATTGGGAAACAAACCCATCTCAAAAAACACAAGACTTGTCAAGAAATAAATTAAAGAGGCCAATCTCGATGAGAAACTGAAAAAGCGCCTAACCCCTAACAGTGAAATTACCCCTCGTATTTATGGGGCCCCTAAAATACATAAAACTAATGTGCCCCTCAGATCTATAGTCAATACTATCAGGGCTCCCACATAAGAATTAGCAAAGTATGTCACCAGCACCCTAGCACCTCTAGTAGGTAAAACCAGCTCCTTCATCAAAGACTCCAACCAATATGTTGATTTCATTAAACATGCTAAGCTAGATCTGGGTGATAAAATTGTTAGTTTTGATGTGGTCCAACTCTTCACCAAGATTCCCTTAGATGAAGCAATCCAAGTTGTAAAAGAAGTAGCAAACCCCCAAACTGCAAAGTTGGTTGAAATCTGCCTCCGTTCTACTTTCTTCACCTTCCAGGAGGAAATCTTTGAGAAAACATCAGGGGTGACTATGGGATCACCTCTTTCACCTATTGTAGCCAACCTCTTTATGGAAAATTTTGAAAATAAGCCCTCTTGATACCTACCCATTAAAACCTAAGTTTTCGATCAAGTTTGTGGATGACACTAGTGTTGATTGGCCTCATGGGGATCATGAGCTTAAAAGCTTTTTAAACCATCTCAATAGCGTGTCAGATGACATCAAGTTTATAATGGAGGTTGAGGAGAATGATTGCATCCCATTCCTTGATATCCTCCTCATATGAAACAAGAATGGTTTCCTGGGACACAATGTGTTTAGAAAAAAAGCGCATACTGATAATTACCTTCATGTTGATTCTCACCACCATCCAGCTCAAAATATGGGTGTCCTTAAAACCCTCTTTACTAGAGCTTGTAGAATTTCAAATGAGATCCACACGGAAGAAGAGATTACTTGCTTAAGAGAAACATTTACAAACTTCGGATACAACAATAAAGATATCTTCAAAGCCATCCAGAAAGCCAGATCCGGAAAACAACAAAAAAAAAAAAGATAAATCAAACAACTCCCCAACTACTAATGTTCACCTTCCATATATTCGTGGAGTCACTGACAAGCTAGCTAAAGTTCTCATGAAGAAAGATATCAAAACTTCATTCAAACCCATGACAACTATTAAACAAAGAATGAAGTCTGTGAAAGACAATCCGAAGCACCTACAACAGAAAGGTGTTTATATGATCAATCCAAAGCACCGTCCTCTGTCCCCTAACCCTCACAATTTCCCCCCTTACATTCCCCTCACCTCTTAAGTTTCCCAATCACCTCTCATGCCCTCCCGCAGCCCCCCCCCCCCCAACCATGGAATTTCGACCCCCTTACCCCCCGTTTTTTGAAACCTCCTCCCCTCTTTGACCCTATCGTATGATAAACTAACTCCACCCCTATCCTAACCAAAGCAACATGAAGAAAAAATTTGTTTATATCATAGCATCATGGCATTATAGTAAGTATAATCAAGATTCAATTTAGAGTACAATAGCAATAAGCCAATAACATAGGCATAAAAATCAAGAAGCAAAAATATTAGTATAATAATATATTAACACTTCTCTACAAACATAAACTATTAAATTGAAGAAAAAAAATCACAATTTTAAAATCAAATCTTATTACAATAAGTTGACTTTATATTAAACAAAATTAAGATTCTAATTAAAATACCTTAAAAATAAGCCATTAGCATAAACTTAAATATCCAAATTCTAAATATATTAAAGTAATATATTAACACTTTACATATAATCAAAAACTATTGTAATTTAATTAGAATATAATTAAAAATAAAAATTAAAGAATCTAATCTTATTACAATAAACATATAGGTACGGTTATAACTAATAACATCTTGAACTAATTTATTAAATATATTACAAACATCATAGATATATTAATAAACATCGGTTAACAATAATTCCATTAAAGCATTATTATAACAAAGTAAGAATTACAGAATATTTATAAAATTAAATAATTTATCAATAATATAATAATAAAGAATTAAAATGAATTAGTCGGCTTCCCAATCATATTTATAGCTCATGTTTCTCTTCTTTGTAAATCAATCTTGATGGTGAGTCTTGTTCTAAACTCGAAACGTCGACAACGTAAAAAAGAAGACTATGGAATATCTGAATTCAAAACCCCAAACATGATTGATATTATAAACCCAAGGGATTAATATTATACACACATGGTTGACCATGGTTGATTTTCATATTGAGAAAATCCTTATCACAATGCGACGTTAGACCATTGTTGACCATGATTGATTTACATATCAAGACAGTTTTTGTCACAATGCTACGTTAGACCATGGCTGGCCATGTTTCATTCTATAAAACATGGTTGATCATGACCAACCATGGTTGACCATTGTTGACCATGATTGTCCATGATTTTCATATGGAGACAATTTTGGTCATAATGCGATATTCGACCATGGTTGACCATGACTAGCTATGATTGGTTGATATTATAAACATAAAGGAATAATAAACCCAAGGGATTAATACTAAAACTCCAAGCGATTATGAACCCAAGGGAAAAATATTATAAACCCGGGGTATAAAAATTCTAAGATAAATATTATAGACACATGATTGACCATGGTTGATTTTCGAATATATGATCTGAGGAAGTTAGGGCTTTTGCAGACTCCCGAATTACATCTTAAACAAGTGACCTTGGGAAAATCGTCATAATTTTTTCTCTGAGCATCAGATTGAAATTTTGTAGGAATTTACAGAAAGATGATAGATTGTAGTTTTCTGTGTATATTTTTCAGATCTGAAGGTCAAACAGTGACACGTGGCACTTCATACAATTTCACTCTTCTGAAATGGTATATAATCAGGTCATCTTGGGATATTGTACATAACTCTTTTTTGGAGAATCCAATTTTGATCAGACTGGTGGGGCATTGGAAAGAGGACGCAGAGGGCTACTGCATGTCGTGATTTCAGAACTGGAAGATCCGAAATTACATAGTTACAGTCGTTTCAAGATCGAGCTCCTAAAATCAAGAAAAGGCAATATGAGAAAGTTTGACGGCAAACATCCGATAAATTGGATACTACAGATGGAGCAATATTTTGATCTACATGAAGTGAAACTATTACAAAAGGTACGTATTGCATCTTCATATTTAGAATGGAATCAATTTTTATGGTATAAAGGCCTTTGCTCTCGTAAACCACTTTGCATCTTCATATTTAGAATGGAATCAATTTTTATGGTATAAAGGCCTTTGCTCTCGTAAACCACTTGTTACATGGTCAATTTTCATGGAAGAAATGATAGCACATTATGAGGATACAAAGAGAAACACCTTCTTTAGCCAAGTGATAAAGCTCAAACAAAAGTGTTCAATGACAGAGCACATTGAGGACTTTCAAAAATTGAATATAAGGGAAAATGATATTCCAGAGAAGCAGAGGATTGGTGTCTCCATAGGGACCTTAAAGGATAACATTCATATGAGATTCGTCTTTGGGACCCTGATTCATTGGAGAAGACATTCATGTTGGCAAGAAAAGTGGAAAGCAAAATTATGACAAGGAATTCTACCCCTCGCAACTATAAAAATGGAAGCGTTGTTTCTCTTAGCCTTCCACAACCTACAAGAGTAACACCACAACAATTGGGAGAAAAAAGAGCAAAATCTTTGTTACAATTGTGATAACAAATATATTAAAGGTCATAAGTGCATTAAGAAGAAATTATTTTACATTGATTGTGAAGATGAAGAAGAAAAGGATCAAGAAACATCAAAAGAAGAAGATATACACCAGGTACCTATCCCAGAGAAAGAAAAATGAATCCAACCATATCTTGTAAAGCATTGACAAGAATTACCACTCCTCAAACTCTCAAGATAGAAGGACATATCAAGAAGAAAAAGGTTCAAGAAGTGAAAGATCACATCAAGAAAGAAGAAATGAATCCGACCATATCTTGTAATGCATACCACTCCACAAACTATCAAGATAGAAAGACATATCAAGAAAAAAAATGTTCAAGAAGTGAAAGATCACATCGAGCATCAAGAAATGAATTCGACCATATCTTATAATGCATTGGAAGAAATTACTACTCCTCAAACTCCCAAGATAGAAGGACATATCAAGAAGCAAAAGATTTAAGAAGTGAAAGATCACATCGAGCATCAACAACAAGTTCTCCAACTTTTAAAGGATAACGCCACTTTGGTGCAGAATCAAATGAAACAACAGAAAAATCAACATCGCAAAGTTTTGATGTAGACAATTGGATACTTTTACGGTGACAGCTCAAACAAGCTATTTATGAGTAGGAAATGTTCGCAATACTACATGCACTTCATAAATGGCGACCTTACCTAATGGGAAAACACTTCAAGGTAAAAATGGATCATGATTGTCTTAAATGCTTTTTAGAACAAAGAATATCTTTAGAAGAATAGAAAAAATGGTTCACAAATATGTTGGGTTATGACTTTGAAATCATCCACAAAAAAGGGAAGAAAAATGTTGTTGCATATGCACTCTCAAGAAAGGATGAAAATGTGGAAGCATTGTTTTCTGTTATTTCTATTATCCAACCAAATTGGATAAGCAAAGCAAGGGATAAATGGAAAAAGGACGAAGATGTGTGGCCACTCATTCAAAATTTGCAAAAGATCTCAGTTCAAACAATATTGCCAAAACTTGACGAGGAAGGAAAAATCATATTGGAACCTGGAGCAGTCACAAAAACAAGAACCCCATGGCTACGAAATCGATCAATTTCAGAGTATCTCATCAAGTGGAAGAACTTACCCACTGAAGATTCCACATGGGAGGACAAGAATTTTATACAGAAGCATCAAGAACTACTCAAGCGTTGAGGACAACACTTTTTGAAGGGGAGGGGCATGTTAGGTCCCTATACTACTAGTGTAACCCCTTATTGTTATTAGTACAACCCCCTTATTATATTGTTGTGCCCATGTAGTCCTCATATTGTTATTATTGTGCCCCATAGAAGCCCACTATTGTCATTATTGTGCCCTTACATTATTATTGTTATGTCGGATTTGAATATATTATGACCCCTTAGACTACTATATATAAAAAGGAGGCCTTGTCACTTGTATCATCCAAGAATTGTTCATTTGTGTAATGTAAAGGAGGTTTCCCCTCGAAGAGGCTTATTTCTAAGGCGTTTATCTATCTTTTCTATCTTTTGTGAGCTGGTTTCATAACAGTTTAACAATTACGCGCTGAAGTTACAAGAAAATCCAGTGTTCCAGTATGCAGGAATTTGAATTCACTAACCTAGTTGTCATTCTCATGTGTTTGGAAAGGTCAGTAACTCTCTAAATATCCAAACATATTAAAAAAACAAAGACAACATTTTTATACATAATCATGAATACACTTCATACATTCATTACATAATCATAAATACACATCAAAATTTGATCATCACATAAATATTGCAAGTTCTCACAGATCAAATTTTCAATCAAAATCACAAACATACAAATATTCAAGGAAATTCACATACATACACCAACAAAAAATAGTGCAAACTCACCCATTCTAGATTACACATCAAACTTTGATTGAACTCGCACATTCTAAAGTACAAATCAACATGTCATGCATGCTCATTCTAAAGTTCCAAATACATTAATAAAACCAAGACAGCATTCTTATACACAATCATGAATACACATCATACATCCATATACATAATCATAAATACACATCAAATTTTAATCAACACCCAAAAATATTGCAAATTCACACACACCATATTTTGATCATCACATAGAAATATTACAAATTCACACACATCAAATTTTCAATCAAAAATTACAAACATACAAAGCATTACATAATCATATAAATGAAACCTAAATAATAAACAAATGAAACCTAAATAATAAGCATTCATATATGCAATCATAAATGCACATGCAAAATAAAACACATACAAACATTTGAAAGCATATATTAACACATTAGTTTGATCATTACACAAGCAAAAATGGTACAGCACAAACATTCAAACGCTAACCATCAAGCATTGCTACAGCGAACTCACGCACATTTCAAAGTATAAATCAATATATCATACACATTCATTTTGAATACCTAAACATATTAATTAAAATCAAACCGTCATTGCTATATTCAATCACAAAGAAAACATACAAAAGTATCAATAATTAAAAAATATGTTTAAAATGTCTATATTATCTTGATTGAATAAAATGCAAAATTCGAAATGTTTAAAGCATACATACAACAACTATTAAATTGGTTTAAAACATAGATTTCTAATTATAAATCAAAATTTATGGTGATGTATTCCTTTAATATTATTAAATATATAATTCTTGGACAAAAAATAATTCTAGTTTTAGAAATAGAAAGAAAACTAAAATAAAAAACAAGGAGACATAGAAAGTGTGTGCGCAGATGCCCTTAAGGATGTCCATGGTCCATCCATTAAGAGTAGTGAGAAGGGGCTAAAAAGCCCCTTCAAACAAAACAATATTTTTTTTATTATGAATGTTTCAAGTAATTACATGATAAAGAATAAAATAACTAAACAAAAAAACTAAATGTTCATTTATTTCAATGTCATGATACTTTCATGTCTTCTGTCATATATGTCTATATGATTGATCTAATGTATGTATATTTTTCTTGCCTTCTGCAAAAAAAACTAAACAAAAAAAATCTACTAAAAGTTAGTGACTATTCATATTTTCTATATAATCTAACAAAAAATTGCATAAATTCGCATTTGAGTGAGTAGCTAACCGAATGTAATGATAATAGTTTCTTCATGCATAAACTTCAATTGAGAGATATATTTGACAATGAAAGTCATAATTGGGGCATGTACTTAAACTAAAATGAAAATAAACATAACCAATTGTATAAGAAAACAATAAATATCATTTAAGTTCAATAATACATTTAAACATAAAAATAGTACTTATTCCAGGAAAATTGTATCATTATAATGCATATAATGAAGGTTTAATAAAACTATGAACATTGAAAACATGGATAGAGAGAAAATCAATAGAGATCAAGATAATAGTGCCTCACTGGCATGCGTGTGTGAAGAGAGTGTGCACGTGCATACACACATGAGAAAGATTGTTTGTTTTCATCAATAGCCTTTGTTTTATTTTCTCATAACTTGTGATCATTGTGGATAATGCGCACATGCAAATGTGTGTGTGTGAGAGAGAAATCATTTGTTTTCATCACTAGCCATTGTTTTATTTTCTTGTAACTTGTGATCATTGTGGATAATGAATGCAAATATTGAAAATTAAAAGCATATAAGAAATTGAAGGTTAATGTCATGAATCTCTCAATCTAATTAGGAAATGTTTAAGTTACCTAATATAATGATCTTGTTAAATTCATTGATAAGAGATTACATTACAACTAATCAAAGTGACAAATCTCAATAATAATTATACTGAAAGTCATTGCATGAAGAAGATTGTTAAATGTAAAGTGGAAACATAGCAAATAAAGAAAATATTCTTAAAAAATGTGGTCATCGAAAAAGGGTTACAATTATTCTTTGAAAAAATGGATTGTGAACCATTCCTACAAAAACTCAATAGGTAATGGCTAGATTGTTGGGTTTTGTCTACCATTTATCTCAAATAATAAGTGTAAAGATCCACATACTTCATCTCAGCATGAATAACATGATTACCAACTACTTGTGTTGCAATCTAATTATCAAAATACACTACAATTGACTCTTGAAAGAAAATTGGAACTCCAACATTAGGTTGCAATCCACACAACCTCTATGTTAGCATTAACTACACCTTGATAATCGACTTTTGTGGTTAATAAGGAAATATTGTTTTGTTTCTTATAAGACCACACTATAGTCTATATCCAAACATGGAAGTGTAAAATTTACACTCTTTGATCAAATATCAAGAGGATATTGAAGTTGTTAGGATTTGTATTCTACAATATCGTTGTTTGCAGTGGATATGCAAAAATGATGTTAATTTCACGGGGAGAAGATTATAGACAAAACTTCTTTAATTTTGTGATTGTAGGCATTAATGTTTATGAGGATCATGGCATTACTCATGGGAACTTTCATAATGATAATGTTCGTGTAGTTGTTGATATGATTAAGGGCTCCATATTCTTCTTTGGTTAAGTTTGATTTGGAAGTTTATTCTAATCAAAGGATATAATTGCAATCTTAGCAGATTCCTCGACATCACTAGTGGAAAAGGAAACAAATGACACATTCAATTTTATTAAAAATATCTTCATAACAAAGATGTCAAGACACTATGTTACAATTCAAGTTGTTTTATAAAATGTTATCGGCCGCACTACCAAAATAAAAGGCCGAGAGATTAACAACATGAGGGGAGTCGGGCTTTGTAAATGTAGTGAGAAAGTGGAAAGGTTACTGTTAAAGTTAAGTTGGGTAATTTTTCTAGGAGGGTAAAA
This sequence comes from Pinus tabuliformis, assembly GCA_031772625.1. Classification (NCBI taxonomy): domain Eukaryota; kingdom Viridiplantae; phylum Streptophyta; class Pinopsida; order Pinales; family Pinaceae; genus Pinus; species Pinus tabuliformis. The sequence continues at coordinate 589,703,697 of CM062812.1, read as the reverse complement.
AAGGATTAAGAGGTCTGACATAAAGGAAGTTCAAGATCACATGAAGGGTCTTATGAAACAACATTGTTATTCTACAAAACAAGATTAGAAAGGAAAGGATGTTGGGTTGTGTCAATTCCAATGATCATTTGGACATTCAGTCTCCTTTGGGTGAAAAGGTAAGGGCTTTAAGGCTCATGCAAGATTTCCACATTGCATACTTGATGCTTTTGTCTTCTAGATCCATGTTTATGAGTAAATGTATGCAATTATATAGAAAAAATGAAACCATGCATATCCCATGGAACCACCTGTTGAGATTTGTAGCTTGGGAGGTACTCCAAGCCCTAAGCTAGAGGGTTGTGGAGGAATTGGCCTCATAAGGTCACTTGTGGGCTAAGAACCCAAGCTTGGGTTTTTGCACCCAAAGGTGTGGGGCCAAAACCATGAGGATATTTGGACACTTGGCACTTGGAGAATGTCGGGCATCCTTAAAGGAGCAAGGAGTCGCTCGTAGCACCAAGAGATGCCTTGTAGAAATGGAGATATTAATTTTTGAATGTTTTGTGTGGGAGAATTTGTCTCGAGATCAAGTCAGACTTAGCATAAGGTGCCCCTCTTAATGGATTGGACACCACTATAAGGGAAGGTATAAATAGAACATGTCAATGTCTCATTTTGATACATCCAAATAACAAGCATCAAAGGTTGATCACCTATGAGGCAACCGAGCTCTAGGAGTCCACACGAAGGGAGATTAAGGTTTGTTTTGGGATGATTTATCGTAGGTGTTTGGGCCAAGTTTCAGCAAGGTTAAGCCAGCGAGGAAGAGTAAGTTTTGTTCCAAGAATTAGGGTTGGTTCTCTTCATGGCATAGGGCTGAATTCTTTCTAGCATGTTCTAGTGACAACCACAAACCTATAGATGACTTTTGGAGAGGCATAAGGATAAATAGGAAGGCAGGAAGGTGTCACAAAGGTCAGCGGAGGAGGCATGCTTACAGAGGAAGGCTAGCCATAGAAGATTAAGGAGATTTAAGGTCAAGTTTGGGACTGTAATCCTAGTTACAGTCAGCGCTAGTAGCGCGCTGAAAATATCATATTTTTGTATAGAAGTCAAGGTCAAAAAGGGCATAAGTATTTTGAGGAACAAGATATGTTTTCCCTTTTTGAATTGATGTTTTGTTAGTGGATGGGAGGTCCTAGTTTAGGACAAATGTTGGAACAGTCAAAAGAACACTTTGCAGGAGGGTTGTAGTGACTTGTTCCAAGCCCTAAGTACAACTCCTTGAAGGATTAACATGATTGCTAGAAAAGGCAGAATTGAAAAAGCTCAGGTTTGATCTCTGAAGGACGAAAAAATGATGTCAAAGGGAGTTGTTTGACTAGCCCAAGTTCATTGTTGGTGTAATAGGTGGCATCCCTCCATGCCCTAAGTGTGTCTTAATTGGGCAGCACAGGAAGGCACTAGTGGGAAGAAGTCCCTTAGAGTTGTGTCCTTGAAGGACTAAGGAGCAGGGAGTGGCCAATAAGTCCCAAAGGAGATGAGGAGCAGTAGTGGGCAATTTAGAGTTGTACACAAACGGAGTTGTGAACAACTCACAAGAAGATCCTATGTGTTGATGCATTGATGGACGAATGGTCAACTCAAGGGCAGACTGGAGCCATGTTTAGTGGCCTAAAGGAGTTAGTTCATTGATAGAGTTGGTTGGTGTTGTCGCAAATTAGGAGCCAAAGGATCAGACGTGTGTGTTCAGGATACGACCAAGAGAAGCTAACAGAGCACGCTACATCAGCTAGACAGTTAGTGTATCTTGTTCGAGCAATTTGGTCGTCATAGTTGTTGACATCAAGTCCCAGTTGTATTCTTATATCAGTGAATGTATGAGGGCCATTATCCCTGGTAGGTGAGCCCTAGACAATTGTATTACAGTTTGTTAATATAACAAAGTTGGGTTATTGAAAATTGTAAAAAGTTGCATATTTGTGCACATGTTGATTTACTAATATTTATATTTCGTTGTGCAAAGTAGTTAGTTATGGTATTTGGATGGTAGTGTCAGTGATTCTAAGACCCTATCATAGATCTCCAATACTATAGAAAAACAATACTTCCAATGCATACATAGAAAGCTTGCCATAGAAAACTTGACAACAATTAACGACTACACTAATATATTAATTAAGCATAATGTGTGCTTAACTATTGCACCTAACTATCGCTCCTAAGTTGATTACACCCATTTGGCAATAAATGACTACCTATCTACCTAATGAGGGCCAAGGTACGGTCAGAGAAGGTTGTTTGGTTGAATGCACAAGATTTGAGGAACACTGAGCATCTATTATGAAATTTGAGCATTATGAAATTATGAAATGGGAGCCTGCTTTGTTCTGGTAGAAGAGGGTAAGAGTTTACTCTAGATTTCGCACTCCTTATTCCTAACGCATTGAGAATGGGGATATTGTGAATAGCATTCCAAATCTTGCAACGAAGTCCTAGAACAATTTTGTGTCATATACAGCAAAACAATGACCACCAAGAAGTCCTAGAATAATTTTGTGTCATATACAGCAAAACAATGACTACTTAAAGACTTCAATCGTCGGGTTGAATTTTATTGGTTATCCATAGTACATTCTGATTATGGGAGAACCTAGAGACAAAGTCAATGCTACAAAGTCAACAATCAACGATTGACCTTATTGCTGAACCTTCAGATAACCTGAATCGGGTGAACGATAAGATCGAGTTTTTGAAGAACCTAGAGCTCTTCGGTATTGCGTGAATATCAAATTTCTGAACGAAAACCTGATTGATCTAGTGTAACACTACATTCCAGCTTCACAGTTCAATTAATAATGAAATAATGGACCCACACGGGCATTGGTAGAATTGTTATAAATTCGTTTATGCCCAGAATATGTACTGCTCATTCTCTAATCGGGTGCCAAACTCTCCCTGGTTTATAGACCAGCTGTTCCAATAACGAGACCCCTCACCATTAGCACTGTTGGGCATTCGCTAAGAAATAGAAGAGACATTAATCCTCTGTGCTGCAATGACATCGAAGGATTTGATTATAATGGCACTCAGAATTGTGAATTCTCTCCTGTTTTTGGCGTTTCTACGACCTACATTGGCGCAAAACAGCCTGTCGGTCGGATTCTACAACGCCTGGTGTTCGCAAACAGAATCGATCGTGCGTGCACTCATTTATTCGAAACTATTTCAGAATCCGAGTCTGGTCTGTGTCATTCACGGTGAAGATGGTGAGGAGAAAATCGGACTGTGGCAAGAAATGTTCAAACTTCAAACATTCATGGGCGAAACTCTGTTTGGACCATTTTAGAATTTAAAACAAATGGAAAATAATTCCTACCATCAGATTGTCTGAGAAATTTTAGAATCCAAAATAAAATCGTTTGTCATTTCAAGATCATACAGACAAATTCAAAAAACATTGAATCGGAATAAACGCACATGAAATGAATAACAAGTTGGTGTGAGATATAGCAATGGTTCTTTTCCAGATCCAAAGGATGATGACAAAGCTGAGGAATATGCATCGAAGAAAAGGAAAAACGACAAATAGGAAGGGAATTATCCTGCATTTCTAGAGATATGTTAAAATCATCCTGGGGAGAAGATCATAAGCAAACAAAATGAGATGGAATGAATGAACAATGTGCCTGCAGTAGATGTCAGAGTACCGTGAAAGATTTGAAAGGTTTAAAATGCCCTTAATTTGAAAGTTCTAGAAATAATTTGAAAGTTCTAGAAATTCCATAAAGATTTGAAAGGTTTCAAAGCCCTTAATTTGTTACATCTTGTTCTTTGGAAATGCTGTATATATCAGGTCATAAATCATGATATACACCTAAATTTCAGCATCTAAGGGCCGAAAAGCAATGAGACATGGTTGGGTAACAATGTAATAAATATCAAGCTGAATAAGGGATCCTAAAGCTCTCAAGGCAGTCATGCACACAAATTTTCTGGGCATCGTTCAACTCCTATAATTTAATCTTACAATATGCTCTCAAAAGGGAAAATATTTGGTTTAATGCATAGCGTTCAAGGAGCAACACCGAACATCTGTTATGAAATTTAATAACCATGGAAATAATCTTTCATTGCTCTCACTGTGGTCTTGTGATATAATCAAAAGCACATCTAAACCCCCTGATGATAATCCCAATCTTGATCAAGGAGAAAGGATGGTAGTTCTTTCCAAAATATAATGATGTTTCTACCGTTCCAAAAGGACATCGTTGTGGCAACAACAATGAAGATAACAAAGATGTAGAAGAAACAACCTTAGAGCAAGATGTCTTGACATGCCATGAAGATAATGCTGGCTCCATTAAATAATCTGAACCTGGCAGATTGGAAATGAATGAGGTCAAACCCTTAGGTTCAGACCACAGTCCTGGCATTAACCAAACATTTCTTTTATAGGTGGATGACAAACACATAAATAAGGGACAAGGGCAGCTGCGAATTTCAGAACCTGTAAGGTAACTATGACAGAAAGGAAGTCAAATCTGCTTTTGGAAAGAAAATATTGTAGATCCTTTCTTTTCTTGTTACTGTAAAAAGGATTTTGATCAGTGCCCTAGAGTAAAAGAAGAACTAGGGTTATCTTGATTTGACAATAAATGAGTCCAACAGCTACCTTAATTCTCAAAAGGGAGATAATAAATGAGTCCAACAGCAACCTTAATTCTCAAAAGGGTGAACATAACAAAACTGTAAATTCATATGATGGAGACCATGAACACATTCTTGGACACAAGGGGTATTTTAAAGCAAACATAGAGGAAAAATCTACCATGACTGTTCAAGATCTTTGTGGTTGAGTACAGAATACTTTTCGCTTTATCATGGTGATTTTTCTGATTTTTTTGTGACTGCTGACAGCCTTAGTTTGCAGTCAATAGATCTAGACAACAACGAATGTCAAATTGTAAACTAAAAGGCGGAGGAAAGCCAGATTCAGGACATAATTAGAGCTCTGTGATGTTGGCGTTGGATTAAAATACAGTGAAGAGACATCAAAGTTTTTGATGGGCACCTTCTTTTGATTCATATAGAATCAGATGACATTCTCTCCAATGCCTATGTTACAATCAATGTTTCACCAGAGTTGCTATCCTTGCATACTGAAATGGACAGTGTTTTGTTGCCAGAAAGTGTATTTTTGCTTTCAGAAAAGCTATTCTTTTCTCTTGAAGGTCATCTGGACAATGTCTTGAACCTTTCATGATCCAAAACTCAGTGTTTCCTTTCATCATTGATAGACAAGACAGCCAGATTGTGAAAAATGTCGAGCAATAAATTATACAAGGAATGGAGACACTTGGCACTTGACTATTGGGTTAAATGGCCTCACTTTTGATCCTGGTGGTGGCAGTTGTGTCCATAGTGAATTTATGGTCAGAGAAAGAATGAAGATCACATAACTGGTGCAAAATTGTCTTTAAAATTTTTTGTATGTAATCTTCAGTTTTGGAAGAATTGGTCAGGTGGTACAGGTACTATTAGTTAGCGGTTTGTCATGTGAAATTTGATGACATTCAAGAATTTTTTATCCCGGCACTACTCCCCTCAAAAGAAATGCTGTCTAGTTAAAATATGAAGGACTCATGAATGTCAGAATAGTGAACAAGGTCGTGGCTTTCCTATCTTAGCAATTGGTGGATATATAAATGTTGGGAAGCCATCACTAGTGGTAGCCCTTTTTTTTCCTTGTGGACAGAAGGCACTCTAAGTAAGACAATTGGTACTCATCCAAGGGGCATGGAAACAATTAGATTTAAAATAAATACCAAAGTTCTTGTCCCTTCCACAATCACCAATAACTAGACTTTATGGCTACTTGAGATTTGAGCATATATAGCTTATATACAACCCCTAAATTAGTGTTGGGACATGAAAAAATTATCGGAATCCATAATGCTATAGCATAACAAATACCTAATGCAATATGTCATAGGGACTAATGCCTCAGAAGAACGAGGGTTTCATTTTGGGCACTATCAAACATTAAAGATTAAACAAATTTTTGAGGGCGATTGTAAATATGGATCTCATGGTCTACTTTACATAAATGGCAGAAAAACATTGTTTAGCTGGCTTCATTGCACTAATTTGTTTTCCAGTGCTAGTAAAACTAACATTTCAAAAAGCATGTATGCCGTAAAAAAATACCATATTTTCATGGCACCATAATCCTACCAGAGAAATCCATCATAATAAAAATTTCTATATTACCAAAAATAAACTTAATCAACCCTCAATTAACACAATTTCTGACTATTCAGCAATAGAAAGGATTGTGAAAACGAATATATGAGTCGGATTATAGGTATTTAATTTGATTTAAGTTCTGAGATGACAAAGCTCAGGGTTCAATTCTTCCCTTACTCGGTCCAATGACTTAGGGTACTCTCTAAATCACTACACCATAAGGGAGAGCTAATGATAAAAGACCATTGATTCTTCCCCTATGCAAACTCCATGGGAAGAAAAGCTACCTCACAAATAGTGTATGGTGAAGCAGTAGTTAGAGTCTAGACATTGTTACATTTGGATTTGTTAGATTGATATTTAAAATCTCCAAAAATCTAGAGGGTTTAACAGAGTTGAGTTGTTCCGTTCCTATTTTCAAATGAGTTAAAATAGTTTAATTCCCAGAGGATCCCTAAATATCTATGGAGGATTTGCCCGGACAGTTAAAAGTGGCCGAAATCTTTCAACCAATCTTGTGGAATCAGTGTTTAAATCATGTTTTTAATAGTGGAAATGGATTCAACACCATCAAAAACCTCTAAGGCACCCAAAATCTTGAAGTTTGACAGCTATAACCTAGATTTACAAAAATCCCCACCGGAATATATGAAAATATTACCAGAATTTTCATGATTTTCAAAACAAAAAAGCACTCTGAATTTATGAAAATATTGCCAGAATTTCCATGATTTTCAAAGCAAAAAAAATCTGGTTAGACTAAGGCAAATAAAAATAAATGGCCAGGTATAGATTCATTTGAACAGGAGGGAGACGTACCTCTTCCCGTACCTCTTCCCGGTCCTAGCAACTTTTCCGCCACCTCTCCGGGGCCTCAACTCACTTGTATATCTCGAAAGCACGTGGGATTGCTATTACAGGGATCCTCCCACACCTCAGCAGTAGGCGCATATGAGCTGTTGAACCGGGTGGACCAACGTAGATGATCAGCAGAGGGTAGGACTCAGTTCCGAATTCTGGGTGAAATGTGGTGGGCACTGGGCAGGGACCTACCTTTCTTTAGTTAAGGTATCGTTGAGTCACCATTGGTCGGTCACCCCATCGCGCACTTCCATCCACGAATAGCGCACCTTCTTCTTTAGCTCGTTCTGAAGCTCTGAAAAAGGAAGCAAGAGCAAAAGCAAGGGGGTGGCTAACCTCTTGCTTCATTTCACCTTATAATTTGCCGTCTATTTCACCCCATCTTTACTACTGCTCCCCATCTTTAGACTCCTATTAAATGACAGAATTAGTTGTCTCCGCATCATAAACAACGATGAAATCTAAATGCACTGTAACATCAATAAATGAAAAAAGAATGAAACATGTATCTCTGTTTCTGCAGATCATAAGTTACCTACTATCATAAATGAAAAAATAATGAAACCTATATCTCTGTTTCTTCAGATGTAAGTTACCTACGGTCATAAATAAGAAACCTATATCTCTGTTTCTTCAGATGTAAGTTACCTATGGTCATAAGTATAACATTATACCTGGGTACCTTTATTTTGGAGCTGGCAACCTCTTTGCTCTGCTCTGTAATATTTTTTACTCCACCCAAAACCTCTTCTCCAATCCCTCTCTCCCTTTTTGTCTTTTCTCATTCTATAGCAGATCCACTTCCTCTGCAACCGTTTTTGAAAAAGAAAACCCTCATATCAACTGCATGATCCACTTCCTCATATCAACTGCATCATCCTCCTCCTTCAAGTGATTTTAAGACGGGTAGCCAGTCTTGACATCTACTTTCCGATAAAAATAAAACAGGAACTCAGATCTCTTTTACTGCCTAATCTAATTTTTGATCTATAATATTTTTTAGAGAAAGAAAAAATAAATAAAGGGTGTAGAAAGACATTGAGCATAGATTCACCAGGATGAGGATGAGTGCAATTCACCTCACCTTCATATTGGTGTCTGAGATTGTCATTGTAATGTATAATTAAAAATAAAGAAATAGACACCAACAAAAAGATTCAACAGAAATTTATCAGGATCTGAGGAGGAAGATGACAGTACCCAATTTCGCAGCCATTGAAACCTTGTCGGTGTTGCTGATTCGAAAATTGCTGTGCTACTTGCCTCCTCTGCCTCTCAGTGCCGTTACAGACAACACACACAGCAAACAGATTACATGGAGACTAGACTCATAAAGACCACACTCGACTCGACTCGACTCGACTCAGACTTAGAACACACAACATGGAGCTCCATACAAACAAACCAACCAGACGACACCAGAACGCAGCAGCCCTGGGAGGAGGAGAAAGGGAATGTACAATGCAAAGGTGATTCAAACTCGCCTTGATTTCAAATAACCGATTCAATGTGAATTCCTGCATTTTATAGAACTACCCAAAAGCACTACCCGTTGATCAATTCCTGCGTTTTGTAGCACTGCCCGAAATCACTACCCGTTGATGTTGATCTCTCCTGTTGATCTTTAGAGGGTGCCGGTTCTGTTTCGCATTAACGGATAGGATTGTATCATGTAAAAAGATTCCTCATCCAATGGAGAAACGGATAGGATTGTATCATGTAAAAAGATTCCTCATCCAATGGAGAAACGGATAGGATTGTATCATGTAAAAAAGTCCTCATGCAATGGAGATGGATGCAGTGTGTCGTAGTTTCGTTATCATGTGTTTTGGATGGAGTTGTTTTCAGTGTGATTTTTGGGATTTTTTGGTGTTGGAAATTTGGTGGAAAAATTTGAGTTGAAATCTTGATTTGTGTTATTTAAATTGATTTTTTGACTGTATATGGATTCAATTCAGCACAAACCTCTAGGGTACTTTGATTGTGCAGTGGTTACCTATCAAGGTTGTGATTTCAATAAATTCTGACATTATTTTAGAAAAATTAGACCGGAAAAACCAACCAGGAAAACTTCTAAAAAGTCTAACTAAAGACAGCTTGGTTTTGGATTAATGGATATGATTGTATAATGTATGAGGATTCCTCATCCAATGGAGAAGGAAGCAGCGTGTCAGAGTTATGTGTGATGTTATTCTTAATGGAGAAAAGACGTCATGGGTCATAATTCTATTACGCTATGTGATGGTATCCTAGATGTGGAAGGATGTATATTGCCATTGAGTAGAGAGGATGCAAGGATATTTCAACATATTGATAGGATGACGTTGAAGACTGATGAATAAGGATAATATCGTTTCGGAAATCACCACATAAATTTCTCGGAAATTACCATATAAGTGCAATCGCACTAAGGGGGAGATGGGTCGAAATATGGGTTATGAGAGACATTCTAGATAATTGGATCAAAGAGTTTCCCATAGGTGTGCATTGAATTGGATCAAAGAGTTTCATATAGGTGTGCAATGCATGGTGAACGACATCCAATTATAGACATCATTAAGATGATGAGAAAGAGCACAGAGCAGATCATATATTCATAGGTAATTGATCATTAAGTGAAGGATTGGCAAAGTACATTGGGACTTAAGAGAATGTGGTAGTGATAAATGACTTACAAAGATAAGAGATATAGCATGACATTGGGGCCAAAAAGGACCACAATGGTAAGCAAAGGACACAACATAAAAAAGGATTAGAGTTCGAGACTTTCAAAGAGTTCACTCAGGAATGTAAGAAAACTTTCTGAAATCTACTAGATCAAAAAGTGGATGAAGTGGAAGTGAAATGTTAATCCTCACAATGGGATGGTCCCAAAAACATCAAGGATGTAGTGTGTTTGATTAGAGACTCCTACTGGAGGATGAAGAGAGGGGGAGCATTGCAACAATAAATGCACAGATGGGGAACGACCAACAATGTAGTGATGAATATTAAGAGACACAAGGAAGAAGATGGAGCATTTTGAGCAATTATAGAATGGGGCAAAAAAGAAAGGAAGCAAATAACCATGAGTCACTTTTACATGCAAGGAATGTTAAATAATATAAGGTGAAAAGAGATAGACATTGGAAAACTCAATAACAGGGAATAACCTTAAAGTCTTTACAAGCTACCATGGCCTTTAACTTAGCATTGTAGAGTTATGGTAGTGGTGGATGGGGCCAACAATTGGTGTAGAAGCTTAGAAGATAATTAGAACTAAATTCGGCCGGTTGAGTTTAAAGGATGAATGTTTGACTCGTATATTTGGTATTTGTATTGTTGTATATCACTATGTTTATATGTATGCTTATGAGTGCCTTGAGTGTAGTAGGAAAGTGAAAATAATCCTTTACTATGTATGAGTAGTTCTAAGTCCAAGTTACCTATCCAAATGCAATTACTCATCCTTGAATGCCTCAAAAATTTCCCCAATCAACAAAATACCATACAATCCCGAATCGATCAAATAATTGAAAATGACAAAAATAGAAGGAAAGATTTCGACCAAATTGGGCGTAATCATGACAAAATGAAAACCACCTTTAAATATAGTGGGCACAATGCATTCAAACGCGGTGATCTAGTACTCCTATGGGATAAAAGAAGAGAAAAACTTGGCATGGACAAGAAGTAGGATAACCTTTGGATAGGTCCATTCAAGATAAGTGATGTGGCGGGAATAAACTCATATCATTTAGAATCTCTAGATGGTGAGTCTATTCCCCTCCCGTAAACGGGAACTCCTAAAGGAGTATTATCCTAAGACTTGACATTGTATCATATGCATGGTAGAGTAGGATGCATTACATGATGATTTTTGCATTAGAAATAGAATCATATGATATTTCTCATTAGTAAATAGATGCATATTTGCATATTTTATTTTTTGTTGATTTTATGGCCTGACATATAGCATGTGTGATCATGAGACGTCGCGAAAGCATGTTGCCCCGTGTTTTTGTATCTATTATATGTGCAGGTGACAAGTCTACAGTAACCAAGAGATTGCTAGAGTTCTCGTGACCTCTCATTCGAGGAGCTTCACCCACTCCTTCGAGAGATCACATCCTAGTCGGAGCCAAATGTTACCCACCATTTTGTGGGTGATATCCCTAGGAAGCATGTGATTTAGGGGACGACGGAGTGTCGGGGAGTCGGTGTCAGCATTAGCACAGTGCATCGGTTTGGCTTCACACTTAACATTCTCCCACTTGAAGCCAAATAAAAGTCATGAATCAAGTCACACCAAGTCCTACCATGCCTCTACATAACTCATTTTTATTTTTTGGTAGAATCTTAGTGAGCATATCAACAGGGATCCTATCTGTATGGATCTTTTCCAAGGATAATTGTTCTTCCTCCAACACACGTCGAATCCAATGGTACCTTAAGTCAATGTGCTTGGTTTTTGAGTGAAATGTTGGGTTTTTCGCTAACTGAATGGTTCTCTGACTATCACAATACAACACATACTTTTCCTTCTTTATTCCTATCTCTCCTAGGAATCATTGTATCCACAACATCTTTTTACAAGCTTTTTTTGCAGCTATGTACTCTGCTTCTATTGTAGAGAGAGCTATTATTCTTTGTAGCCTTGGCACCCAATATATTGTTGCACCTGCAAATGTATACAAATAACCTATAGTGGACTTTCTATTGTCCATATCTCTAGCCATATTTTCATCTGTGAATCCTTAAAGCATAGTCTCATTGTGACCAAAACATAAACAATAATGACTAGCACCCTTGAGATACCTCAAAATCCATTTTACTGCTTGCTAATGTTGTTTGCATGGATTGGCAAGGAACCTGCTCACTACTCCCACTGAATATGCAATGTCTGGTCATGTGCATACCGTGGCATACATCAAGCTGTCAATTGCTGAAGCATAAGGAATCTTGCTCATCTCTTCCTTCTCCTTGTCATCACTAGGACATAATTCAGGGCTCAAGTTGAAGTGGGTTGCAAGGGGTGTACCAACTGGCTTGGCATCCTTCATATTAAACCTATCAAGCACCTTCTTGATATATTTTTCTTGTGAAAGCCACAATCTTTTGTTTTTCCTGTCACGCATAATCCTCATGCCCAATATCTTTTTTGTTGGTCCCAAATCCTTCATTGTAAATTTGCTGCCCAAATCTTTCTTCAACCTATTGATCTTATTCTTATCATGCCCAACAATCAACATGTCATCCACATATAACAATAATATGATATACTTTCCTTGATCATATCTCTTGATATAAACACAATGGTCAGCTTCCAACCTGTGAAAACCATGTTCCAACATGAATGAATCAAATTTCTTGTACCATTGTCGAGGTGCTTGTTTCAACCCATAGAGACTCTTCTTCAACTTGCAAACAAAGTCTTCTTTGCCTTTTTCTATGAAGCCTTCTGGCTGCTCCATATAAATTTCTTCCTCCAATTCACCATGAAGGAAAGCAGTTTTTACATCTAACCTAAGTAACCGAATTCGTTCTATAGGGCCCACGAATCCGAATCCGTCGTGTCCGACACGATTCTCTCGAAATTTGTGTCCAAAAAACGTGACACGTTGTGTCCTATTTTGACACGTCGAATCCCCCAGCGTGTCACGATTTTGGAAATCGTGTCTTGTTTTCCAAGACTCGTTAGGCGGCAAAAGTGACCTGCGCGAGTATGAAAAGGCCGCATTCGGTCATTACAGCCACGCATATTTTCATTTGGCAAGCGTTTTGGCAGCTTAATGATCAAGTCTAGGCCCTAGTATTGATATGTTATTCATGGCAATGTTAAATTCTTAAAATAAAAGTGACATTCTCCTTAATCTTCATTTTCATCCTTTTACTTAAATTTTTAACATTACCATGAAATGACTCAGAATGCTTGAGAATGGTTCCGGCCTCCTTGGATTTCATATGGAGAAAGTAAAATTTTAGATTTCATTCAAAATCCAGCAGACTTATTAGTTTTTTAGTATTTTAGGATTGGGGGATTGCAATGTTTCCATTGAATTTTGTCATGTATTAGGGTATGGAACTCGTATTTAATCAAGAGCACCAAACCAGGAGCTTCTAAAAATGTCGCTCCTGCTCCCGTTTTCGCTCCTGCTCCCCGCTTTCGTTCCCGCTCCCAAGTAACATTGTTCCTGATGATATGGGTCTGGACACCAATGTTGAGTTGGCATTGGCCAACATGGATCTCAATTATCCAGTGCTATAGCCTATTATATTTGATGACTTAGAGGCGACTATGGATACGGGGGAGGAGGAGGATGCAGAGGAGAGCAGTGGGGACAATGATGATGAGGGCATTGATGTTGATTCTGATGTTGATTGATGCCTTGAGGCTTGTATACCTGTAGTTGTTTTATATTTTCTATTTCTATTTGCCATTGGCATTGCACCAGCACTACCTATGTAACAGATTTTGATTTGATGACTTAATGAGAAAACTATAGTTGTCAGTGTGTTTATCTTACTATCTTGTAGTTGCAAGTTGTCTTTCAGTTATGAATTATGAATCATGATTTATGTGACCAATACCACTAACATGTATTTGAATTTTGTATGTAATATGCATGCTAATAGCTATAGATGAAGATCTATGTTTGAAATCAATAAATTTGTATCATTAATTAAAATTTGTGTAAGAAATATCTAATTTTTAATATATATATATATATATAGATATATATATATATATATATATATATATATAATAAAATAATATATAACAAATCAAATGTGTCCTGTTCCAGGGGGTCAAGTGTCCGAATCCGACACCACAAATCCCGAATCCCAGTGTTAGGTGACTTAACATCAAACTGTTCACATTCTAAGTCTAAAGCAGCAACAAGACCAAGAATGACTCTAATGGATGACATTTTAACAACATGTGAGAGAAAATTTCAGTGAATTCAATACCTTCTTTTTGGGCAAATCCTTTCACCATCAACCTTGCTTTATACCTCTCCTTCTTTTCGTCGCCTTCATGCTTAATCCTGTAAACCCATTTGTCTTGTAGAGTCTTTCTATCTTTTGGGAGGTTTACCAACTCCCAAGTTTTATTTTCCAGCAAAGAGTTCATTTCTTCTTCCATTATTTAATGTGCTCAACTTTACAAGCTTCTTGAAAACAATTAGGCTCATCTTCATCAATCAACAAAATATCGTTTAAAGGAGGATACCTTCGTGAAGGCTTATGAGGCCTATAATATCTGTGAACCAACTGTGGTGGTGCATTATCAGGTTGAATCTCCTGTAAAGGTTCTTGCAAGATTCCTTCTTCTTGGTGTTCTTCATTTTCCACTTGTTGTCCTTCCTGCTCCTGAATTTGTTGTCCATTTTCTTGCATTGGTGGGACGTCTTCATGTTGTTCTTCAAACCTGTCAATAACTTTCTTGACCTCTAGCTCACCTACAATCCTCTTAAACATTTTAGACTCATTAAATATAACATCCTTGCTTCTAATAATTTTATGTTTGACTGGATCTCATAGATGATAACCAAATTCTTCATCCGCATATCCCAGAAAAATGCATTTCATAGATTTATCATCTAGCTTAGTTCTATTTTCTTTGGGAATATGTACAAATGCAACACACCCAAATATTTTCAAGTGAAAATAATTCAACTTCTTACTAGTCCAAACTTATTCAGGGATACCACCATCCAAGGTTGTAGTTGGAGATCTATTTATAATGTAGCAAGTGGTACTGACTACTTCAGCCCAAAAATTCTTCTCCAAACCATAATTGGACAACATGCTTCACACATTTTCCATAATGGTGCGATTCATCCTTTCTACGATACAATTCTGTTGAGGAGTACCAAGCACAGTCTTCTCATGTTTTATGCCAAACCTATCACAATATTCCTTGAATGCATTTGAGCAATATTCTCCACCATTATTTGTTCTCAAGCATTTGAGCAATTTATTAGTCTCTCTTTCAACAACATGATGGAATTTTTGAAATATTCCAAACACTTCACTTTTACTTTTCATAGGATAGGCCCAAACCTTCCTAGATGCATCATTTATAAATGTTACAAAATATGATGCTCCTCCTAATGACTTGATGTTAACATGCCCAAACACATCTGAGTGTATCAATTCTAACACATTTTTCTTTCTGTCATGGCCACCTCTAAGGAATGAAACCCTTCTTTTTCTACCATATATACAATGCTCAAAAAGATCAAGATTGTAGGATTTCAAACCTAGCAAATTTTTTTACCAACAAGGCTTTTTAAACCCTTCTCACTCATATGACCCAAGCGCTTATGCCACATATTCGCTGAATTTCCTTCTTTTGTGACAACAACCAATTTTGATTTTCCTTTCAGTGCCTTCACTGTGTATAATGTTCCTGTCTTGGTTCCTTTGGCCACGACCAATGCTCCTTTTCTAATTTTTCGGCCTCCTTTTCCAAAGCTTATGGAATAGCCTTCATCATCCAGTCATCCCATATAAATCAAATTCATGCGCATTTCTGATACATGTCTGACCTGTTTCAACAATATATCTTGTCCATCCTTCATCTTGATTTGGACATTTCCCACTCCAAAAATATTGCAAAAATGATTATTCCTCAAATGCACTCTACCATAATCACCAAGATTATATGCAACAAAACTATCTTTGTACGGGGTTACATGATGAGATGCCTCAAAGTCAAGGATCCAATCAAAGCCACTGCTAGATGTATATACACATGCATCCTCTACTGAAACAGTAAACAACACATCACCATCTATGGCTACAGAAGTAGTCTCACCTTCATTTGTGCTGGATGACTTGTGATTTGTATTGGCCGGTCTTTGATCCTTTTGTCCTTTCTTTCAGAATCGAAATTCTTTCTTCATGTGCCCGGATTTGCCACAATGAAAGCAGATGATCCTCCCCCTCCTTGATTTTGATCGGCCTCTCGATCTGGATTGCCCTTGTCGGCCTCGACCAATTGTCCTACCACGATCAGCTAGAGCTAGAGCTTCTCCTCCCTGGTTTTCCGCAATTGACTTGCGTCACAACTCCTCATTCATTAAATTGTTGTTGACATCATCAAACTTCAGAGTCTAGACAATTGTTGAAGTTCTCATAGCTATAATTAAATTTTCCCAGCTGTCAAACATATAACACATTAACAAAATGGCTCTAATTTCATCATCTAGAATGATTTTAACAGAGGCAAGTTGATTATTAATAATATTAAATGCATTCAAGTGCTAGCAACTAAAGCACCCTCCTTCATCTTGAGATTATAAAGTTTCTTCATCAAGAACACTTTGTTTGATGTTGTGTTCTTCACATATAGATCATGGAGCTTCTTCCATAATCCTTCTGCCATATTTTCTCTGGACACATTCAAATACACATTCTTTGCTAGATATTGGCGTATTGTTGCAATCACTTTTCTATCTAGCTTATTCCATTCTTCATCCGTCATCAATGAGGGTTTCTTTGTTGTGCCCTCAATCGGCAAATACTGATCTTTTAAAATCAGTATATCCTCCATCTGTGATTTCTATAGGGAAAAATTAGCCCCGCTCAACTTCTCCATATCTATAACTCCAGTCTCCATTTTCAATAAAATTCACCCCAAAAAACAAAAACTCCACTTAAAAATAAAACTTTAATTATTACCCCTTTTGCCAAAATCAATCTCCTTTTAACTCTTTTTTTTAATCTTAATTCTCTCGCCACCTCCTTCATCTTGAGATTATAAAGTTTCTTCATCAAGAACACTTTGTTTGATGTTGTGTTCTTCACATATAGATCATGGAGCTTCTTCCATAATCCTTCTGCCATATTTTCTCCGGATACATTGAAATACACATTATTTGCTAGATATTGGTGTATTGTTGCAATCACTTTTATATCTAGCTTATTCCATTCTTCATCCGTCATCAATAAGGGTTTCTTTGTTGTGCCCTCAATCGGAAAACACTGATCTTTTAGAATCAGTATATCCTCCATCTGTGATTTCCATAGGGAAAAATTAGCCCCGCTCAGCATCTCCATATCTTAACTGTTGTCTCCATTTTCAATAAAATTCACACCCCAAAAAACAAAAACTCCACTTAAAAATAAAACTTTAATTATTACCCCTTTTGCCAAAATCAATCTCCTTTTAACTCTTTTTTTTAATCTTAATTCTCTCGCCACTTAAAAAACACTTGATTACTCCTTTAAAACAAGCAACAAACCTCCTTCCTTTGATAAACTATACTTTGTTAACAAAACAATAAAAAAATAATAATAATAATAATCCAACCTTGAACATGTGTGAGGCCATAATAATAAATTTAAAAAAACTTCCCGCTCACATTCACACATACATGCTTTTTTTGAAAAATTATGACATAGCACTTCCAAAAACTTACAACGTAACATGGAACTCCACCTTTCGACACTTGCTCTCGGCATGTTTCACCATATGTTCACGTCCTTGTTTTTCTTGCAACAACTTTGTTTTAGTTTCCACATTCTTGGACGTGGATGTCCACTCTCTTCTTTTCATCGATCAATCTTTCTGATGGTTTCTGCACTACTCAGTGTCGTGGTCTCCTGAATCAAAACCTTCCACTGCTCTACTACTCTTTCTCCACAGAATTTACAATGCACAGGCTTCATACAACATCGTTTTTTCCAGAGAGTTCAGAACAGGCCTCATACAACAAAGCTTCTCAACAGAGTTACAAGACCGCGAATTTCTTCAAGTGGAAGTTAAGACACAGAGTTTGGGGCACGGATAACCACGGAGAACAACCAAAGAGTTGTCTACTTACTAGCTCTGATACCAGTTGTTAGAGTATAGAGCAGCGCAACAAAAAATTAATAGAGGCAACAAAATGTAAAACAATGTGGGAGACAACACAATTTCAGCAAACAGAGAGAAAACATGAATACATTAATAATGGAGAATGAAATCACTTCACATTAGAGGCCTTGGCCTTTGGCTTGCCCTGGTCAGGCTGAGAAAATACAAATTTATAGAGGCTGAAGGAGGATTTAGAATCATGCATGTGATTCAGATGAAGATCTAGAAATTAATGGCAATGTGGTAGGTTCAGCGCGAGTGTGGCGGTGACGGTTGGGACGGCAGAGTGTCGGGGAGTCGGTGCCGACATTAGCACAATGTGCGTCAGTTTGGCTTCACACTTAACAGATGAAAGGAGAATCTACTTGAAACAGATTATCTTCTTTCAGAATATCCCAAAAATATGGTCAATTTGACTTCTCTCGTGACTATCAAATTCTCAGAATCTGCAAGTACGTAAGTTCAAAGCTCAAAAAATTCAACATTTCATTTACATTCCACACAATTTATCAAAAAATAACAATATATGAAAATATGAATGTGAACCATGAAAGTTTACTCTCAAAATTGGTTACTGTCAACCTTTATATGGGTTTGGCCTCTTATGTTTTTTTTTACAATTATTGAAGATTAATTGATAATAACATGCTATGTGCAAATTTAAAGTTTCTTAAGATAAATGTTTTCCCTGGCACTGGTAGGATGAATGTGCCAA
Source organism: Pinus tabuliformis (assembly GCA_031772625.1). Taxonomy (NCBI): domain Eukaryota; kingdom Viridiplantae; phylum Streptophyta; class Pinopsida; order Pinales; family Pinaceae; genus Pinus; species Pinus tabuliformis. Next base: position 589,685,044 of record CM062812.1, on the reverse strand, counting down.
CTTACTTGATTTCAATGGATTCCATATTCAATATCTCAATTATGAATTGTTCAGAACGTAACAAAATGGATCTTCATCATGTAGAATGTGTCAACTTACTTGATTACAATGGATTCCATGTTCAATATCTCAACTATGAATCGTCCAAAACATAACAAAATGGATCTTCATCATTCTACATTTACGCTCTATTACAAAGAAATTCATGTTGCAAAGACCCAGGTGATCCAAGTCCCAAAATATTAATTAATTAGTATTGTGGAGACCAAATTTTATTAACAATGCAATTAATCGTGTGCAAGTATATGGTGCATTTGGAACAAGAAGATAACTCCACAATTGTAGCGCATGTGTCTCTGTACTATTCGGAAACTCCCTATATGGAGCAGGGTACATGTTGCAGACAACTATTGCAGAGAAGGGATCTACTAAGTTTCTTTTGAGAGAAACGATTCATATGGAGTTTAGAAATATTAAGGGAATATGGAACCAACATTTTAATCAAGATATTAAATGTGATAGCTTTGTCGATTTGTTCAAACTTCATGTTATCAATATGGATTGCAAAGCAATGTTTCAAATATAAAAATAGAAACCAAACATATTTATAAATAAGTAATGAAAAATGGAAGTGCTAAAAATAGCATTGTTATAAATAGTATTTCGGGATAGATTCCAATTTTAATTAGTCCCTAAACTAAAATTGAGAAGTAAAATTCGAATTTGTTCTTAGCAGCGATTTGTAAAATAATTAATTAATTCATCTTGAGTTAATTAGTTGTAGAAAATCAAACATGAAGTCTATGTGAGGACATGCAACAATTTCTCCATTGATTGAGGAATTTATCCATCAGTTAAAGAGATGAGAATGAGTTGTAATATTGAGTTGTAATTAGTTAGCTCAGTTAATTAAGTTAAGTCCAGTTAGATTAGTTCAAACAGTTTGTTGAATTAATTGTGAGTTTAGTTAGTTAATGCTTGCATGCATGTAACTGTTGCTCTCCAAATAACTGAATATTCTCTCATAAATAACTCATGCATGTCAGTTCAGTCAGAGATCCAGTTGAGATCAGAGGAAGGGACAATGTACTATCAGTTGGAGGATTTTTCCTATATAAGAAATTCATCCATGCAGAAATAATTATCTCCTTCAGGTTTGTGCAGTTATTTCTGAGCCAAGTGAGCAATGTGAGGTGGGAATTCACACAAGTGGAAGCACTGGACCCTAGGAAAACTATGCAAAGAAATATGAGGCTTGGAGGGCAGAGGAGAAGGTTGTGAGAGCCTTTGACTGTCTATGAGCAGTGTTGTTTGATTGCATAGAGAGAAGGATAGCTTGTGAGCTGATTCTTTTTGTAATCTGAACATATTTCCACTTGTATGATAATACAGAAATTGGGGTTTCAGGCTGAGGTTTTCCCCGGATTATTCTTTTGTGTTCATGTGTGATTGATTTCTCATTCTCAATTATATGTGTTCTAATTAATCTTGCTCATATTTGATTAAGCTTCCACAAGGTTTGTTGTAGAAGTAGATCTTGTATTTTGCTTTAGTATATTGCATAATCCATTGATCTACAGTGGGAATTTCTATAAGCTTGGCCTTACTTTGGCTTGCATTGCACAGGCAGAAGCAAGATTGTACGTTTATAGATGGGAGAAGAGTTCTAGATTTTTCCTCGTGTGAAAGACATCGCTGCACAATGAAGCCGAAAATTCAAAGGGCGGTGTGGTAGGTTCGGCTGAAGACGACATCAGTCTGTTGTTAGTTGTGGACGACGAAGTGGGTAAGATGTTGGGGCCGCCAACTTTGAATTCAGCTTCACATTTAACATTCTCCTACTCTAAGCCAAATGAAGAATCTTGAATCAAGTCACAACGAATCCTACCATGCCTTTACATGACTCGTGTTTATTTCTTGGTAGAATCTTAGTGAGCATATAAACATGGTTCTTATTTGTATGGATATTTTCCAAGGAAAATTGTCCTTCCTCCAACACATGCCGGATCCAATGGTACCTTAAGTCAATATGCTTGGTTTTGAATGAAATGCTGGGTTTTTCGCCAAGTGAATGAAACTTAGGCTATCACAATATAACACATACTTGTCATGCTTTATTCCTATCTCTCATAGGAATCGTTGCATCCATAACATCTCTTTACAAGCTTCTGTTGCAACTATGCATTGTGCCTCTGTTGTAAAGAGAGTTATTATTCTTTGTAGCCCTGATACCCAAGATACTGTTGCACCTGCAAATGTATACAAATAACTCGTAGTGGACTTTTTGGTGTCGATATCTCCAGCCATATCTGCATCTGTAAATCCTTCAAGCATAGTCTCATCATGACCAAAACATAAACAATAATGACTAGTACCCTTAACATACCTCAAAATCCATTTTACTGCTTGCCAATGTTGTTTTTTAGGATTGGCAGAGAACCTGCTCACTACTCCCATTGAATATGCAATGTCTGGTCATGTACATACCATGGCATACATCAAGCTACCAACTTCTGAAGCATAAGGAATCTTTCTCATTTCTTCCTTCTCCTTGTCATCATTACGACATAACTTAGTACTTAGGTTGAAGTGGGCTACAAGGGGTGTACCAACTGGCTTGGCATCCTTCATATTAAACCTATCAAGCACCTTCGTGACATATTTTTCTTGTGACAACCACAACTTTTTGTTTTTCCTGTCTCGCATAATCCTCATGCCCAATATTTGTTGTGTTGGTCCCAATCCTTCATTCCAAATTTGCTACTCAAATCTTTCTTCAACCTATTGATCATATTCTTATCATGCCCAACAATCAACATGTCATCCACATATAACAATAATATGAGATACTTTCCTTGATCATATCTCTTGATATAGACACAATGGTCAACTTCCAACCTGTAAAAACCATGTTCCAACATGAATGAATCAAATTTCTTATACCATTGTCAAGGTGCCTGTTTCAACTCATAGAGGCTCTTCTTCAACCTACAAACTAGGTCTAGGTCTTCCTTTCCTTTTCTATGAAGCCTTATGGCTACTCCATATAAATTTCTTCTTCTAATTCACCATGAAGGAAAACATTTTCTACATCTAATGGTTCACATTCTAAGTCTAAAGCAACAACAAGACCAATAATGACACTGATGGATGACATTTTGACAACAGGTGGAAAAATTTCAGTGAAGACAGTACCTTCATTTTGGGCAAATCCTTTCACCACCAGCCTTGCTTTACAACTCTCCTCCTTTTCGTCACCTTCATGCTTCATCATGTACACCCATTTGTTTGTAGAGTCTCTCTACCTTCTGGGAGCTTTACCAACTCCTAAGTTTTATTTTCAAGCGAAGAGTTCATTTCTTCCTCCATTGCTTTCTTACATTCTTTATTGTGCTCAACTTTACAAGCCTCTTGAAAAGAACCAGGCTCACGTTCATCAGTTAATAGGATATAATTTGAAGGAGGATACCTTTGTGAAGGCTTATGAGGCCTAGAAGATCTATGAACCAATTGTGGTTGGGCATTATCAGGTTGTATCTCCTGTAAATGTTCCTGTAAGATTCCTTCTTCTTCGTGTTCATCATTTTGCACTTGTTGTCCTCCCTGTTATTGAATTCAATGTTTATTTTCTTGCATTGGTGCGATGTTTTCTTGTTTCTCTTCAAACTTGTCGATAACTTTCTTGACTTCCAACTCATCTGTAGACCTCTTAAACATTTCTGACTCATCAAATATAACATCCCTGCTTCTAATAACTTTATGTTTCATTGGATTCCATAGACGATAACCAAATTCTTCATCCGCATATCCTAGAAAAAAGCATTTCATAGATTTATCATCTAGCTTAGTTCTATTTTCATTGGGAATATGCACAAATGCTTCACATCCAAAGATTTCAAATGAGAATAATTCAACTTCTTACCAGTCCAAACTTCTTCAAGGATGTATCCATCCATGGTTGTAGTTGGAGATTGATTTATAAGATAGCAAGTTGTCCTTACAACCTCTACCCAAAAATGCTTCTCCAAACCAGAATTTGACAACATATTCCTCACTTTCTCCATAATGGTGTGATTCATCCTTTCTACAACACCATTATGTTGAGGAGTACCAAGCACAGTTTTTTCATGCTTTATGCCAAACTTATTACAGTATTCCTTGAATGATTTTGAGCAATATTCTCCACCATTATCTGTTCTTAGATACTTGAGCAATTTGTTAGTCTCTCTTTCAACAACAACATGGAATTTTTGAAATATTTCAAACACTTCACTTTTACTTTTCATAGGGTAGGCCCAAACCGTCCTGGACACATCATCTATAAATGTTACAAAATATGATGCTCTGCCTAATGACTTAATGTTAGCAGGCCCAAACACATCTAAGTGTATCAATTCTAACAAAATTTTATTTCTGCCATGGCCACCTTTAAGGAATGAAACTCTTCTTTGTCTACCATATATACAATGCTCACAAAGATCAAGATTGTAGGATTTCAAACTTGGTAGTAAATTTTAACCAACAAGGATTTTTAAGCCCTTCTCACTCATGTAATCCAAGCGCTTATGCCACAGATCTATTGAATTTCCTTCTTTTGTGAAAACAACAAAATCTGGTTTTCCTATCATTGCCTTCAATGTATATAATGTTCCTGTCTTGTATCCTCTAGTCACGACCAATGCTCCTTTGCTAATTTTTCAACCTCCTTTTCCAAAGCTTGTGGAATAGCCTTCATCATTTAGCTTTTCCATAGAGATCAAACTCATGTGCATTTCTGATACATGCCTGACCTATTTCAACAATATATCTCGGCCATCCTTCATCTTGATCTGGACATCTCCCACTCCAACAATATTGCAAAAATGATTATTCCCCAAATGCACTCTACCATAATCACCGAGATTATATGCAACAAAACTATCTTTGCATGGTGGTACATGATGAGATGCCCCAAAGTCAAAGATCCAATCAAAGCTACTACTAGATGTATATAAACATGCATCCTCTACTGAAACAATAAACAACACATCACCATCTGTGACTACAATAACAATATCAACTTCATTTGTGCTGAATGACTTTGTGATTTGTACTGGCCGATCTCTGATCCTTTTGTCCTTTCTTCCAAACTCGACATTCTTTCTTCATGTGTCTGGGTTTGCCACAATAAAAACAGATGATACTACCCCTCCTTGATTTCGATCAACCTCTCGATCTTGATCGCCCTTGTCAACCTCGATCAATTCTCCTTCCACGGTTAGCTACAACTAGAGCTTCTCCTCCCTGGTTTTCCGCAATTGACTTGTGTCACAACTTCTCATTCATTAAATTGTTGTTGACATCATCAAACTTCAAGGCCCCTGCAGGTGTTGCAGTGCTCATAGATACAATTAAAATTTCCTAACTGTTTGACATAAAATGCATTAACAAAATAGCTCTAATTTCATCATCTAGAATGATTTTAACAGAGACAAAATGACTAGTAATAATATTGAATTCATTCAAGTGCTCAACAACTTAAGCACCTTTCTTCATCTTGAGATTATAAAGCTTCTTTATCAAGAACACTTTGTTTGATGTTGTTTTCTTCTCATATAAATAATGGAGATTCTTCCATAATCCTTTTGTCGTCTTTTCTCCAGACACCTTGAAATACACATTCTCTGCTAGATATCTATAGATTGTTGCAATCGCCTTTCTATTTAGCTTATTCCACTCTCCATCTGTCATCAATGAAATTTTCTTTGTTACACCCCCAATTGGCAAATATTGATTTTTTTAAATCAATGTACCCTCTATCTACGATTTCTATAGGGAAAAATTAACCCCGCTCAACTTTTCCATGTCAATTGCTGTTACTGTATCCATTCTCAATAAAATTCACACCCAAAAAAATTAAAACTCCACTTATGATATAAAAATTTGATTATCGCACTTTACAAAATTTTAAACTAAAAAACCAAGATCAATCTCCTTAAAAAAAAATGATCTTTTCCCTTTTGCCTTCTTGAAAGGTGCAAAACTTAACCATTATTATAGAACATATATATATTTAGAATAATTATAAAACATATATAATATTTAATCATAAAACACATCAGGGATGCATTTTAATTTTTTTTTTAACCACATGGTGAATCGGTAACTGCGAGGCCTAATCTATGGGAGACCAAGGATCAAACTTCATAGCTGCCACTATAACACCAAGAGCATAACCAACCACCTGCAAGTCGGGTATACTAAGTTCCTATGATTTTAGCAAGCGCAGACTCACGGGAAAGAGGAATCCGCCCCTCTAGCTGCCACCACAGCAGGTCATTGTACTCAATGAGATTTGAACTTTGGTCTACCCGGACTTCGCCCATGTGACTTATCGTCAAACCACACATCACTGTACCACTTTTTAATAAAACGTTAAAGACCAAACCGTAAAGTAAAATGGGAAAAGCATTAAACCCCAGTGCGGCATGGCTAAATAAGTGTCCAGTGCTGCAACGAAAAAATTTAACTCGTGCTCAGATTTTCTGCAAAGGGTACGAGGCTGGACCACGCCACGCTGGTACTCTATAATCCTTGTAACAAACGAGAATGACTTCCACAAATATGCAACTGGCGGTTTCGGCAACAAGAGGATTTTGGGCAAAGGTCATTACGGGAGCGTATACAGAGCCATGGGAAGTCCTGACGATAAAGAGAATCCCTCACATGTTCAGGCTGAGAGCAGCTAGATGGCCTTAACCTGGCTCGGATACCAGTTGATGAGACCAGAGGAGAGCAACTGATATAGATACAGCGAAATATAAATGAAAAACTCAGAACACAAGATAACAATGGAGAATGAAATTACACTTCTATTACAATTACACAGGACAGGCCGAGGCCGTGGCCTTGCTTTGGCTTGCATTGCACAAGCAAAGGCAAAAATATTAAATGGGAGAAGAGTTCTAGATTACTTTGCTAGTTCTAGATTACTAAACATATTGCAATAGGGATTTGCTAAGCTGAATTATTTTTTAATCTTCATGGATATTGCAATGGTTAGGTTACTAGTATAGATTTTAAAATTGCTACTACTACGGTCCAGCTATGCTCACTCAGGTAAGTGTTAGCACAGGTAAGTGTTAGCAGAATGACAAAGCAGAATTTGCATTGCTTTTTCAGACTAGTCAGCTGTCCAAATTCAAATTCAACTTCAACTTCCAAGCTATCCAAATCTTAATTCAACTTCCAAACATTCCAAATAGATAGACAAAGCACCTAATAATGTTGTCCTAGTCCACTCAATAATTGGATAAATAATCAATATTCAGATACACATAACAATTTGATTATATATATAAAACTAATATTCCTATCCACATCTACATAACAATTGTATCATATATAAAACTAATTGAAACAAACAAAATCAAGATTTTTCTGTTGTTTTTCCATGTTAGCATTGGTAAATATAATTGTGGTGACAATAATTCACTAATGTCTGCATTAGAAGAATTCAACCCACAGATATTCCCTCTAAAAGAATTCATTCCACAATAATAGCTTTGAAGGATTCTTTTTTACGGAACACTATGGAAACCTTTAAGTACTCATTCTTCTTTGGTCTTTCTAAGGTCTCAACAAAGAGTCCAGCTACCGAAAGCACCCCTCACTAAGCTGATGAAGCTTTTGCAGAAGCCCACTATTCAAGGATGGACATCGAAACTAGCATGTTGCACATGGAGAACAAAGGACTAGCACGGACATGAATTATTTATTTTTATTTTCTTAAATCTGGTATATTTTGTCACAATTTATTTTTATTACTACAGCATATAATGCAGTAAACCTGGATAGTTCGATAGTTCTTTTTACATGGTCTTGGAAAGGCACAACTAGTACACTTTTGACTGCCATAACCCTGGATTTGTACTACTGGCCATGGTTGAACAAATTTGAAGAAATTGTATTTAAGGTTATACAATTTAACCTTGGCTTTTTAATATAAAATTTAACCATTGTTGTGCAAAAAAGACATTATAAATTCATTTCATATAACAAATTGCTAACTCTGGAAAAATGATTCCTAAAATTTTACTAACTAGCTATAATTTCACCAATAAAGAGTACTCTTGTACTCATTTACAAGGTCTTTTACAAAGACAAATTTTATAGGGCATGTCTTTTATTACTCTTCTACTCATTTACAAGGTCTTTTACAAAGACAAATTTTATAGGGCATGTCCATCTAGGACATGATCATATTCTCAAAGTTCATCAATGTCATCTTCGTTCTCTTATTTTATCATTGTTTCCCAAAATTCTCTGATGTCTTCTTGTTATATCACACATCAAGAGTTGAACATCAATGTCATCTTCGTTCTCTTATTTTATCATTGTTTCCCAAAATTCAGATATCACACATCAAGAGTTGAACAGTGTGCTCCATAGGACGACACATAGGCTCCTTGATAAAGGTGATAATCATCTTCCATCCTCCAGCTTTTGGGTAAAACCAACACCTGTCAGAAGTAGATTTGTCTTTCGACAATGCTGAGAGTCATTTTTGAAATTTGAACCGACAATTTTAGAAGGATGAATCTTCCTTCCACAATGTGTGCAATCATACACATAGCAACACATTTCAGCAATATGGTGAAATCTCGTGCAGTGATTGCAAGATTTCTTGTCTTCAATTGGGATCTCCTGTATCACATTTGAAATAAGGCATGATCAGAAGTTCCAGCCATTACACATTTCCAACCAAGTCAGGAGTCATGCTCAAAAATGATACCCAAATCTTCTATTGTTAAAACAGTTGCACTATAAAGAGTACCTAGGATCAACCAGCACCCGTTATAACATTCTTGCATACACAATTTGCCAAACAAATTCTCATCAAATGTTCTCCAGTGATCTTGTCTTACAACACAACTAAAGCCCAACCTGTATAGAAAATTTGCATGTGACACTTGGTGTAATGCCAAATAATCACTTGAGAAACTCCAAAAGCGGCTGGGAAAAAATAATTGTTTGCTAGAATTAATGTACCTATAATCTCCGCAAGAACAAACTTCATCTTTGAAATGATGGAAACTAGTGAGTTTTGGACTACTCCTAGTTAGGGAGGATCAGGTCGCTAGAGCAATCCTTAACCTATTTGCTTGCATGGCCTACTAGAGAGGGTACTTTTGTAAGTGGAGTGCTTTCCTTTTACCCAGTTACAAAAATAATAAGAAATGGCGTAGTTTAATTTATAGACAAACAAACAAACCAAAAATATTCACAGTTAAATTTAATCAAAATTTCACACAGGTTCTTAATTTGACACAGTGGTTTAATATGTAGAATTTGAGCGTCTCAAAATGTTTTTTAATAGCTAAATCTATTTATCCATTCAAAAATGCTTTTAAACAATAAAAAATCATACTCTTTCTTAAATTATTGTACAAAATTTCATTTGAAAAAATATATTTTATCTATAAATTAAACTATACTATTAAAAAAAATACAATTAATTAACAATAATACTACATTTTGTTATCCCATCAATCAAACAAAGATATATATATATATATATAAACCAATCCTTTTCAAAAGAAATGCCGTAAGTCGGTTTGCAAAAACGCATCGCCTGGAAGGCTGAGGAATAGAGAATATCCTCCATATTTATATACATTGCCAGTTACTTTAGGCCTGTCCAATCTCATGCCCCTGTTTTGTGTTATGTTTTGATTAACATGGCAACTGCCCCCTAAACAATTAATCGGATGAAGTGGACATAAAGAAGTTTGCAAAGTATCTCATTATATCTAAAGTTACCATAAGGCTTATATTTATCCCGCTTACACTAACCTGATCGGTTTGGGCTCTCCTTGTACAACACTTCAACATGCAAGCTAAAGAGAAATATTTCAAATATGTAGTTATATATCTAAATCATGAAATTCCCCTCAACACTTATTCACTTCCATGCAATGTTCTGACTACAGGAAGCTATTGCCATGATGTAAAACTGACAGCTTTTAAATCCTCCAGGAGAACATGGTTGCTTAATAAGCGCAATTACATTTCAGCACTGAGTTTCACCAATTCAAAATAAAAATATAAAAAACACCTTATTATCTCAGCGTTATAGAAGCTATTGCCATGATGTAAAACTGGCAGCTTTTAAATCCTCCAGGAGAACATGGTTGCTTAATAAGCACACAGTTACATTTCAGCCGAGTTTCACCAATTCAAAATAAAAATATAAAAAACACCTTATTATCTCAGCGTTATAGAATGAGATGAGCCAAGGTGCAGTAGTAATGAATGAGATGAGCGAAGGTAGAAGGTAGTGTTAAATTACAAAGAGAGGCTGACCTTCAATTGCACTTTTTAATGCCATGTTATATGCAACATCTGAGAATATAAATGCCAAACACAACCTAGAAACACATTAAAGATGTAACTTAACAAGAGTATTCTAACTGCATCAATCATTTCAAATTTTAGTCTTCACTACTGCAAATTTACCCTCTTCATCCATTGATGATAAATAAATATAAAAGTTCACATCTTTGCCAAATCATTACGGAATGCACCAAGCATAAACAAGTCCTGTGACATTAATAATAAGTTAATGCTCCAATATTGATTTGCTGATAAGCTGTGAATTGTGAGTTGAAATCCAACCAATCTAATCCTTAGATCCACTCGTACTAGTCATCTAGCTTAAAATCAGATAAAAATGAAAACCATTTATTCCATGAGCTAATGAGACCAAGCCAAAAGATACAAGAGTACAACACATGCTATTAAGCAGAGAACTATAAGCATGTGAACTGCAACTTCAAAAGCCAGGTCCAATTATGAAAACCTTGAAAGAAGAGGATAAAACGGGAAATAGCTGCTACACCAAAACTAGGTGCGAAAAACCAACCGGACTGTCCCAATGGATAGATCAAAAATACAGAAACAAAGACAGCAATTGGAGCAGAGAATGCAATTGCATTATAAGGTCGCAATTGTACAGATCGAGCAAGTTCAAATTGACGTAACATGAAACCTATTATACCGAAAGCACCGTGAAGAGCAACGAAGGTCCATAGACCACCTAATTGACACCAACGAGTCAAATCTCCTTGTGCTTCGGGACCCCATAATAGCAGCAAAGAATGTGCTAAACTATTAGCAGGAGTAGAAACTGCGGCAGTTAGGAAATTACAACCTTCCAGATAGGAACTAGCCAATCCGTGAGTATACCATGAAGTCACAAAGGTTGTACCCGTGAACCATCCACCTAAGGCAAAATAGGCACAAGGAAAGAGCAATAGACCGGACCAACCCACAAAAACGAAACGGTCTCTGCGTAGCTAGTGATCCACAGTATCAAATAAAGTTTTTTCTTCTTTAGAAGACTTTCCAAGGGCTATAGTCATAGCGATCCTCCTATTTCACTATTTCGACCATTGATTATCATCCGGCTCCATGATAATACCACGACTTCGATCTTTTTCGATAAAATCATCACGCAGTAGATCAACAAACCCTAAAGTTACGTCTTGTTCCCCTTCAAGTTTACCTACTACAGTACCGGCGTGAATATGATCCCCACCGGACATACGCAATGCTTTAGCCAGTACCCGGAAATGCATACCATGATTTCTTTGTCTGTCAATAACTGCATGCATCACAGCATAGAACTATATAAGTATTTACTAACTTCATATATTTCTACAAGGGGATTAAATAGTGCATTTATCTTAGAAGGGTTCAGAGAATGGTGGGTATTTAACACTTACTATATAAGTAAAACAGTGGAAGAACATGAATCCTGACCAAAATTTCTCTGATTCCTGAAAGCGGAATAGGTATAGATTGGTTCAATATCTGATATGGGTGCAAGTTCCCTCTTCCTCCGTAATGCTCTTGCAATTGGGTCGTTGCGATTACGAGTTGGATGTCTAATCGTCTAGGTGGTAATGATAGTATCTTTTACTCGAACCGGTGGCTCACTTTTTCTCAGTAATGGGGAATACGACCGAAACATGCCACTGAAAAACTCTACAGAGACAAAGAAAGATGGGTTGTCAAGAACGTAGAGAAGGTAGAGTGGGTAGTTGGTTAGATCTAATATAGATCGTACATGGGCGATAGTTGGAGTCGGCGACTCTCCTAGGGTTACTTCATCTGGGATCCCTGGGGAAGAGGATCAAGTTGGCCCTTGCGAATAGCTTGATGTACTATCTCCCTTCAACCCTTTGAGCAAAATGTGGTAAAAGGAAAAAAAGCCATGCCATGGACCGACCCCATCGTCTCCACCCCGTAGGAACTACGAGATCACCCCAAGGGTGCCAAAGACATCCAGGGGTCACAGACCGACCATATACCCACAGTGGAGAACGCATTAGCTGTCCGCTCCAGTTGGACAGGAAGGGTCGGAGAAGGGCAATCATTCTTAGGACCAAAGAGTCGGGTGGAAAAAGGGGAGAGCTCTCCGTTCCTGGTTCTCTTGTAGCTGGATAGCCCAGAACTACAAGAATCCCTAAGCGAGAACGAAACAACAGGGTCAGCTACCTGGCCAACCCCAGAATTACATGTCGTTACTGTATTAATAGATCTTGTAATGAGAGTATTTATTACTTAATGATTCAAGAGTAGAGCTGGAGATGGTAAACCGTACAAGTTACCGATAACATACTCATCTCATATTTCGGAAATGAATAAAAGGCTCCGGCGTATAGAGAGGACCTTACCGTTGGAGAAAGAACCATAGAAACGATGAAACCCATGATTTTTTCTCATTCTCAGTACAAGGTCCCAGTCCTTGCCTACCAGGAAGATGCCTATCCAAAGGGAATTATGGTTGGGAAGGTTGCAGTAGCAAAAGCCATTGGAACTTTTATTTTCTAAATAAGAAGAATCAGTGTTATTCTCAATGGACCAAACAAAACAAATGACTAACCGAGAAAAATATTAGCGATTCATGAGAGTAAACTTCAATGACCAGAGTGAAACGTGGATATATAGCTCGAAAACGTCGGAAAAAAATTCTTGCATTTGTATCAGGCTCTCGAGGGGCCCATTCGAAACTTTTTCGAACTGCTAACCAACGGAAAGCTAGAGCCTTAGTTTCCGCCCACCGAGATAGAGGTAAACGCAAGAGAGATCTTCGTCGTTTGTGGATTACTCGGATCAATGCAGCAGCTCGTGCCAATGGGGTTTCTTATAATAGATTCATCCAATATTTGTACAAGAGGCAGTTGCTTCCAAATCGTAAAACACTTGCACAAATAGCTGTATTAGATAGTAATTGCTTTTCCACCATCTTTAACAACTTATCGTATGATGAAATAGGTTAGGTATAGATGAAATAAATAGGTAAAGATGGAATGGATAGAACAGATTCTCCCGGAGAATTCCCTCCGGGAAGGTCGAAATATTGAAAAGTTTTTTCATATTGGATTGGAAATGAACGAAAAGAATTCAATCCAATTCTTTTCCAAAAATGAAATCCTGTTGACTTTTTCAACAATAGACTCAAGATCTGCATCTTTATCAAACATATATTATACATAGTCCAAATAATTATCAGGACGGAATTTTTCCTATAGATGTTGTTTTTATGCCTGTTCGCGATGCGAATTATAGTATTCATTCCTATGGGAGCGGAAATGAAATACGAGAAGTCCTTTTCCTGGAAATATGGACGAATGGGGGGTTAACTCCTAGGGAGGCACTTTACAAAGCTTCTCGAAATTTGATCGACTTATTTATTCCCCACTTGCATGGAGAGGAACAGAACATCGATGGAATGAACAATAAAAAAGGGTCTAATATGCTTCCCTTCCCCCTTTCGCACGTATTGACTGATACGGGGGAAACGAAAGAAAAAATAGCATTTCAACTTATTTTCATTGACCAATTAGAGCTACCCCCCAAAACCTATAACTCCCTCAGAAGAGCCAAAACGGCCAGTGCAAGCAGTGGAAGCAATTGATTTTGATGAAAATCAATTTATTGCTGATCACTAGATAGATCTTTATGATCCAGATCATAAGTATAAAATAGGTTATGAGATCTTTTATATTACAACAATATAGGGTGGATCTATTGTATTACAACAATACAGGGTAGGGATTGCTTTTAATTTTTTTTGAAAAGAAAAAAAAGTAGTACAGAGGAAAAGAATATCTAACCTTTTCTTTTGTACTACTTCTTTTACACCCATATATGGATAAATATATCTTAATGGTACTTATCCATATATGGTAAATGTAGGATGAAGGACCTCGTACCATAAAATAGCGGAGCTGATCACATCACCTTCTTCTTGCTCCTGGAAAAATAGACCCAATGCAGACAAACTTAATTCTGAACGTACTTGCGGATTCTTTAGGATCAAAGTTGAACATCTTTTTTTCGGTACGAACATCTATATCTAGCACATGTTAGATATAGCACTTGAAATGTGGGGTTGGTTTGACACAATATTTGTGAAGAGGTAATCTTCTGAAAAAAAGCAAGGAATACCCATCTTTCTGCTAAACAAAATGGATTGAACCCGTAATTAATTAGACCTTTTTGATAAGTGTAGGCCAAATATCGTAAGTGAATAAGCCCTGGCTGTCTAATGATTTGATCTCCAAATTCATTCTTGAATAAATTATGACTGTAAGTAAAAATTGATTCAAATTTAAAAAGGGCTTTTTCCGTCATTAGAAACTGAACTAGTAAGTTCATCTCTTTTTCGGAGATATCCATACTAGAGCACAATCCGTTCAACTCTCTTATTATAGTTATAAGCAATTTTATATTTCTATTCTTCGTCTTCCTCTTCGTCTTCCTCTTCCTCTTCATAGAAAAAAAACTATTAATAATCTGTGGAAGAGAACTCGATCTATCTATTGTATAATAGAGAAAGCTATTAGGCACGGGAGGATTAATCATTTTTTGCAACTCTATCACGTATGATGGATGCTTTAAATACTTGATGAGTTCAAAGTATCTCTTTATATTGATAAAGGTGAAAGAAATAACTTTAAAATATTGAAGAATAGAATACCCAAGAACGAAAAAAGGGATAAGAATCGAGTTTAAGATCTTTACAGTACTTTCAGAAAGGGATAAAAACACAGACCAACCAATTGAATCTCGATTAGTATTAGTACATAATTCAATTGGATCGAACACTATTTGAAAATAGTTTTTTTTAGAAAAAACCTGTTTCAAATATTTCATAAAGTATTTGGTCTAATTGGACCATTTGTACACATTCAAATTCTGATTGATATGTTTATCAATTCGAATAATAGAATGGTTGAACCATTCTCTCTTAATTATTTTCACCATCACATCGATAGAAAATCCTAGGCTTATTTGTAACAATAGAACGATTCAAATATTCGTCATCTTTGTATGGAATCACGTGGAAACGAGATTTACTTGGAGAGTATATAATAAAATAAGAATAATGTTGAGCCAAGGGCATTTGATCCGAATATGAAATGATGTCATAATCCATATCCACGAAACCCATTATGTAAACTACCGCATCGTTTCAGACGATGTTTTGAAGATTCCTCCCTGATCTCGAATCATGATTCGAGACGTGATTATGAATAGTCATTAACTCAAATGATATGATAGGAATAGGTATCGAATCGGATCCACTCTTTTTGTATAGAATACACTCAATGTAATCAATTAATTGATATTTATTAGGTACTTAACTTAATGCTTCTTTAGCTGCGTGCATTACCTCGACAGTAACGTTCAAAATGCCCTTTCGTCGTGCAAATTTTTCTGTATTTCTTTTTACTTCGTCCCTTACAAAACGGGGGATTTTACCCAATTCTTGCCGACTTTCAGGATCCCAAATTGGACTAATATCCGTGGATAAGGATTTAGTCATTATTTCCTTCGTATCATGACCACAAAAAATATCTAGAAGATGATCCTCCATACCCAGAGCGAATGAGTTATAAACTAGATCAGCTATTTGATTAGTACCTTCGTAACCCAGGAAGGGTCGATATCCCAAGGAAAAATTTTGGATATGAGCTGGGGCGGAAATAACTCCACAGGGAATTTCAAGACGTTTACCAATATGACGTTCCATTTGAGTACCAAATATTGCAGAGGGTTCCGCGCAAGGTCCGAGTGGAGGTAGGGGTAACAGTCCTTTTCTTTCTCTTTTCCACATGTCCATAGAAACATTTATAAAAAAGAAAGATAGATATCTATTCAATTTATTTTATTAGAGAGGTAATAATTTGTAAAATTAATCGCACTTCTTCCCTTCATAAGGGGTCCATTGATGAAAAGAGACTGGAAAAAGTAACATGTGCTCACATATAATGGTTCACGATCCATTCTTGTTGAGTTCATATAATGGATTCATTTTATAATAAATAAAAAATGAAATTTTATCATGAACCTGACTAGGCTTAGTTATTGATAGAGTGAATTGATCTGTCATTTCCAGACAATTTTTGTGCAATATGTATTTTCCTTTGCTTTGATCACAGAATGCAAAAAATAGATTCCAAGGCAAAGTAAAACTCCGCATAGCACAATTCAAGGAAGGATTTTCAATTTCAAAATATGTTTTGATCTTCCATAGATCAACTATCCTATTCATTAATGAATAGGATTTTGAATCCCTTAAATCTTGGGAAAAAACATTTTTTTTAATTTTAAATAACCTTTTGGATAAGTTGAAATCTTCAATGGGCTTTTTAGTAGCACTAGGACCACCCATACACGGTTCATCTATTGGCAATATGTAAAAAAATGCTCTTTGAAATGCTCTTTGAGTAATTGCCTCGATTCAGAATCATTTTTATTTTTCTATCCGAGAACTAATAGGAAATAGATACATTACATGGGGAAAGCCGTGTGCAATGAGAATTGCAAGCACGGTTTGGGGAGAGATTTCTCGCTCTTACTGATACTGAAGAGCAGATCATCCACTCCATCCGACGAGCTCCGGGTTCGAGTCCCGGGCAACCCGGATCAAATTTCTGATAGGTACCTCTGTGCACTTATTCTGGTTCTGGATCTAATCAAGTTTTTTTTTAATATTTGTTTCTATTCACAGGGAACGAACTATCGCACTACGGGTTCTCCAGAAAGGTGATAAATAATTGATATTCCACTCATATAAATTTATTAATAATTTGGTTCCAGAATTGCGTTGCACTTCGTTATAGCGAAAAAAAAAAATACTTATTCGATCCTATCTGTTCTCATTCCAATTGATCTTCCATT